>LOEQ01001026.1:212208-234698 GCA_001685075.1 Bramus lutescens | reverse complement strand
AGAGCTAGTTCCAGGACTGGCTCCAAAGCCACAGAGAAACCCTGTCTTGAAAAAAAAAATAATATTGTCAATATTTTCAGAGCTTGTGGTTTTATGTTCTTTAAGACCTATAAAATTATATATATGATAATTATAATAACTTCAGTTTATAACCTAATGACATTAAAATACTAAATAAACTATCTGGGCTTAGGTTGCATACCTTTAATCCCACCTGGGAGTAGAGGCTGGCAGATCTCTGTGAGTCCTAGGTTAACCTGGTCTGTATAGTGAGTTACAGGACAGCCAAAGCTATGTAGTGCAATCCTGTCTCAGAAAAACTTTTTAAAATTTAAGAAATTAAATTATAATTGAATATTGTACTTCATGTTTTGCGTATTATCTCATGGTACTTTTATGAGCTGCTGATTTATATTTTAACATGATTACTGTATAGTATTTGTTATATGGAGAACATTTTTCTTATCTGCCTTATTGATGAGCATCTTCCAGTATGGTGAATTTAGAGACAAAGAATACTGTCATAGTAATAGGATATGGCAGAAAACAAAATAGGAAGTATTTACATTGTCTGAAGTAGTATTAGTGGGATGGAATCAAGAAAGAAAATTAACAAAGAAAGTAGCTCAGTACTTTAGACAACTAATTAAGAGTAAAACCAACTTGTAGGATGTCTGGTTGTTTTCATTTTAATTTTCTTGACAGAAGGGGACAGGTGAAGAAGCACCCTTGAGCAGCTGCAGTGAAACATTATTGGGTGACAGAAGATTCACCCATTTATTCAATAAATATTCATAGGGCAAATGAGCAATCTCTATTTTCTTGCATTGTGTTAAGTCTGTGAATGATAAAAAAAGAACACTTACCTTGTATAAGTTTAAGTTAGGTGACATTAAATGCTTTGAAAAAATAAAGAGAGCAGGGTGAAGAGGACCAGAACTACTTCAAGGTTGCAATTTTAGATTGACTATTCAGACAAAAGAGAATATTACAGCAAAAGTTTGACGTGGAGGAGTTAGTCACATTCTTGTCTGTGGGAAACACTTCATAGTAAGAGGGGATAATCTGGAGGTAGGAGAAAAGCTCAGGTGCCAAGGATAGCTGCCAGGCGGCAGGTACAGCTTCACTGACATGATGAATATTTAGTGCAGGGAGGGGAAGGGATGCCATAGAGGCAGCAGGGGACAGAACAGGGGGACCATACCGGGTCTCTTCTGAAACAAGATTTTTTCCACATAAAATGTATTTATAATATTTAGCATAATTTAAAGATGAAGGTTATTACAGAGAAGTGGGTACACAAAGTCAGTTTGAGAAAAATCTGAAACAAGCTGAGCATCATGAAGAGAATTCATGCAATTAGGCAGCAGTAAATAAAGCTGAATACTTGTAATTTAACTGAAGAGCATGAGCTTGGAAGGAGAGATTTGTTTTAGGCAAAAAGACACACCATAGATACATAAAAATTAAAAGCAAAATTAAAACTAACAGCTCAGCCCATGAATTTCTCAGTGGTTTAAGAGTCACTGAAGTTTAATTTGAAAGATTGCCAAAATATTTATAAGCAGGGCTACATTTGCCAGTGCATACTGATTGAAAATGAAATAATTTCTGTTCACCAAGCAATATTAATAGCTGTCAATCGTTTAAATAATAGGCTTTTCTTGTAACTTCTTTTAACTCTTACAAATATCTGTAGTTTTATAATGAACAATTGGTATCAAATTAAAATTTTCACACAGCATTATAGTCTATTATAAGCCATTAAATACAGTTTATTAAAATGTAGAGAGTTCTTAATATTTGAACTGATATTTTTGTAGCCTTGGAGAAAGAGCAGGTTAAGGTGAAAATACTACACTATCATCCTTAACATTAAATTGACAGAGTGATAAAGGTATAACAGGAAGTGAGATTCCTCTTCTTTCCTCAAACAGGAACTAAGTTTTACAACTACTTTCCAGTGTAGCTGTTCATGATGGGAAATTATCCATGTATATGTTTATGCTTTCAACATAAAATATATCTAGCTGTAAATGGAATATAGATGCTACAGCTTTTATGCAGAAGGCAACAGGCTTCAAATGGCACCTCAACATCCTGTGAGTTATAATAGTAAATAAATACATGGTAATTGTTGGATAGCTATGCTCTGATTTTTTCTTATTCCAGAGTAATTTTGCCTATGGACAAACTTTGCATAAACAAAGATAATTGAACTTTTGCACCCCAAAGGATATTGTTCCCTTGTACTAGTAATTTGCCTTCATCCCCTCAGGGTGTGAGCTTGACTTGAATGTTAATTTAGAAAATGTATTCCATATTTTTCCTTAAGTAGGAATACATTGAAGATAATTCCTAAATAAAGAACTGCTCTGTGCAGTGGGAAAATATCGATTGTGAATGGATGGAAAATATGCTTAGGAGTTTAAGAAGTAGAGTTAGGAAGTCCAAATTTTGATCCTGTTTTTAGACTTGTTTGCTGGGCTTCAATTTCCTTGCTGTGTAAATAGAAAATAATAGAACCTTCCTCAAGGCAGCAATTGATAGAGACTGACTGAGCTAACTCCTGTGAAGAACCTACTGTGGCGAGAACTTCCAAGCACATAGGATATGTTAAAGTTACATTATAAGCACATAGGTTATGTTAAAGTTACATTATAAGCACATAGGATATGTTAAAGTTACATTATAAGCACATAGGATATGTTAAAGTTACATTATAAGCACATAGGATATGTTAAAGTTACATTATAAGCACATAACATGCATTACCTTTCTTTGATTTATAGTTTTCCTCTCAATATATAGCAGTTTGTAGACAAGTGGAGTTTCTTGGTGTTAGCATTATTGTATGACTTTGTTTTCCCACTGTTAGAAACACTGCAGTGGCTTGATGGGGGAAGGGTCTTGGTGAAACCAATTTCTAGATCTTTCCAAGGGTTGTTGTGCCCATGAATTTGCCAGCAGTCCAGTTGTAAGTGGTTGGCATGGCCAAGTGTACTCTGAGCGGCAGCTTAGAGTACTATTAGGTAAATACTAATAATTGGCATTGTTTAAATCAGGATCTGTTGCTGCCTTGATGACAGAGAGATTCACAAGTTGAGTTGCACTAATGCTTTTGAATTGTAACGCCTTGTCCTTCACCATAGTCGAGGCTGATATTAACACTAAGATCTAACAACTGACTGATTGATAAGATGTCAAGGAGGGAGTCCATGAAAAATTATTCAATGGCTGGCTTAAAATAAGGTTATTGCATTTTGTAGGACAGCCATTGGATAAATTATATAGGTTCTTGGTGGTTGGTAGACTTTGAGATAAAATTTGATCTAAGCTAATACTGGGTTTCTTTGGAAGTCAGTGTTGTATATTATGATTTTCTGAGTGTGTTTTGTGTGTGCATATATTAGTGTGTATTCACTTGCCTGTTTGTGTGCATGTAGAGGCCAACGGTTGACTTAGGGTACCTTTCTCTATTGTTCTTTACCTTATTTTAGAGACAGGATATCTCAGTAAACCTGGAGTTACTATGCTGTTTAGTCTGTCTGGTCAACAAGACCTCCAGAGCTGCCCAGTCTCACTCCCCGGTACTGAGGGTTTTGGTGGGTGTTTGAGACAAAAACTCGGGCCTTTATGCTTTTGCAAAAAGTCCTTTAGCTACTGAGCCTTTTTCTTAGCCTCCCAGTATGATAGTTTTATTTAGTTACTGTTGTAAATTATTGTTTCATAAAATTATATATGTATCTAATAGCTTCATTTCCTTTCTGTTATTATATGAAAACCATAATGAAAACAGTTTTGTACATGTGGCGGTGGGCGGTTTCCACTGCCGCAGAGGGAGATTGACTCTGGTGTGTTCCAGGAAAGCGTCACTAAAGCTTGCCCAGATGTGAGCAGTGGGGAGCTTGGAAAAGAGCATCTAGGATGTGCAATGTGTTATAATGTCTAATCTCTCAACACTAAGTTGGTGTTCTTTCTCTTTCCCAAGTTTTCTCTCTAATCTTCCTATTTTCTTTTTTTTATTTCATCTGACATCACCTCTCTACTCTTCCTTTTTCTCTAGTCTCCTTTCTCCTCGCTTTCGTCATAATTATGTTTTTAAAGTGATTTTTGCAGACATTTCTCAAGAGCATTATTTTAGATGTTTACAACTTTTAACCTTTTAATATCATTTTTTTACCTTTTAAAATCTTTTAAAAGTGAGTTTTAAAAAGCTTTTGTAAAAAAATCTAATTTAAAGCAGCAGTGATGGCACATGCTTTAATCACAGGACTCGGGAGGCAGAGGCAGGCCAATCTCTGAGTTTGAGGCCAGCCTGGATACAGAGTGAGTTCCAGAACAGTTAGGGTTACACAGAGAAACCCTGTCTTGGAAAGAAAATCTAATTTAAAAATTTAAGTGTTTAGTTTATTAAAATGGCTAGTAAAACTTTAAACTTTTAAGTTGTCTTTTTGATAATGAAAGTATTTTCAAAAGTAAAATTTCATTTGGTAACCATTTACTATATGGCTTAGAAATATAGTAAATAAAAAGTAGCCTTTTCATTGTATTTTATATCATCTCTAATTTTATATCATCTCTAATTTTATGTTGAGTTCCTTGTTTGCAGTTACTGAGATAGTTTTTTCTCAGCCTCTGAGAAAATTTGCTGCAGTTAGAATGATCTTCAGATATCAGTGGTTTGTCTCCAATAAAGCCTGAGTCTTTATGGTAAGATATGTTTGCTCTGGCCTTGGGGAAAGAACCCTGCTCTGGCATGCTAATCTTCTAGGGCAGAGAAGGTTGTCTTGTACTGACTCCTGTGACTTCTACTTCCACTCCAATCTCTCCTGACAGAAAGAGGCTTGTGACCAAGCTCTGATGTCCTACAGAAAACGCTGAGTGTGTTTTGAGTGATGGTCCTAATATTCTCTTAAAAAAAGGTTGGTTTTGTTGAATTTCCCTCCCCATAAGTTCCCCCAAAAGATATGTGGGACTTTGACTATCAGTACCACATCATGAAATATTATTTCTACAGAGACAATTAAGTTAAAATAAGATCATTAGTCTGGGTTCTAATCCTACATGACTAATGTTTCTATTTAATAATATCAAATAGGAAGCATGTAGATCAGTTAGTAGCTTGTTTTTCTTGCATGTTAAAAGCTGATTTGGGTTCTTAAGCAGTGTGTGAACTGCACACAGAATCTCATAAACCAGGTATGGTGGCTCAGGACTGTAATTCCACTGTTTGGGAGCTGGAGGCGGGAGAAATCAGGAGTTTAAGTTCATCTTTCCTTGAGGTCAGGCTGAGAGTTATAAAGCTTTAAAAAATAATAAACAGCAATAAAAGTCGATCTGGTCACAGAAATATGTGCTTTCTAAGTTTGTCAACTTGACAGAAACTAGAGTGATCTGAGCAGAGGGACCCGATGGAGAAAACGCCTCTGTAAGACCTGGCTGTAGGGGAGCCTGTAGGGCATTTTCTTAATCAGTGATTGGGGGGGGGCAGTCCATTGTGGGTGATGGCATCCCTGAGCTGATAGTCCTTGGTTCTTTAAGAACACAGGCTGAGCAAGCCATGAGGAGCAGGCCAGTAAGCAGCACCCTCCATGGCCTCTGCATCAGCTTCTGCCCCAAGGTTCCCACTCTGAATTCCTGCCTTGGCTTCCCTCAGTGGACTGAGTCTAGATGTGTAAGTCAAAGAAACCCTTCCTTTCCCAAGGTGCTTTTGAGCATGGTGTTTCTTAGCAGCATCAGTAACCCTAAGACAAGAGGGATACAGACAGACAGGATCACAGGATGGTATCGATAAGGGGAGGAGTTTCTGAAGTCAGAAGAGAGTAACATTGAACATTTTCCCCCTCACATTTCTCTGAAGTAATCAAACCTAACTGATTTTAGACTTTAGCCTTTAGAACCATAAGACAGTAGATTATACTCTAAAAGCCACCCAGTCTGTGACACTTCATTACAGTAGCCCAAGGACATGAATACAATTGTGTTTAAATTTTCCAATATGCTTTTTAATTTTTTCTTATAGACTTCCAATTCATTATATGTTTATTATAATATTAAGCCAATTAAAATCTCTACTTTTTTAAGGTTTTTATAAGGCTATGAATTTAAATTTTATTTCCAAATATTAAATTATATGTTTGAAACCAATTTTGTGGTTATTATAGTTTTCTTTATTCAGAAACAAAGAAAATCTTATGATTTTTCTAATTTAATATCTTGAGAGTTGTGTGAAGTAGTTATACAGAAATAAATATTTGTATTTTCAAACACATAAATAACACAAATATCTTTGATATTTGCTGTATGCCATAGTTTATAAATATGCCTTTCTGCAAGCAGTTGCATCTGTCTCATAACTTGCAATGGCCAGGTTGATTGAAACAACGCTGTTCCAGCTGTGGCATGGCTCATTCGCTCCCCTCCCCTTCCCTCCCCTCTCCTCCCCTCCTTTTCTTTTCTTCTCTCTTCTCCTTCATTAATTTTCTTTATTTTCATTATTTTGTAAGTGAAGTAGCACAATGATTTCCTGCAGATGGTTCTCTGTTGATCTAATTTTTAAACACACCTTGGAAGTGAGACATATGTACTTTCTTTACACGTGTGCCTGGGACAGGTGTGCCTAAGAGTTCAGCTGGGAATGATGATGGACAAAACAGCTACCCAGGAGAAGGAAGCCAGGCTACGGCGGTGCTGCTCTGTTGTTGCAAACGTTTACCTGCCATCCGTTGGCATTTTTATCCAAGTGTTTGGATCTCCCTTGCTCTGAGTCATCCAAATGCTTTTTATGCTCTGACCTCTATTCCGATAGGAGAGCTGCTCCAGCTTATGGATTCTGCCCATTTTATCTCACGCACCATGGACTCAAAACAATTTTAACTTCCCTCTTTACACCTGTAAAAGTGTCTAAAGTAATTAATATGACCAATTTTGTATCTTTAAGGACAGCTATTTTCAAATAGCAAGCAAGCATTGGTAAGAAACTGGAGCAAGTCTTTCCAGTTGGACTGTATTAGAATTCCATCTACATTTTAATTTGGTTCCTGCTGTGTGGATATATGAGGCTAAATCTATTACCTGGCTCAGTGGTCCTTTCAATTTCCCTTTCTCATTCTCATTTTATTGTGAGAGATCATCAACACACTGTAGAGGGCTGCAGATCCAATTTTGACGACTTTCATGAGGCCTCGATGACTGTAACTTTCCATTAAGAAAACAAAGCTAAATCTCAGAATCAGAACCAATGGTGTCTGTGCTGTTTAAGAGATTGCTCTTGATTAAAGGAGCTGCTTGCGGAGCAGGACGTGAGATTTTCTAGTTTGACTTTTCTTCTTTACTGAGTCTTCATTTGGGTACTGCACAGAAGAAAATGGTATAGCAATTGCCCCCTTAGGAAAGGGCCAGGTTTCACAGCCAACATTCTGCTTTCTCTTCAATGCTACATTGGCTTGCCTGCTTTTGCTGATCACGATCCGCCTGCTGTGATTTCATTTGGAAAGACTCATTTCTCTGAGTGTTTGCAGTAACTTCTGCTTTAAACACAGTCCTTTCGTGCCTTTAACACAGTTACTCCTTACTGGGAAGCAGCTTAATAGACCTTCGGTGTAAAGCTTAGGAACATTAATTTAGTTTTGGTTTATTTAATTCATTGCCACAGTGTACAATTTCAGGATATGTCTGGAAGTTAGAGAGATGGTGTTAGATTATAATAATGTGGCATTTCATTTTCTCTTGCTGCCCACAAGTTTGATGAAATACACTCTTAGGGTAGAATAACTGGCAGTTATTCATTCCATTTGCAGCCATGGCTCTCTTCTTCATCTTCAAAACTGTGCACTTTTCACCAGGTACCTGGAAACTCTATTCTGTCTCCAGGATCAGTTTGTCACAAATCACTCTGTCTTTCTTCTTCCTATATTTTTTTTGACATTTTCTTCTTGATATACAGCTTACCCCTTCCTCTCACTTCCTTTTAATACTTTTGTCATGGCAACAGCCTCTTAACTGGCCTAACAACTGTAGATTTTTGTAATATAACAGATGAAGATTTTAAATTATGCTACTCATATGTCAATTCTCCAGTGTTGTGTAGTTTCTTCCTACTTAAAATACTGTCTGGTATTCATAGCTTTAAATGTCTGCTATAATCTCCATTATATCTATGCAAAGTTAGCTCTTATCTATTGCAATCATTTCTCACTTACAGTAGGTACCATTCCCCGAATTCTCTGATTTTCAATATTGTCACTTTCCAGAGGCGAAAAATTGCTTATGATACTTGTACCTATGACCATATTACATCCCTCAGTACAGTGCCTAACCATGGTAGATGTTAAATGGGACCTTAGAGTTTTGTGTTTTTACTTCTCGGCATAAATCTATGTGATCTTTGGATGATGGGAGAATGGCTTACCTCGCATTCTACTTCAGACCTTACAGGCTCGGAAATGGACTCGCCTCACCCATGCTTAGCCCTTGATCTGCAACTTCTACTGATTGAACTAAAGCTACCTGACCTCATTCCTTCATCTGCGAGGTGGAGATAACCTGTCTGCGAACATTAAAGAGTTGTTGTGAGAACCAAATAAAGGAGTCTGGGTGCAGCGTTTTCAAAGAATGATGGATACACTGCTGTCAATTACATGTATGCGCAATTTATCTTTCATAACCACACCAAACATTTCCAGAACTTGAAAAAATTATAGAGGGAAATACATCTTAATTGCAGAACTCAATTTTTAGCCTTACTCCTAGTAATTGCCAATATATATATATATATATATATATATATGTTCCTTTTATGTTGAAACTCTTTGTAGCTACATAGATACTTTTGTACTATTGAATTGGTATGTTAAAATATCATGTAAAATGCTGGTGATAGTATGAATATTGAAATTGCTCAATATTTTAATATTAATAAATCTATTATTAATACAATTCTACATCTGCATAGCCATACAATGTATGTTATTAAATAGCCTTGCTCTGCTAGTTACTTTCATCACTTATTGAACACTGAATAAGCAAAATTTAAATTTATCTAGTGACTGTAATATATCCATTAAGTGCTGGTCAAAAATTAGTATAAGTGCACATGATTCATTAATATGATAATGTATACATGCCATATCACAATTAAAATTATTTGTAATCTTGTCCAACTTACATTTGATCCTACTCTTGGACTTCTTCCCATCTTCCCTTCTGTTATCTAAGCTTCTGTTTGTTTACCCATTAACTACAAAATTTTCTCTGAATGGCTTTGATACGTAAGTGTTTTATTATTATTATTATTTTACAATTCTTTTTTTGAGAGAACAATAATCAAATTTATATGGAAAAACAAAAACACCCAGGATAGCCAAAACAATCTTATACAATAAAGGAACTTCTGGAGGCATTACCATCCCTGACTTACAATTCTTAATATGAGAGTAAAAATATTTCACATTTGAAAATCCAAGGGCATTTCTAGAATTCCAAAATTATCTGAAATCCTGGAATTGATTTGAATAACACCATGCTTTCAAAATAAGGAAAAGAATCTGGGTTTTCTATTTTGTAGCAGATTCTTCACTGCCTTCTGTAACATTTGTGCCCTAGTGACCAATACCAACAAAGGAAATAAATGAGATAGGAATTAAAATGACAGTTATGGTAGTGGAATATTTAACTAAAGAGAGATGTGTCACATTTGTTTATGCTGTGGAGTTTTACTTTAACTGTGTGAAGGTGTGTTACATTTGTTTGTGCTGCGTTTGTTTAACAGTGTAAGGATGTGCTACATTTGTTTATGCTGTGGAGTATTACTTTAACTGTGTGAAGGTGTGTCACGTTTGTTTGTGCTGTGGAATAATACTTTAACTGTATGAAGGTGTGTTACATTTGTTTATGCTGTGGAATAATACTTTAACTGTGTGAAGGTGTGTCACGTTTGTTTATGCTGTGGAGTATTACTTTAACTGTGTGAAGGTGTGTTATGTTTGTTTGTGCTGCATTTGTTTAACAGTGTAAGGATGTGCTACATTTGTTTATGCTGTGGAGTATTACTTTAACTGTGTGAAGGTGTGTTACATTTGTTTGTGCTGCATTTGTTTAATTATGAAAAGATGTATTGTTGTTTTACCTTGCCTGTCCAAAGTACATGATAGATCTAATAAAAAGCTGAATGGCCAGTAGCTAGGCAGAGAGAGCTGGAGGCGGGGCTGGCCAACAGAAAGAATAAATAGGAGACATCTAGGTTCCAGCAGAACAAGAACAAGAGAAGGAGGAGGAAAGAATGAAGTATCAAGAAAGGGACACGCCTGGAACCAGAAGCCAGGCACCTACCAGCCAGGCGCAAGAAGGAAAAAAAAGGTAAAAAGCCCCGAGTCATAACTAGACAAACAGCTTAAAACGAGCTAAGATAAGGCAGAGCATTCATAATTAAGAATAAGTCTCTGGGTTGTTAATTTGGGAATTGGTTGATGGCTCAAAACAAAGAAGCTTGGTCCACAGCTGACCTCAACTGTGAGCATAAGCTTATTTTTAGGGCCCGAGGTCCCGTTAGGTGGGGAAAGTACAGGGGACATTCTGATTGCAGGCCCCCTCCCTGCAACTTTCACGCTCTGATAAAGCAAAGACAGTGAATAAGTGTAGCAGAGGGTCGGTAGAGCTTAAGGAGCTGACTGAGAAAACAGAGTGCTTAATCTGCGAGGACGGCAAATGGAACCAGGCTTGGTTACACAGTGTTTCTTAGTATGGCACAGCATACGATTCCTTTTCTCTTAGCAGTTTGTTTGAAATTTTTACGTATATTTCTTTATTTACATAGAGTTGGTGTTAAAGCAGACAACGTTTCCCAGCTGCTGTGAAGTTGTTGCACCCGGTCATCCTAGCTGTGACATAGTCATATACTTTCCTATAAACTTCAGTTTTATCTTCTTCCTGGATGATACTTAGAGTTTGGCATCCATCAACAAAGCTTTGAAACAGAATAATAGTCCTAGGAAAGAAAGGGAGCTTAAACAGGCAGGTGGTGATTTTACTTATACTGTAGGAATACTAAGCATCCCGTTTATGACAGCTATTTCTCTCTTTGCAGGGTAAGATTCTTCATCTTTTAGCAAGCGTTAGTTGAGCCATAAGACCATGGAAAAATAGTCCTCACCCCCAGAGTACTCTAGGTTATCAATTTTACAGACTGCATAAATTTTGACAAGAATATAGTTTGAAGCAAGCTGTTATGATTAATTATTGCTCATTAACTTGTTCCTCATTCTGCATGAAATAATATTGTGGTTTTTCTCACTCTAAAATTCTGTTTTTATTAAATTGCAAGGTATTTGGTAAAGCTGGAAGGTGAGAAGCCCAGGTCAAGTTGTGGAGAGGCAGCTTTTCTGTGTGTTCATAGGCCAGTGTCAGTGTTTAGCAAAATCATAGTAGGTGGACCGACAGAAAGACTGGCATATCAGTTTTGATGTTGGCATCCTACTGTTTTATAACTTATAAAATAGCTACCATCACAGAAAGAAATCTGTATACAATTATTCATTGTTCATAGACTACCTTGGAAGAATGCAATACCAAAACACAAGTCCTTAAACTCATACGGACTTCTTGTCTTTATAGGGTATTTACTAAGTGATTAACGTGGCCCGTCACTTCCCCTCTGACAAAAAGTAGGCAGTAACAGTCTTCTGCTGTTTTACTTGTGTAAGAGTAGGAGATTCTGAATTTTATGTGTGCTCACATAAATATGTATTAAGGAATACTTTTCCTTAATATCAGTGTTGGACTCTAGTCAGCTCTCAGACTCTTAGCACCTCTACCTTTGATATCCTAATACATGTGATTATGTTGGCATAAACAATGAAAACATCACAGCAAAGAAAATGCTTGCTTTTATTTATTAGTTGTTTTTATTTTTGTTCCAGAATTGGGCAACACTTCATTCCTTGAAAAACAATATATTCCCTATTTATCTGTCAGTATTTTGGATCAAACCAAGAGCCTTGTAGATGTCAGGCAATCACTCTACCACTGAGCTATACAGCTCAAGAATCCCTTTTTAAAGATATCTTACTATTCAGCCAAGACTGGCCTCCAGTTACTGGGAAGACAAAAATAGGAGAATTTAAAGTTAACAAAAATGTTTTAATTTATAAAACTTTCCCAGATCTGATTAAGAGGGGCTGTTTTTAGTAGCTTTAGTCATTTGTATTTTGATAAAGAAAAAGCATTGCTTAGAATTATAGAGGAACTAGTTTCCAGTGTCTGCCACAGATAGTTTATAAAATATCATCTTTTTATAACGGAAAATTTGATAGCCATAATAAAACCAAAATCATGTATATTACTTGCAAAGTGTTTTATTAATGGCTACTGTGGGGATTCTGATATTCAAGCATGTAGCTTACAAGGCTAGAAATTCTCTGATTAACAGTGTTCAGACAACTAGAAAACTTTGGAAGAAATAGGATATGAAAAGGGTTTGACTAGAAAGAATAATGGTATAACTTTAAATGCCTCTCAGTCATTCATTTATTTTACACCCCCAAGGAAATTTATCTTCTTGCCATGTTTCTTACTCTATTCTTCCCTGCATGCTTTTCTTTATATTTTTTAATTTGTTAAAAATATTTGTTTTTAGTTATATGTATGTATGTAATTGTGCGTCTGTGTTTAGTATGTGCACTCAAGTGCAAGTGCCCATGGAGGAGAGAGGCATTGGAGTCTTTGTAGCTGGGGAAAAAGGTGGATGTAAGCCTCTTGATGTGTTGAATTGAATTTAGGTCCTCTTCAAGAGCAGCCCATGTTCTTAACTTCTGAGCCGTATTTCTAGCCTTACTATACAATTTCTTATCAAGACTCAAACTACACACCCTTTATATTTTCTTTTGGAAATAATGTACTTCATACATAACTATATGTTTGAACATGAAGAGAAAAAAGTAAGGTGGTATTCATGCTTTATTGTTAAATGAGATTATTTTGGGTGATTTATGTCTTGGTTTCTTAGTGTTTTAAACATAGGAACACAATGGTAACAGGTACATGGTTGATTGATAGTTATCACCATATAACAGCCAATCATAAACTTTCAGAATTTCATACAGCTAGGAGCATTTATTTATTGCTAATGAATTTGCATGTTGATTAAACTTGGATTGATCAAGGCTTGTTTCATTTTGCCATGTACAATCTTTTAGTCACAGGCAGTTCTATTCTAGGCTGAGGCTTGTAAGGATGTATGTTTATCTCTGTGTCCATTTTGGAGCCATAAGGAAAGGAAAGCAATGGACAGAAAAATTCTTATGTTGCTGGGAGGAGTATTAAGACAGCAAGAGCAAACATGTATCTCAAGAAGTTGGAGCTCAGAACTGGGGCATTGAATGGGGCTTCTGTTTATTTCTAGAGGTTAAAGCATGTCAGTGGATGGTGGTAAATTTTGTTTTCCTGTGATGCTAGAGCAAGCAGGGAGTGAATATATGCTATATGAGATGGAAATAAAATTGTACAAGTTCAAATTCTGTAAAGGGTTGGAAATAAATTAATCTCTTGACCTTCACAATCACAGTTACCAAGTATTGTGCTGGAGTCCACACTGCAGTAAAAATATTTGTATTGTCCTACAGCAATTTCCCCCTTCAGCCAGAGTCAGGGCTAAAATAAGAACAACAATAAAGGAGATCAAGATAGAATAAATTAGTAAACTTAATATTTTTATGGCACCTATGAAAAGAGGGTATTATAGGGGTCTACAATATTGGGTAATGTTCATAATTGTACATGCCCTAGTAATTTCCATTCTACTCACGTTAGAAATGCTGTCTGTGGTGATGACTGGTGGATCAATGAGAGATTATTAGTGTAATAACTATGTCAGAGAGAGGAGTTGAACCTCTGCCGTAAAAGTCTTAAATGTTAAGCACTTTCTAGACTCTGGATCCCCAAGTAAGTTGGTCTTATAGGTGAGTGGTGCTGTATAATTGTTTGCTGGGGCAATCCTGTGTATGAAGGATGCTTGGGATGCCGCATTCTGCCATTCACACACTAGATACCTTCCTTCTTCCTAGCCATGGCAGTGTTAAATCCTATGCCCTATGCATTGTATTCTCCCCAACAGAAGCTAAATTCTACTCACTTAGGAACTTCTATCTACCACAGCACAACTTATGTTACTAGTCTTGAATATGTGATAATCCTTTATATTGAAGATGGGGAGAGCAGACCTCCAAAAGGCCACTTTACCTGGAGTATACCAAGGCAAACAACATGTTTCAGACTAAAATCCAGCTCTCTTAATTCAAAAATGAATGGATTTCATTATATTGTTCAGTAATAATAAAGGAAATGGCAACTTAGAATAGGATCTTTTTCTTCAGTAGTTGACCAGTAAAGGTAATTACATTGTGTAGAGAGTAAAGCATATGAAAGGGAGTTGGGAAGTTATTCTGCTTACAGCAATTGAGACAGACAATGGCAGAGTTAGATGCAGTGCAAGGGGCAGGCATCAACCAAATGAGAGAAGTCACAGTGGGCCTCATAAGAGTTAGCAGCCTAAATCCAGCTGCTGTTTATTTCAGACTAAAAGACAGAAATGTTGACTTTAAGATCGTGGTTCAAAGTGAAGAAAATGGCTCGAAATGAGGTGGAGGGCACAGTGATTCGTGCCATGCTGTGGGTTCTGAACTTTAATCCTGAAGGCAATATTGGATACACAAAGAAAGTTTAAACATGGAAGTTAAATCCCTTAACATTTTAATCCTGGGTAGCATCTTCTTACTTTACAGGGGTGGTTGTGTTGTAGGGAAACTTGCAGCTGACAGGAACGTTTACTGTTGGTGACATAAAATCTGTTGAAGAATACAAATTCAAGTAACAAAACTATTTACATTGGGGTGATGACTTTGGCTTAAATTTCTTTTATTACTATTACTATTATATTTTGATACAGGGTCTTATTATATAACTCAGGGTGTCCTAGAATTCACTATATAGACCAGACTGGCCTTAAACTTACATCTGCCTATGTCTCCTTGGTGCTGAGATTAAACGCATGCACCATCACATGCAGCTCCTTTTTATTATCTTTGATTTGAATTTGGTAGTGGTGAAAAAGTTCATTTGTAATAGTGTGTGTGTGTGTGTTTGTGTTTGTGTGTGTATGTGCATGTGTTTGTGTGTGTATTCCCTAATAATTGGCAAGCTTGGAAAGCATTCCAAGACTCCTAGTGAACACCCGAAGCTGTGGATAATACTAAATTCTGCATAGGACATTAATAACCAAGACAGTTGCTAGGCTACCAACAACAGGTAGAGGGCATATATAATATGAATACATTAACCCAAGAAGTGATTTGTCTCTCACAGCAGACTTTCTTATGAACCATCCTTTTCTTGAGAATGCATTTTAACTTAAGAATTCTTTATCTTAAATTTTCCATTCAGTATTTCCAGTGTGGTAGATGACAGGTACCAGAATCTGGATATTCAGCAAGCAAGGAGGGCTACTGGTGGATGTGTTCAGAGCAGTCTGTTGTGGGGGTTCAGTTCAGGAACTGTAAAGGTGGGGGTGGCAGTGGCAGACTGAGGTCAGAGGGGAGCTTAGGGAAGAGTGACTTAGGAAGTGATGTCAGGGGGAAGTGTTTGTGGTCACTGCCAAGGGAAAGGAGGAGTCCTAGCATTTCCCTGTGTTTTCAGCTTGAGTGACTGGTTAAACGACTTGCCTCTTACAATGGGAATTGAGGGAAATGACAGAATACTTTTGGGGAAAACATATCTTGATTAGATTGTGATCTGTGTGAAGTGCTTCAGGGAAATTTACACTGAAGAGGAGGTACCCAGTGGCCTATGAGAAAGAGTTCCTGGCCTAGGAGGATAAGTCACTCAAGTGGTTGCCACAGAAACATGAGGCCCTAGTCTGGATCGCCAGCACTGTGCTGTGAGTCTGTAATCCCAGCTCTGGGAGGACTTGCCCGGGGATCCCTGAAAGTTCCTGGCTGGCTACCTCAACTAAATTGTAGAGCTCTGGGTTCAGTGAATGAATCTGTCTCAAAAATATAAGAGATGAGCAACTGAGAAAGATGAACAAATTGATGTTTAGCCCCTACATACATGCACATGTCTGCATATACACTCACATGTATACACACATTTACATAAATGGCTCAGCATTTAGGATGAGGCTGGGTGGAGATAGACATCTGATAATAATAAAAAGAGGGTACATCGCCCATGAAAATACACTCTGGGAAAGGATACCCTTTCCCAAAAACAAAACAAAAAAACAATCCAGTGCTCCCTGCAAAAGAACAAGGAAGAATACCTAATCAGGGGCGGGTCACCATCTTCCCGGGAAAGAGGGAATTTTTAGAGGAAGGGAAGAGGAAACATGCAAAATAACAAGCAGAGGCCAATCTAATGCCACATAGAGCTATGTTTCTGTCTACAGTAGTCTAGACAAAGGCGGAGTTAGACACTGACTGTGGGGGCTTGTGGTAACAATGCGCACAGCAAGAAAGAAAACCACACTTTTAAGGTATTTGCATTGAAAAGAAAGCGGATTGGTTTCTGCACAGGATTTTTCAAGTGACTTAGATTTTTTTTTTTAGCATAGAAAGTTTTCCTAGGGACCATAGAGAAAGATTCATATATGGATAATGTATTTTGAAATATTTGCCTTTTAACTGATGGGTATCATGAAGGTATTTTGTATCACAATATATCAGTTATGTTTTTCCAGTCCCTTCTGGTTTAATTTTGCTTCTTCATCCACTGTGCCACATTCTTTCCTTTGTCATATTTCAAGTGGTTAATTCTACAATAATTAAAAATATGTGTGATTAATATTTAAAATATAAACTAGACTGATTTTATAATTCTGTAGTGTTGAGGTTTTATCATTTAGTTATTTAAAGTACATATTGGTCTTCAGCTATTTACGTATTCTTTTCAATACTTCGTTCATTATTGCACATGCTTAGTTTTTAATGCTGAGAATATATACTTTTATTAAACTTGTTTTCCATTATTCCATTTGCATGTTTTTCTCCTAATATAATCAATGCATACATGATGAGGGAAGCCTAATAACATGGCTAAAATTATCCACAAATCAGAATGGGATTTAAGAGCCAAATTCTTAGATTCTTGAATTAATACACTTGACTTGTTGGAAAGAAATGGTTGGAATTGTAGCACGATTAGTCACTTGCACTTCAAAATAAGTAAATTAAATACATTTTAGTATGTTGCAAGGACATGCAAACCTTTACTAAATGAGTAAAATTAGAGTAGAGGTAATCTAGCTGAGTGGAGGGTAACTGCTCACCATGTGTTTTTGGAGCATGTGCACACACAGTATCCTTGGAGTGTCAGTGTAAGAGCACATGGGCTTCTGAGATGAGAATAAACAGAAAGAGAATGTGGCAAAAGACAGTGTGGAATGATATGGAGGCTATTAAAATTTCAACTCCGGCATTCTCACAGACTCTAGGCTATTCGCGATTTTGGCTTTGGGTGAGAACTGACATTTAAACCAGGCGGTTTGAGTAGAACTGTACTTTCTCCTTACAGCTTCAAGAAAGCTTCCACTGCGAGTTCTAAGAAGTTATCCCAAACACAGATACCGTTTTAAATGTCTTGAATTCAAGAAGATTGTAGACTCATTTCTACTTTAAACGTATCCTATCCTATCTATATTAACACCCTTCTGTTTTATAAAGTGGAATAGAATGCCATGTTGCACAGTTAGATGGTATAGAAAAGAAAGTATTTCTGTGGGACTTATATTATCAGTGGAATTTAAAATAGGGCTAAAATTGTGATAAAATAAATATATTCCTTAGACTATGTACATTTTCAGAATTCTAAATTAGTGTAGACTTTCTGCCTTTTCTATTGCTGATATGGAAGCTACAGTCATATACATGATTCTATAATATGGGGTCTTTTTGACTTGGATGTATATATTTAAGAACTGCAATCAGATGTCCTAAATAGGATAATTTAAAACCTCTTAAGGAAGGAGTTCTATTTTATTCAGCTTTTTATGAATTTATACATTTGGCTTATTTCGTGTTCCTATTGCACATGTGTGTTGCGTAAAGTAACATCTTCATTAGTGGAACCACAAAGACCTCTATGGACAGGGTCTTTATTTTAAAACAGATGATGGCTTTTACAGTAGAAGCCGAAAAACAGAGCATCAATCAGATGATTCTTTAAACTTCCTCTTCTGTGGGTTTCACTCCGTGTTAAGTCCTTCACCACATAAACACAGTGCTCTTTAGGAAGAGCAATGGGTGGGTAGAGGGATCTGAGCTGCCATTACTTGCAAGCATAGAAAACTGCTTTCTAAAACCCGTTGCCAAATGCAGTCTGGCTTAACCATTACTTATGGCCAAAAGGCTCCTTTGTGAAACTTTCAGTCATTCACTGATGCCTGAGCAAATACTGCTCTTCGACATCTATTAGGATTCATAGGTTGGAGTTTCTGCTTCTTGAAAAGACAAACCAAAAGATATGAAAAATGTCTGTATTAGTGAGTGCACACTTGTGTGCATGTGTGCAGTTGGGCATGCATGCTTGTGCACATATTTGTGAAGATCCGTGACCAACCTTTGACGCCATTCCTCAGGACATATCTACCTTTGCTTTTGGTTTGTTTGCTCGCTACTTTGAAGCAGAATCTTCACAGGGCCAGGGGCTTGCCGATCAGGCAAACTGAGGGTTTTGTCTTAATAGTTCTTAGTGGTGTAGCTTCTTTTGCTTATAAAGAGCTGTGCTTGACTCTGCCTGTTGAATGTAAAGAATTTTTATGGAATGGGTGAAAATTTGTAGAATCTCTTAGTTTTGAAAAAAATGTTGAATATCTGAACCCTAGGAAAGATAGGAACAAGGCAACCTCAAGGACCGTCCGTATTAGTCTTTGTGGTCTGTTTCTTCAGAACATCAACCATCCCAAGTCTCCATTTCTGCTGACGGAGAAAATTCTCAAGAGAGGACCAGATTGGCTCAGTTTGTTTACACATATATTGCATTAGAAAAATATACGTGCTCAGGGCCATTAACAACATCATGGCACACATAAGAGCTCTAGGAGATTTAAGCAGTCACATACTCTGTCCCTGTGTACAAAACCAAGGTGTATTTATACAACTTTTCACTTGCTCAGGGACAAGCAGTCACTTCCTTGCTGCATGCGGAATCAGCGTTATGGCACTAATGTAATAATGGCTCTATGTACAGAGTGACACGGGGGGGATGAAAGAAGAAATAGAAATAAGTTATGTACATATTTTATGTACTTTGTAATATTTATTTCTCTGTATATACATATAAATACATGATCCACCCACACACATATTCACATAAAATGTATGCAAGGGAAGCATAATTCTGGGACAGTTAAGCAAAACTTTGCAAGTGAAGGCAATAGTATTGATTCTGCAAGGGATGCAGAAGTCACAGAAGTGCATGACTCTGAGAACAACTTCAAGGTTACCTTGCGTTTTGTCGGTAGCATCATGTGTTGAGAGAAAGGGGTCCTTAAACAACACACTGTTCCAAAAGTCTCAGCACCCTTGAGAGCTGTGCGGGTGCAGAGTTGCAGTAGGAAAAGCTGGGACCACCAGGTCACACCCGCACTCCTTCCTGTTCTCAGGACAGTGGCACAACTTCTAATTGGTACTAACAAAAACCTGGAGTCAGAGATCAGGGTGTGAAAACTGAAAAATCCGAGAAACAGAGGAGTCAGTCACCAGTTCTTACCTCTATGAAATCCTCACACTGAATGGGGTATCCTGTCTCTACAAGTCCTCAGACTGGAAGTTGTCTCGACGAAAACTTCAAAGTGAGTGCCTAGAGCTCACATCTCCTCCACCTTATGTTCCTTTCTCTGCCCAGCCATATCCTTTCCTGTCTCCACCTTGTTAGTGCTTGGATTAAAGGTGTGCGACTCCCAAACACTGGGATTAAAGGTGTGAGCCGTCATTGCCTGGCTCTGTTTCTCTTTGAGAATGGATCAAGCTAGTGTAGCCCAGGGTGTCTGCCTCTGCCTCCCAAGTGCTAGGATTAAAGGTGTGTGCCACCACTGCCTGGCCTCTATGGCTAAACTAGTATGACTAGATCCACACTCTGATCTTTATTTTTTTTTTTTGCAGCATAAACAAATACCAACACATAGGAATTCAGTCGTCCTCTTATTTGGTGAACAGGATTAGTACTCCAACAAAGCCCACTTTTCCTTCTTCCTGGTGAATAAGAATTTCAAAATGGCCAAGAGGGATTTTTGGTTGGATTCTTTGTCATTTCTTGCAGTTATTATTTTTCTTTGGAAATCTCAAAATGGAGAGAATCAAAAAAATCTGAGATTTCTTCTACCAGGCCAAGAGGGATTGGTGAATGATGGTGATGGTATATGTTTGTGCCTAATCACCATGGCTTATCTCTTCATGAGTTCATTAAGCAACCATCTGGGTCCCTTTGCTGTGTGAAGAATCTCCTTAATATACATGGCTGATTATAGGATTTTCTTCAAAAATGTCTTTGGTTAGGTATTCATATGAGACATAGGGCACAGTTATTTTGAAGCTGTTTTCCCTACGTCTCTCTGTGATGTTCTAAACATTGTTGCTCTTTCCAGAAAACTGAAACTTAGTTCAAACACAAGCTATCATCCAGGTTTCTTCTATAAGTCCAACCTCAATTTATTAGCTTCCTTAGACAAAGTTAAGTTACCTAAGTTGTTGGTAAATTCTACCTTCTCCATTGTTTGTCCTTGTCAGTCTTAAGAGGTGTTATCAGTCCAAAGCACTCTAACTGGGGTTTGCACTAGGTTAGTTTATAAAACTATGCACCCAGCTGTGTTAAGGGCTCTTTTACTACCATGGGGTTTTGGTACGAGAAGCTCAGAAATGTGGCTGGTATGCTGTCCCAGTTGTTGTGGATAGCGTCTTTTAAATTACTAATTCAAACGGGAGAATCTCTCAAGCCCAAGGACTTAAGTACTTTATATGTAAGCCTGCAGGATAAACCAAACCTTCCAGAACTTTGTGATGGTAGCATAAGTTAAATGTCCATCTAATGTTGCCTACCCTCTGCCTTTGCAACTGAATAGTGAACCATAACATACCTATTTCTGGATGCATTGCATTAACCCTAAATGCTAGGTGCTATTTTTATATTCTATCAGGTGCTTATCTAAACATCACTCATCATATAGGAGTAAGTAGTAGAACCACTTATACTTAAATTTGGGTCAGCTAAAGACCTTTCTCTCACTTTGTATCTTATTCAACTATGGGAGCCTTTGAATGACCTAAAAAAGGATAAAAGGAGACTATTCCCAATCTTAGAGCCTATTGCTCTAACTGCCTCATTGGTAAGACTAATCCATTTGAAGATAACCCAACTTGCCAACTACATTTCCTTTAGTGTGAGACAGAAACTAGCAACACATATCCATGGGTATGTTAGAAATGAAGATATCAAAACCTCCAGGCTTATGAAATCAGAACCTATAATTAGTATCTTTAGGGTAGTTATATACACATTAAAGTGGGGAGAGCATAAAATGGGGAGCATTTTTGTTTCTCAGGGGTCAATCTGTATCCATGCCATGGTCTTCCAGCTTAGAAGCATATTCACACTGATGAATGGCTATCTTGTAAAAAAAATCTTGTTATAATATCTTATAAGAGCATGTAGCCATCACTCTCAGCATTCCCATGAACATAATACAATATATGGTCATTAATAAAGTCATCAAGAGGTACTACAGATCTCTTAGACTTACAGAGTCCATATCTGGGCCAAGAAAACTGTCCCAATCTGAAATTGCTATGAAGGGGCTTTACAATAAACTTTTTTATTTCTAAAGTGTATGGAACCTTAAAATTTGTTAAAAAATAAAATTGCTTTAACAATTACAATGCCCATATAATTATACATGTCTGTATACAATATAATATATTTAACTTATATTGTATAAGAGTTAGAAAAGTTAGGGAACAAAAGGAATTTTCATTCTCTTCACTTATTTTAATGGGAAATAAAATGATTTTAATGTTAAGATGGTAGTATGAAGACAAATTAAAGGAAAAAAGAAACTCTGCAATTTATAAACAGAAGACAATTAAGAGACCGTTGTTGAAGAAGCAAGTACTGAATGCTTGCTTTTTCCTGCATATTCTGTGGCTACAGTGGCAAAGTGTTAACCTTTCATTTCTTGTAGAAGCTCATTTTAGAAGTCCCTCTATAATCATGGAACAATGAAGTGTTCTGTGCCTACTACTTAGTATGGCCCTTGGTCAGACCCACTGTGGTCATTATCTGAGACACTCCATCATGCAGACTCGGCCTGGACTGGATAATGAGTCAGCTTTCTCACTTGAAATAGAAAACATCCTTTTGAGTGAGGTAACCCAGACACAGAAAGACAATTATCACACTCATAAGTGGTTTTTAAACATAAAGCAAAGAAAACCAGCCTACAAATCACA
>LOEQ01001026.1:182053-203825 GCA_001685075.1 Bramus lutescens | reverse complement strand
CACATCTAGTCCTCAGAGAGGGTAAGACCTCCCATGGGGAGTCAACAAAGCCTGGCATATCAAGTTGAGGCAGGGCCAAATTCCTCCTGTCTGCATTAAGGTTGAGTAAGGTAGGCTCCCCCCCAAAAAAGCCAGTTCATGCACCAGGGATAAATCCAGCTCCCACTCTATGGGGCCCCATGAACAATCCAAGCCACACTACTGTCACTCACAGAGGATGTAATTTAGTCCCATGCAGGCTCCACAGCTGGCAATCCAAAGTCCTTTAGCTCCCACTAACTTGTGTCAGCTGTCTCTCTGGGTTTCCGCATCATGATCTTGATTCCCCTTGCTTATAACTTTCATCTCAATGACTTGGATGCAAGGAGCTCAGCCCAGTGCTTGGCTGTGGATCTCTGCATGTGCACTTTTGCTAGGAGTCTTAGCTGGGTCCGTCATCCTTGTGAATTTCCATCAGTATTTGTAAGGAGATCAACTCAGTCTGATTGACATGAACAATGAGATTACATTTGTCTTGGCTTTTTGCTCCATGTTTAATTTTAATGTGAAGATTTAGTCCCCTGCCTAATCCTCCTCCATGACTTCTAATTATACCTAAGTAGATGTTCAGACTCTCATCTGGCCACGATGGTGTTTTCATCTATTCTGTCATACTAGTTGTCCAATTTCATCTTTACTTTATTTTCTTGTCACAGGGTCCTGGTACTATTCTTCTGGAATTTCACCTAAAACCTGGTTTGCCATACTTTATCATTTGTTGTCTAAACTCTTTTTGTTTTGGGGACCAGGACATTTTTGTTGCTTGTTTTAAGGATCAGCTCAGCTGGCCTGGGTCTCTAACCTGTGCTTCTCCTGCATCTGTTTCTTACATGCTGGGATAATGGCCATGTATTACAATTCCTGGCTTGGTTTTGGTCTAAGACAGGATCTTACTGTGTAGATCACAAGGACCTCACACTTGTAACTTCCTGTTTCCACTTCAAAAGCATGAGATTATAGGTTGGAACCACCTTGCCATTTTTTTTTTCTTTTGAAAGTTGTCAGTGGGACAACTTACTGACTGACTAAATAATAGAGGAAAAAAGCAGACTGTGCAGAGTTGGCTGTGAAGAGATCAAACAAGTCATTATCTGACACACTGTAGAAGTGGTAGACAAAGATTCTACAATGACCAGAATGTAAACTGTGGGCTGCATAGCAAGGGCCATGTGGAGATAAAAGGGTAATCATTAGGTTAGGGAAAGGGATGGAACTTGATTGAAAAAATACTTGCCTAGCATGCAAAGATGGCCTGATCCACAGTACAACATAAAACTGGACTTGATAGACACATGCTTAAGTTCTGTAGTCTAGAGATGGAGACAGAAGGGATGACAATGAAGGACAAGTGATGTGGGATTTCCCTTTGTCTGCTGTGATTACCATTAATGAACAAAGAAACTGCCTTGGCCTGTTGATAGGGCAGAACATAGGCAGGGAAAACTGGACTGAATGCAGTGAGAAAGAAGGTGGAGTGAGAGAGAAGCCCTGTAACCCCACTGGAGACCAGATGCCGGAACTTTAGCCAGTAAGCCACAGACACATGGAGATACACAAATAGAAATGGGTTAAATTAATATGTAAGAATTAGCCAACAAGAAGCTAGAGCTAATGGGCCAAGCAGTGATTTAATTAATACAGTTTCTGTGTGATTATTTTGGGGCTAAGCAACAGGGATGAACAAGTGGCCATCCTCCAAAAGACAAGGAGTTAGAAAGATCTTTGATAGGCAGGTACACAAGGAGATGGGCCATAGATAGATAATAAAGACTATAAATTTGTATCATTGCAAACTTGTGGCTCCATCCGCATCCTCTAGACCTGAGACAAATTCCTCAAGGCTTAAAACAAAAGCCTGGCATCCATTTCCCTTGCCAGCAAGTGGACTAGTGGCATGCATTTCTTGATAATAACCAGCCTTAGGATGTGCTTGATAAGAGGGAAGTCATAGTGGCACTGAGACTAGCTTGGGGTGCTCTGTCTCACAAACAAAACAAGTAGACTGGGAAATCTGGGACAGTATCAGCTTGGTAAATATGGTAGCCAAATAACCATTTCTATTTTAAGAAGATCACCCTTCAATAAGTAGAGGATGAATGAAATCAATAGGAACCCAATGATGAAGAGTCTGCTATAATCTAGGGATCCATAATGAGCAGAATTTTCACTTAAAGCACATAAAATGAAATGGGAGCAAGGATCTTTTTTTTGGAGATAGAATTGGGTGCATGTGCACACTGTGAAGCCTTCCTCTGAGCAGGTAGAACACATCAGACTTGGCCTTGAGTTGACCTTGAATACAAACAGGATTCTTGTTTTCATCTAGCAGTAGGAAGAGAGTGATTGGTGTGTTCTTATTGCTTATCTTATTATTCAGTTCATTTTCAGCATAGCTAAATTAACTGGATGTTGTCCCATTACATTCAGTAGATGTGTTTAGATCTTGGAGATAGTTGAGCAAGGAAGTCGGCGTTAAAACTAAGAACAGTAAGAAGAAGGAAAAAAGGAGACAGCTACATCTTGAGTAAGAGCACAAAGCACCAAGGCGCTTTTCTTGTCATCCCCCCAATACTTTTAGGTTACTTCATAATTAGCATTGCAGCATCGTCCTTACTCAGTGTCCCCATCATTAGACTTACCTTATGTCATTTCAGCAGCTTTTCCGTTACTTATTTTACGATGGGGTGTACAGTAGCTTTGACTTTTTCTCTCTGATCCTGCTTCCCTGCTGAGTCATATGGATGACAATAGCAACGAACCGTGTTTATTTTGCTCTCTAGTTGTCTCTCACTACCTCTTTTTTCCCCATCAGGCTTATCTTTTACATCTTTCAGAGGTGGAGCTAGGGGGCCGCCATCTGCACAGCAGTTTCCTGCCTTCTTGTCAGTCTTATCTTTCCTAACCCTTCTCTTTAACTTTGATATTTTTACATCCTTGTGTTTATTCATCGCCTGTCTATCTATAGAGAGCGGAATTCATGATAGCAGTCACTAGTTAGTTTTATATTTTAGACTCCTGTTGCCTAAGTGTGCTTCCTGTTTGCTTCCTTGTGTCCTCTTGGGTCATGTCCCCATTGTTCTTTCTGGTCTTATAAGCACAGTTTACTAGCTTGCCCTGTTTGTTCTCTGTCAACAGTACTCAGACTTTAGCGATGTCTAATGTTCTAGTTTTACTTCTTGAGAAGGTGATGCATAGTTTAATGCTTACTGTTTGTCGCTTTCCAGAGAAAGTAGATCCAAATGGACAGAAACCTTATTTTGCGCATGACCATGACTGTGGAATTTATTAATATTTGATAAGTAATTGGCAGAGTTGGTAGGCAGAAAAATATTTTTCCTTTGGCAAGAATCTTGGTCCATCAACATGACCATCTGATATTTCATATTGGTGATTTTTCTGTATTTACAATCTGCTTGCTATGTACAGCATGACAATTCTGAGAGAGGTCCCATATAAAGGAAGACATAGAATGGCCAGTTAAATTTGAATTTAGGGAAGTAACAAGTAATTTCATCATTTCTGGAAAAGGGGGAAGGAGGAAATTTTCCCCAAATCAGGCAACAGAGTCAGACAGCCCTTACTCACACTGTTAGGAATACCACAAGAAGACCAAGCTACACAATTGTAAAATATCAACTACTGAATTTTTATTTAGATATTGTACAGCAGACACATATTTATCCTTTAGAATCAACCATCCATCTGTTTGCTTTTAGTTTAGTACCATCTGTCTTCAAGTAATTAGCAGTCATAGTTTTTTTGTGGGTGAGAGGAAGCTTTCAATCCTATTTTGAATCTTTGTTCAAAGAGATGACTTAAACAGATTCACAAGGAGAGCCCAAGACAGGGGTCAGTGCTATTTTGTGATATATTTGCCCCTGTTCTGCTTTCTTTCGTGTGCATTATAGAAGGTGACTTTCCTGTCTGGCACGGAAGGTGTGGAAACTTAAAATCAGTTTCCAGGTCCTCATGAAGTAATTCAGTCAGAACATGATGTATCAGGTTCACAGGATAAAGCTACAGCTCTTAACTAGCACTGTCCCATCACCCCAACATCACTACCTGAGGCAGGTAATAGCTATGGAGTGTTTATTGTGTAGCATGTGCTGTTTCTTATTTTCATGTTGCCTCATTTAATCTTTGCCTATATGCATTTTACAAGTAAGGAAATGACACTTGGGAGTATTATAAGAAATCTTGAAGTTGTCAACCGAACCTTGTTTCTGTGACCCTGGACTTGTGTCTTGATGCTCTAGCCTCTGGTGCATTCAGAAGACTAGGCAATCCTGAATACTTTCTTGTTCAGCAAGAGTGAAACCAAAAATTTCATGGATATAGAATTGAAGTTTAAAAAAATAGGAGGGATGAATACAGATTAAATTTAGAAATTACTTACAAAATGATCAATGTATCCAAAATAATTAAGTATATATTAAATTTAAAATAAAATGAGCAAACCAGAAAGGAACAGGGAGGAGGATGTCGAGACAATCCAAACTCACAAACGTAATCACATGGGCATATCTATATTTGCAGCAAAGCTTATTTTTAGAGGACGTGTCTTTAATGCTTGGCTAAGACTTCTAGAAAGTAATGAAGATCACCAAAAATTGGTTTGAAGAAAAGAATAATCAAGAAATACTCCATATTCCCATGATAAAATTGACTAAGCGGTCTCTTGTTTCTCTAGTTCTGTTCATTCCGAAAGCTGAGTGAATTAAACGACTATGAGACCTAGCAGAACTTATGAGTGATTTCTTTCCAATTGCCAAGAGAAGGTTACTTGTGATGAATATTAGAGATCCTGACACACAGAGATGGGTTTCTAAGCACTATTTCTTTATTGTTCAAAAATTTGACAGAAATTGCTGATGGGAACACCCAAAACAATTCATTTCCATTCATGCTGATATAAAATATGTATGCAAAGTCAATACAAAAATATTTTAAATTACTTCATAATTAGTAGGATGTATTCTGTGAATACCAGGCCAGTTCATTAATGTGAAATGTATTGATGAACTTTCTTATAAGTTAAAGAAACACAGATTAAATGTTCTTAGTATGTTAGAAAGAGTTCAGAGTTAACCTTCATTCCTGACACTGAGAAGATGTCTCTTCAATTTTTTACAAGTTCTAAATTCCTGAATTGAGCAGAAGCCATAACAAGTATTCTTGGGACCTCTGTCCCAGAAAATTTAAAATGTAAAGCACTGCTTTATCAGATTGAAAGACGTATCCATTGTTACCATTGCAAACACATTTTTCAGTAGAGGCAGGATTCATTTTTGGACCCATAATCATTATTTAGTCACAATCCTCTAGAAGCAGAACTTAATGACCTTAGATAAATGCATTAGCATTTCTCTTGTTTGAGTGGAGAGTTACTGTTCCAATCATGGCTATAAGAAGACACTCATGAAGGTCAGTGACTGAGGCTACACTGTGATTGGTGGTGGAGCACTTTGAAAGCATGTGCAGTCTCTCCGTTGAGTGTCCAACATTTTCCTCAAAGCTCATTTTGAAATGAGAAACTATGACAATTCCCCAAAGAGTCTCACTATCTCAAAGCAGCCTTTTGATTGAGCCTTAGAAACCAGTAAGGCTTTATTCAGTTACAGGGGGACAATATGTCAATCCACTTGGCTTTTTCTTTGTCAATGGGATGTTTTCTGAAGGAAGAAAATTCATATTTTTGAGGTACTTTGAAATTGAGGCTTTGCAGAGCTCCCTTGACTCATACCTTCACTATGAACCCACAATAAAAGCCAAAGTGGCAGGGTCTGCGTTGCTTTGCTGGAAGTCAGTGCATGAGTAAGTAGCGTTGTTATATCAATGTTTTTTGACTCTCAAGCCCACGTTTTCACTGGGTTTAATTTTCTCTTAGGAGCAAATTGATTACTCCTTGAACATGAGTATTTATATCATTAATTTAGATAGAACATCATAAATAAAATTCTCAAAGAAAAACCAGATGTATTTAAGAATGAGAGGAAAATGAAAAATACAGTATAGTAACCGTGTTTTTAGATCTTCACTTTCATCTTCTTTATTTAATGTCCAGAGCTATTCATCTTTTTCTCTTTTCCCCTCTGGCTTTAGTAATGAGCTTCCCTATTTTATTTTAATGTAATTGGCCTTCCCAATGTTTTGTCTTCATCTGCCTTTCCTCATCCTCTTATGGCTAGATATTATAAAACCATGTGAAGACCTGAAAGCATAGAAGATCTGTAAGCCAGTAAAACTCTCTGAATTTATGGGCAATATAGAAACCAAATCATTAAAAAAAGGAATGAGTACAATTTAATTGATATAATAAAGCTGGAAACACTTTAAAAAACTAGGGTGTTAAAATGATATTACAGAAAAATAGCTTTTAAAATATATTGAAGTGTATTTACAACAAATATGTATGTCTTTTTTACAAGATAGAATGCATTTCCCATGTATGATTTTTACTAATAATTTATATTACTAGATATAATGTCTGAGCATTTTATACTTATTAAGTCAATAGATATTTGCTTATTTACAGCTATTATCCAAATGATAGTTTAAATGTTGTTGTCAGAACAAAACATGCCAAAACTAAAAAGAAAAAAATTGTAAGAGACAAAAAGTTAAAGCGAGCGTTCTAGAGAATACAAATCACACTGTCACCTAATTCCCACCGTCAACCCAGAGCTGTGCTTGCTATTTTGTGGTTTACATTACCACACCATATGTTCAGCTAGTCTCTGGTGCCCAGATGTTTGGGTAAACACCAGTCTTCTTGTTGCTTTGAAGGTATTTCTTAGGTGTTATTAACATTTAAATTGGTAGACTTTGACTAAGGCAGTTTCCCCTCCATAATGTTGGCTGGCCTTATTTAATTAGCATAGGTCCTTAAGAGCAACAGCATCCTGCCTCCATACGGCATGTGGATTCATGACTTTGGTATCAATCCCTGCAGAAGCTCCAGCTGTGGGTGAACATTTCAGATCTCAGGTTTGTCAGCACCTCCAATCAAGTGAGCCAGGTCCTTTAAAATAAAGGATTTACTCGACTTAATAGCCTATTTCTTCCCTTCTGGCAATAATTCTGATTACTTCAGTGAAGATGGCTTTTACACAAACACACACATGATCTCTGTACTCTGGAATTAGGTATGTAGTTCAGGATTACTTTTTTGCCTCTGCTCCTCAGTGCTGGCATTATAGTTATATACTACCTGTATTACTTTAGATAGCTTAATTTTAAGCAAAAATAGGATAACCTAGGGGCTGGTAGATGCATAGCTAAGAGCACTTAGTCTTTCAATGGAACAGAGTTTGGTTTCCAGCACCTATTTTTTGTGGCCCACAACTGCCAGAACCTGGGGATTCAATGTCGTCTTTTTGGCTACTGCAGTCACCTATATACACAAGGCATATATTCACTCAAACATAATACACATGCATACATATACACATGCACACCTGTGCATACATATGCACAAGTAAAACTAAAACAAATGTTTTCTTTTTTTGAGTTAACCTTGCTTTTTAAGGTGCAGTGATTTAAGAGATATACAGCGAATTATTAGTTCTCTGTACAAACAATGGTAAGGGAATTTTGGTGGCTATGAAAGCATATCCCCCAAATCATTATACCCTAACAATTGCTTAAAGAGTTTTGGCATTTATATTGCTTTGATTACTGGATGTCCAATAGTTGTGTTATATGTTATATTATTTTTAAGCTTTATTCTTAGGATGCTTCAACTCCCCTCCCCCCACACAGTTAAATTTCCCTTTGTGAAATAGAAAAAACTTGCACTTGCTTGAGTGCCTTTGTTTCCCACTTTTCCTTCACATGAGCAGGAAAAACAAATTTGTTTTGAAATTGGTCGCCAGCTGACACTGTTTCTTAAGAAACGAAGAATTCATAAAAGTTAATATAACGCACTGTCTCCTTACAATGAAAAACACTAGTAGTGTTTGTTTGATTTTCAATTTTAGATCTGCTATATTTTGCATTGCTTTGATTTGAGGCCTTTTGCAAAGAGTGTGAGAGAAATGGGCTGAGGAACACCTCTGCTTCTACTATGTGTGAACAGCTTAGTTAAAGGGAAATGCCCAACATATAGGCAGAAGAAATACTTCTTTCCTTGGTTAACTTTTATTTCTTACCCATTCAGGTTATAGTTTATATATACTTGTGTCTGTTACAGTGCCATGGGGCTTAAACAGTGCCACACATAGGTCAAACACCAATTTACCATACACTGTACTATTGATATTTGAATTTTTGATATAGAATATCAAATACATACAATACATATGTGTAGCATGATGGTCCCTTATTTCAGTCTCTTTTCATCCCAACCTGGACTAGATACTTCATTGTAGGACCACTAGGGCATAGAGGAGAGCTCATACTTCTTCCTTTCCCAGGCCATTTTTTTTACGAGTATCTTACACGTAGCAAGAGTGACATAGAAAAATGAATATTTGCTTACTTTAATGTCTGTTCTCATTTTCCCTGAGAAAGGTCAGACCCTTGAAATTACAGGCAAGTCAATTGCATTACTTATCTTTAAAAAAAAGTCTTGTACGGCTGATGAAAAAAAGATGGCATTTTACCATTGCTGTCAAATTAAAGTCAGGTATGCAAATGTGGACACTGAAGTTCTTGTAGCTGAGAGCGCTGAGTGTGAGAAACATGTTTGTTAATATTTATGGACACGGAGTCCTGATTTTGCATCTGTCTTGCACTTCTTGAATGTGTATACCTTGTGTCTATATCCAAATGAATGGTATAGCTTTTATCTAAAAATCTTGTCCACATTTAAAGGGATGTTATTTATATCCAAGAATTTCTTTTAGTATCCTATCAGAAAAAATCCCTTTCATATCATCTTGAAGGATTGGTAAATTTTGCAGTCGCTAAAAGTCTTCAAGAGTATTCATATGTGAATGTTTTATATATGCTGATGAACTTTAATGCTGTTTGGTAGTCCTATGAAAATTATTTATGATATATAATTGAACTATCTATAACTTTTGAAATTAATCAAGTTATATCGATATTAGCATGAGAAAATAATTGGTTATATTCGATATTAGCATGAGGAAGATTTAAGCATCTGTAACCAGAAGGTTTCTGATTGATTTGTTGAACAAATGAGCAATTACAAAGCTGCACATGAGTATTCTGTGACTCCCCTACCGTGTGTGTGTGTGTGTGTGTGTGTGTGTGTGAGAAGTTCATGCTAGAATCACCTTCCCTTGTCCTACCTCACTCATTGAGATGAGGGTCTCAGAGTCCAATCCCAATCTCATGGATATGGCTTTCTTTGAGGATCTGGTCTCTCCTGTTTGAGAGAGAAGTACAGGTGTGTCGCAGTGTTCACCTGGCACGTGCATTAGTTCTGGGAACCCAGACTCTTACTACCATTTTCCCACATGATTATCTGTGCCATAGATGATATGATTGACACTCCTCGAGGGAAAGAACGAGGAGGAGAATACACTAGTTATACACTCCATGTCACCTCCATTTTCTTTCGCTTTTTCCTGAAAAACGTGTAGCTCTCTGGTTGTTTTTCATTTCGCTGCACACACTGTATCTTTTTTTTTTACCATTACATTTACAAGTTGTCACACAATAGAGCCTCCAATTAGCAGGTTCCAAGAGGTAGTGCTAAATAATATTAACATACTGTCTATAACCTTTATACAAAAGAGCCCTAACTCATGTCTGGGGTTAGGAGACTTGGGCCACTGAACGAACATTTGGTTCCCGCAATTCACAGTGTAAGGCGTGGAGTTCATGAAGCATGAAGCAGAATTTTCTGTCGGGGAAATAATTACCCATGGATTTGATAGGTTGAGGAAAGCGACGCAGTGTGAGAGTGAGAATCTAAAAATTTCTTCAATTAACACCGAAATGTATGCTGTCCTAAAAATTCTAGTTTAAACAAAGTATTCTCCTCATTTAGGAGTGAGCACAAGGAAGAGACAAAAGAAGGGAAGACTTTATTCCATAGTTAGATTCTCTATTGTAGGTTTTTAAAATTTTAATTAAAATTTTATCACTTCCCCCTTCCCTTTTCTCTGTCCAACCTCTGAAATGTACCTCCTTCCTTTTTTTTCCCTCAAATTGATGACTTCTTGTTCTCTAATGATTATTTTTACATACATATGTAAGTTCATAAATATACAAGTATAACTTATGGAGTCTGTTGAGTGTTGCTTGTGTGTATGTAATTTTAGACCTGACAATTTCCATTGGATAACCACTTGTGGGTTTCATCCCCACACAAGATCGCTTTCACTTGGGGTACAATGGCTTTTCCCCTTTCATAGTTAACGGAGTTAGCATGCCTGTTGGCATTGGCACTGTGCAGGTCTTTAAATAGCCACATTGTTGGAGCAACATGGGTGTAGCTCCGCTGTCATTTCTAGAAGACACTGTGGCAGTTTGCGCACAGTCACTGAAAATACTTTGGTCTCATGAACTAGATAGTGCTAGATACAGGGACTAGAACTTTGAACGCCTGCTTCCCACCAGTGAATGAGACTGATACAATTAGAGCCATGTGCATTAGCAAGAACCTGAGTATGGTTACTGGCCTGTTTAATGCAGCATAGATAGATGGCTTCCAAGATAAGTAAAAATGGAAATCAGAAATGCAAATTTGTCCCAAAAACTCACTAGAGAAAGCTAGATAAGGAAGTATATGACCCAGAATCCTAGAGTTATATTTTGCCTTTATCATAACTATATGTGACTGACAGGAGTTTTGTGTCTCTAAAGAGGACTGCAGATACTTGACAAACAAGTACGCATATCTGTGTCAGAAGTTATGAAACCCGTCACTTTCAAAGGTGTTTTACATCAATTAATGCTGGCATTCAAAAAAGAATAACACCTGAATTTATTATATTTTAGGGACAAAAATATTATAATTAATATGCAACAAGGAGAACTCTTTTTTGCTTTTTGTATAAATATTTAACATTTTAAGTAGCTAAATATTTGTATATTTTAAAATTTTTATTTATACCTGCTCTGTCTTAAAAAGTTTCACATGCTTTTGAATTATTTATGAAATAACTCAATTTACTTAATATATATAATTTATATATGTAGTTAGATTTTTCTTAATTTTATTTAATATCATTGGAGAAGAATAAGAAAAGTAAAATCATTGAAAGTAAAAACTTGTGAATGATACTACACTTAAAAATTGTCTTCCTCTAGTTTTGTGCTTTGGACATATCTGTCTATGATTCACCAAATTGTTAAGGGAGAAACGAGGTGAACTTTACCATTATCCTAGGTGGAGGTGGTGTCCACCTTAAATCCCAGCACTTGGAGGCAGAGGCAAGCAGATTTCTGTGAATTCCAGACCAGTCTTGTCTGGTTTACCAAGCGAGTTCCCAGGATAGTCAGGCCTACAGAGAGAAACCTTGTCTCAAAAAAGAGATGCCATTGTGTTTTTCCCAAGTTACCATGTAGTAATGCCATTTAATAGAAAAAGCAATAATGGCAATGTCAGCAAGGGAAGTGTTGAGGGAAAAAGCTTGAACATTAGAGAGAGCATATGCTCTCTTGCATTTTCTTCTCAAGGAACAAAAGGAACGCCTATGTAAAGCTTCTGGAGATTGCCCATCACAACGGTGTGGAGCCAAGTCCTGGTGATTTAGCCTTCTACTGAGAAACCATTTGTTTGGGTCACAGAACTGCATTGGGCCTTCAGCTCCTGCCTGGTCTTTAAGTGAGTCCTATCAAGTTCCAAAGTTGCCTCCCCTGAGTTTCTTCTCCACTTAGGCAGACTGTCAGCGGTCCGTCATGAGATGCTAATGACCCATCTGACTGAGCCTAACATCTTTTCATTGAAAGTAGTATTTGGCTTTTCTTGAGTTACATGAACATATTTGGCAAATAGCTTATGGCTTCATCTTATACAATTTCAACATACATAGAGGACAATTTTTCCTTTCTTTTGTGTTATATTAAAAAAAATGGCATGTAGGTCGGTTTTACTATCCAGTTAAATCTATAGTGATGCCTGAGTCGGCCACTTGCATATGTAAAAGAGATCCTCATCTTGGTAACATAAAATAAGCCACACTGGGAAGTTTTATACAATGTTTGGAAAATGTTACTCATCGGAAGTTTCAAACCCACTGAGAACAAGTATGACCTTTAGTATTACGGTTCTGATACTAATAATCTACCATCTGGGACATGGGTAACAATTTATACATAGTGTGACTATCATAAAAGTGACAAAGGAATGGAAAGCACTTGACACATTCCCTGGATTAATTTGATCATTGAATTTGTTAGTCACACAAAGAGAGGCCATTTTCTTTGGGAATTCTATGGTCTTTTTCTATAATGGAGTGCATGCTGGCCTTTGTGGAACTTGTCATATTTAATTGATTCCAACCCAAATAGAATGTGGCAGTGACCAAGGAAATAAGACATTTGGGTATTTAGATTGTGTTTGTTAAGTGAAAATAAAATTTGAAAACAAAGATTTCATGTAACTGGTAATAGCATGGTCAGTCTCTCGTTTCTTAAAAATCCTCATGATGTTTGCCACTCACTGAAGCCTTTCACTTTGCAGCACTGAAGTCTTCCGGACTCTGTATTTAGGGAGGTTTTTTGCAGTATTCATTTTTGAGTCTGTGGCTCTTAGGTCTAGAAGATTACCACTGGGAGAAGGCTCTGGCTGACGGGCTTCACAGTATCTCTGAGTAATGATTTGCTTTACAAGTTAAATGCAATTGTCACACATTTTGTGCCGCAGAAGTTTGCACAGAAATCAAGCACAAGAAGCGATCCATTGTTTTACACTTGGACAGTTTGCGGCTTCCTGAATAGCTACAGTTGTTCGTACAAGTCATTCTAAAACCCGAAGTGACTTTATGGAAGTCATTTTGAATGAAGAAAAGATGGTAAAGTTCTTTTTTTGTATAAAAATTCTGTTCTAATCTATTGGCTTTCTCTGAGCTAGCAGGAAGAACAGTTATTAGGTGGAAAAATCTTCACTAATAAAACAGAGAAAAACAAGCTCCTCCTCAGCATCAACACTGACAGTAGTGACCCTGGGTTTCCTTAGGACCTTCCCTTCCTCTCAGGGAGGAAACAGGCTCTTTTATTTGGTATTAGGTCCACTTGTAAAGCGTGAGCAGGCAGATGTCTAGACTTAGTGCTTACTCAAAGAATAACTTTGTTTATGTTCTTCTCTTTCTCTTTGTTCAGGACACAAAGGTAGCACCTTCAATAGAACTGTGAAGGAGGCTATAAATAGGCACTGGGTGTGAGATAACTTTAGAGGGGGAAATACATGGCTCTGGGCTTCTCATTTCACCCAGCTTCACTGTACTTTCTCATTTAGTGTGGTGTGTGTGCTCTTCTACTTTTAGATTGGAAATGTTGACTGTAATATGGTTTCATTCTTTTCCCTGATACTTTCAGAAAGACCTTTGGGTTAATAAGAGCAAATGTATTATTTGCTGTGCCAGGATTTTTGTCACTAAAACCTTTTTTTTTTGGTGGCACTATAGCTCACCTAGGTTTTCAAATCTATCCAAGCAAGTATTGCACATCTGATGACTGAGTTTGAGAATTAGACAAGTGATTGTAGGAACCCAATTAATTCCCTACTTGAAAAAACAGGGCAAGTTTGAAGAAATTGACACTTAATGAAGACTACCGTATGCATTTGACAAAAATCCTGAATATTCACTTTTTACGAGCTATTAAAGCACTGAATAAAAAGAGTCAGACTCTAAGTGGTCTTGCCTTTGAAGAGTTTGGCACTTCTGTGATTCAAATGCACGAGAAAGCCTCAAGATCAACCAGCCACATGACTCTAAATAAAGACAAGAATTAAAGAAACCTCTGGCTCAAGATAAATAAATGAGCCATGCTAGCTAAGCCATGTACATATGTGGGCTTTGGTCTATACAATTTCTATTGATTAGGAACTTTTCAAAGTCTTTATTTCAGATGGAACTTGATGAATCTATTTACATCACGTTTTCACAATCTGTTGTGAATGCTTTATGAACTATTTTAGACTGGTAAAATTATTAGTTAAGGAAAAACAGTAAATGATATTCTTTATACAATGTATCTGAGCTAATGAAAAAGAACAGAAAATAGACCTGACTGAACAAGTTGATCATTGAGAAGGAGATAACAGTTCACGGGTGGTCCGTTATGAACTGCTATGAAGAACCTATAAATTCAGAGTGTGATGTATTGCTTCTTAATACATCGTAAGGCAAGATGATCTGAGTATTCATAGGTAATACAAATCACATAGGCTTATTGGAAAGCAGGACTGGAGCCAGTGGCTGTGGGTGCTGCTGGGCTGAGAGAAGCCAGATGATTCGGAAGTTCTTCCAGGTCATTTCATGATTTTTCACTTCTCTGTAGGAATGTCACTGAAGAACTGTAGCTGCCGTTAACAACTCTGCTCTCATTCTTTTCCATGGGTCAGCTTACATTATCGGAATGAAAATGCTTGTTTCATAATCTGGATTTAAAAGTGTCTGAATGCCCATCTGCGAACAAGAATTGGGACTCTGGCCAAGGAGCAAAATCATCTCAGCTTTTGACCTTGTAGAACAAACTGTCCTGCAAAACAGATAATTTGAAGCCGTGGAAATGCAGCCTAGGCGAGCTTGGGTGTCTGCTGGAATTAGAAGTGAGTAAACAGCACAAACAGCAAAGGACATTCTGAGAAAGCCCAACGGAAACAGGTCATGGACGCCTTTGGGTGACCTCCATGTTTTTTCTCCCATACTTACATATAGTAGATTATTAATTTAGAGATAATTAGGTAGTTGAATCTTTATATGCTTCCAAGCACACAGATTTAGAGCCCTTTAGAACACACTCCTTCCAACTCTGAACCAGAGCTGTGACATTGGAAGAATACAGTACTGAAAATGGGGAAGAGGCCATTTCACATGAAATACTTTCTGTGCTTTATCATTTTTAATGAAACAAGTGGCAATATTTCTGTACAGCTGCTCCCCTCTGAGAATTTGCACTGAAGCACAATAATACAATTATTTTTGTCTGTGTATGTGTGAGAAATAATACTCTGCCCTGCTGAGAAGACAAAGACGCATTCTCCCCCAAAGGCCATTATGGATTATCTATTGCTCAACTAACATTGGAGTACTTCATGGTTGTATATTATGATTTAAGCTAAATTAGGTCAGGAAAGACAAAGTAATTTTCTATTATTAAACTTGAAAACTTTATTCTTTACGTCATTCATTAGTTGTAGAAACCATTTGTCCATAATATCCTTACATATACATTTCAAAATTTTTATAAATTAATTTTACAGTCATACACATTTAAATTGTGGTTTTATCTTGGCTACCCCACCCATTCAAACTCTGACAACTACGTTTCTCCTGCCTTACTTTTCACATCTCTGAAATGGACACTCTGTGATTCTATACTATGAAGCACTTGGAAATGCACTATTCTGCCTTTAAAATTAGACCTATATTCACTGTTATGGCGTTCTATACTGCGATAGTTGGTGGTGCTGAAAGTCTAGTTGCAATAATTACCACTTTTATATCTTTTAAATGACTTTATCATGTCATTATTGGAGCCGACTACCATTTATTTGGTGGTGCATGGCTTTAATCCCAGCACTCAGGAGGCATAGGCATGTTGGACATATCAGTTCAAGGCCAGCTTGGTCTACAAAACAAGTTCCAGGACATGTAGAGCTGTTATAGAGAGAATCCTGGCAGCTGGCCAGCACCCAGCAGCACATAGTTCAAAGGGAAATCTAGAGACTCAACATGTACTAGACTTTTCTTTTCTTTCTTTTTCTTTTTTTTTTTTTTGAATGTTTAGGGGAAAAGGGGTTAGGCAAAATACACCTTTTCACTCTTTCTTGGTTTCTTTCGGATCTTTTCTTTATTCTTCTGTATTCTCCATTCTCCACTCTTGTCTCTATCCAGAAATGTCCCTTTCTCTCCTGATGTTCTCCTCCCAATTGTTTTATTCCTGATATTTTCCTTCTCTCTCATTCTTGATATTTTTCTTCTAACTCATTTTAATAATTTCTTTATTCTTTTCCTTAGAGCTTTTATACCCTAGCAAATTCTTTCAGGCAATGTATAAGTTACAATATGGTTACATTCTGTTTTCTTTTTTTAGTATCTTTTTTATTATTAAAAATTTCCACCTCCTCCCCTCCCATTTTCCTCCCCTCCCCCATTCTCCCTCCCCCCATTTCCAGTCCAAAGAGCAGTCAGGGTTCTTGAATGATTACAATGAATATGAGTAAAAACAGCATGTTTTCCATAATCCTTACATGATTAAACATTTTATGTATTATGGGTGAAAAACAAATTAACCCAAGAACCCACATACATTCATACCCAAGCAACTTGTTATAGATTAACTGTGTAGGCAAATAAGATATTCTTCTCAATCAGGTCTTTTACTGGCAGACTGTGTTTTTCAGTTACAAATAAAGGGCCAACTACTTTATGGCCTAGCTTGAATAGTAATCTTATAAGGAGTCACAAACCTAAACTTTTATATATGAAAAACTATCAGTCAGCTGTACTTTAAATATTTAGGGTGCATAACCACTAGTCAGTTTCTTATTTCAGGAGATGAGAGCAGAAATGGGTACAAGGAATTAACATTCTCTTTTGCTTATTAACCATCCTAGCAAGAAGGGCACATCAGCTAGTAAAAATTGGGGGTGCTTTGCATTTGTTCCCTAAACTTAACAAGTTTCTCATTCGACGTCTTCTTGGGTTTGCCACCTCAAAGCTATTTAACAAAAACCTCATAGTCTAACTTTAAGTTATTTTCAAAACTTTCTTTCAACTATGTTGCACCCAAAACCTGTGACCACATCTACCAATATTAAGATTAGAATTTAAACTAACTGGACTATTGGGACTCAATTGTTTTTCTATTTAAGTGTACTAAACTTTTATTAAAAAACAAACTATCATTTTATATTACATAGCAATTCCAGTTCCTACTTTCTCCTCCTCCCATCCCTCCACCTAGCCTCTCATCCCTACTCCCCCATCCTCTTCTCAGAAGAGAGGGTAAGGCACATTGTTTGGGGAAGGTCCAAGGCCCTCTCTACCATATCTAGGCTGAGCAAGGTATCCATCCAAAGAGATTAGCATCTGAAAAAGCCAGTACAAGCAGTAGGGATAAATCCAGTGGCCCCGGAGTCTGCCCCAGCCAGGCAGCTGTCAACCACATTCAGAGGGACTAATTTGGACCGATGCTGTTTCCTTCCCATTCCTGCTGGAGTTTGTGAGCTCCCATTAGCTCTTTCAGTGGGTGAACCCATCATGGTCTTGACCTCTTTGCTCATAATCTCACTCCTCTCATTCTTCAGCTAGACTTCGGGAGCTCAGTCCAGGGCTCTGCTGTGGGTCTCTGTCTCTTTTTCCATCAGTTGCTAGATGAAGGTTCTGTGTTGATATTTAAGATAATTCATCAGTCTGACTACAGGGCAAGGCCAGGTCAGGCACCTTCTCTGTCGCTTAGGGTCTTAACTGGGGTCATCCTTGGGAATGTCTCTAGTGCCAGTTTTCTTGCTAGCCCCATAATGGCTCCCTCGATTAAAATATCTCTCTCCTTGTAGGGAGGGGGGCAAAAATGTAGAGCTTAATAAAAATCAATAAAAAATTATTTTACATTCTGAACACAGCTTCTCCTCCTTCTCCTCCTCCTAGTACCCCACACCTCCCCTCTGCCCCTCTCCTTATCCACTCTTCCTCCGTTTGTATTCAGAAAAGGGCAGGCCTCTCATGAACATCAACAAAACATGGCATATAAAGTTGTAGTAAATCTAGCACCTCTCCTTGTTTGAAGGCTGGGCATGGCAACACAGTATGAGGAATAGGGTCCCAAAAGTCAACAAAAGAGTCAGAGACAGCCCCTGTTCCCACTGTTAGAGGAGTCCTCAAAGAAAACCAAGCTGAGCAGCTGTTATATGGGCCTAGGACAGTCTCATGCAGGTCAGTTCAGTCTCTCTGAGCCCCTATGAGGCCAGGTTAATTGATTCAAAGGTGACACAGGGATTGTAGCAGTGACAAATCAATGATTGGTCTGGTCTGAGATCCATGCCACAACCTTGAGCCCACTCCTGACACTGCTAGGAACACCAAGACCCAGAGACTGGGTGGCCCAGAGTCCTAGGATAGAACCAAATACAGATGAGAGAAAAGTCAGTGAAATGATGCCTAATGAAATTGTTATATCATAGACGGGTGCTTAGTCCAATCAATAGTCATCAGAGGGACTTCATTAGCAACTGGCGGAAGGAGATGCGTGGACCCACAGCCAAATATTAGACAGAGCCCAAGGAATCTTGCTGAAGAGAGGGAGGTAGGATTGTAGGAGCTAGAGGTGTCAAACATCACAAAATTTACTTAAATTTCAGTGATAACAAAGTTTCTAGAAGGCACAGTTGTATCCTATTTATGCTGCGATGTGGTCAAAGATGTGAATGGTGTTATTTTGCCTCAAAATGCCTGTATTAAGTTCACTGTTCTTTGTGCCGTCTTGCATAACATGCAATTTTGTAAAATTTCCACCTACTTGAATATTATTTGTTCATATACATATTCACATAAAACTATTGCATAAAAATGTTATTAAATTATATTTCTTTATATCCTTCTTGGGCGGTGTTTGTAAATAGTATTAGGACGCTACCTTTTTCATCACTAGTTACTAACTGCTATCACAGCTGGGATATGTCAGTAGGAGCTACCTTCTCTGAAGATTCTGAACGTGTAATACTTCTAGTGCTGTGCAGATGGTCTAGAAGCTGATTCATCTTTTAAGGTTTTGTCTCTTTTAGTAATTCCATGTTTGTTTCCCATCAAACTCTGCTCTCTGGTTGTCTGAATTTCACTAGGATAAAATATTTTATTTAAGTGAAATTGTGTGGCATTCACATTTGCTTTCTTGCCTTATTTCAAAATCATGGTGTACACTAGCTTTCTCTATGATGTATCATTACGTAAGCAGATTTTTCTTGTTTCTAGGGCTAAGGAGAATGGACACAAGCACTTATTTATCATTATGGGTACTAAAGTTTATTATTCTCCCTGTCTTTTCCAACTAGTGTATCACTGGGCGTGAGAATACGCACATATATTTGAGATCTTGATTTACTTTTATTTTTGAAGAAGTGTGCATTACTGGATCATATGCAAGTTCAGTGTTTAGAGTTTTGAATAGGAATTATACCATTTTCTAATAGCAGCCTCAACACTTTGCCTTCCCAATGACAGTGTGCAAAGATTGGTTTCACCCCATCTTTGTCAACACTTGTCTTTTCTTTTCAGTATTAGATGATAACCCTCTTGAGAGTTTCAAGATAACATCTCAGTGACTTAATTTGCAATTCCATGAAAATGAATGATGTTGAATATTTCTCAAACACAAGAAGGACATTTATATGTGTCTTAGAGTTTCTATTGCTGTGAGGAAACACTGTGACCACAGCAATTCTTATAAAGGAAAACATTTAATTGGTGTGGCTTGCTTACAGATCAGTGGTTCAGTCCATTAGCAATCATGGTGTGCCATGGTGGCAGGCAGACATGGTGCTGGAGAAGTACCTGAGAGTCTCACATCTTATAGGAACAGGAAGTGGTCTAAAACACTGGATGGCATCTTGAGCATATATGGGACCTCAAAGCACACCTCCACAGTGACACACTTCCTCCAACAAGACCAAACCCACTCCAACAAAGCCACACTTCCCAAGAGTACCACTCCATTTGTGAACCATTTTCCTTCAAACCAATACATTATGCTTCTTTTAATACCTTATTTGAGTCTTAAACTCATATTTTTATCAGTTTATTAGTTCTTTTGCTGATTGTTTTAGCTGTGCTTTATGTTCTCTGCCTCTCCTACATTTCTTTGCTTTTTGGATGTAAGATACAATTTTCATGATTTTATCCCTTTGTTTAATTGAAAACTGTAAGATAGGAATTACATAATACTGAGAAATTTTAAAACTTAAAAGTTCAAATTAATTATATTTAGATATCAATGAATCCAAAATTTTATTTCCTTTTTAATAAAATAATTTGTAATCATACTTCAGATATGTTTGTCTTTTGTGTTTAATTACTATTGAGATAAAGGCCCTGGTTAGTACACTCCACAGTCTAGTATTTACTCATTTTCAGCCAGAAGGAGAAATTAACGTTTTTACACAGATAAATATTTGTTATGATTTATATATGACATTTACCATTTAAATATTGTGCAATACATGAAAGTATTAAAATAACACATAGTGTTTCATAAACAAGTATGCTGTTATATGTTCTTTTTTAAAATTTATTTTTTAGAAAAGAAAACCAACTCTTTTTTCATTATACAGACCCAACCCAAGTTTCCACTCCCTTCCATCCTCCCATTCCCTCCACTTACCCCTCAACTCATCCCCCACATCCACTCCTCAGAGAGCTTAAGGCACATTGCTTTGGAGACGGTCAAAGCCCCCGCCACCTACTATTGCTAGGCTGAGCAACGAATCCATCCAAAGAGAATTAGGTTTCCAAGAAGCCAGTACAAGAAGTAGGGATAAATCCTGGTGCAATTGCCAATGGCCTCTCAGTCTGCCCCTGCCATGCAACTGTTAAGCACATTTAGAAGAGCTAGTTTGGTCCTATGGTTGTTCCTTTCTAGTCTGGCTGGAGTTGGTGAGCACCCATTAACTCAAGTAGACTGTTTCAGTGGGTGAATCCATCATGGTCTTCTTTGCTCATATTCTCACTCCTCCCACTCTTCAGCTGGACTTTGGGAGCTTAGTGCAGTGCTCCGATGCTGGTCTCTGCCTCTTTCTGTCAGTTTCTTGGTGAAGATTCTATGGTGAAATTTAAGATATTCATCAGTGTAACCTCAGGGCAAGGCCAGTTGAGGAACCCTCTCTTCCATTGCTAAGGATCTAACATGGAATCATCCCTGTGGATTCCTGGGAATTTCTCTAGTGCCAGGTTTCCTGCTAGCTCCTTAATGACTCCCTCAATCAAGACATCTTTTTCCTTGCACTCATCTCTGTGTTTCTCCATCTTGGCTATCCCATTCCCTCAAGTTCTCCTCAACCCTCTGCCTTCTCCCTTCCTCCTCCCCTTCTCTTCTCCCTTCTTCACCCATCCCCATGTTTTCAATTTTGTCAGGTGATCTTGTCTATTTCGACTTTCCAGGTGGGTTATATATATTTTTCTTAGGGTTTATCTTGAGGGTTAGCATCTCTAGGACCCATGAACTATAGACTCAATATCCTTTGTTTATAGCTAATATCCACTTATGAGTGAGTACATACCATATTCATCTTTTTTGGCCTGGGTTACCTTGCTCAGGATAGTCTTTTCTAGTTCCATCTATTTGCATGCAATTTTCAAGACGTCACTTTTTTACCCCTGAGTAGTACTCCATTGTGTAATTGTGCTATATTTTCGTTATCCATTCTTCGGTTGAGGAGCATCTAGGTTGTTTCCAGGTTCTGGCTATTACAAATAATGCTGCTCTGAACATAGCTGAACATATGACTTTGTAGTATGACTGAGCACTTTTTTGGGCATATGACCAAGAGTGGTATTGCTGGATCCTGGAGTAGGTTGATCCCAAATTTCCTGAGAAACCGCCGCACTGATTTCCTAAGTGGTTGCACAAGTTTCCATTCCCACCAGCAATGGATGAG
>LOEQ01001026.1:123280-181929 GCA_001685075.1 Bramus lutescens | reverse complement strand
GTCTTATTGACTATGTCCTTTGCTTTATAGAAGCTTCTCAGTTTCAGGAGGTCCAATTTATTGTTGCTTTCAGTGTCTGTGCTACTGGGGTTATATTTAGGAAGTGGTCACCTGTGCCCATGCATTGAAGGCTACTTCCCACTTTCTCTTGTATCAGGTTCAGTGTGGTCAAATTTATATTGAGGTATTTAATCCATTTGGACTTGAGTTTTGTATATGGCGATAGATATGGATCTATTTTCATTCTTCTACATGTTGACATCCAGTTATGCCAGCACCTTTCTTGAAGATGCTTTCTTTTCTGCATTGTATAATTTTAGTTCCTTTGCCAAAAGTCAGGTGTTCATAGGTGTGTGGATTAATATCTCGTTCTTCGAATCGATTCCATTGGCCAACCTCTCTGTTTTTATGCCAGTACCAAGCTGTTTTTATTACTGTAGCTCTGTAATAGTGCTTGATATCAGGGATGGTGATGTGATGCCTTTGAAAATTCCTTTATTGTATAGGGTTGTTTTGGCTATTCTAAGTTTTTTTGTTTTACCATATAAAGTTGATTATTGTTCTTTCAAGGTCGGTGAAGAATTGTGTTAGGATTTTGATGGGGATTGCACTGAATCTATGGATTGCTTTTGGTAGGATTGCTATTTTTACAATGTTGATCCTACCTCTCCAAGAGCATGTGAGATCTTTCCATTTTCTGGTATCTTTTTTCAATTTCTTTCTTCAAAGGCTTAAAGTTCTTATCAAATCAGTCTTTCACTTCTTTAGTGTTAACCCAAGATATTTTATGTTATTTGTGGCTATTGTGAAAGGTGATGTTTCTCTGATTTTCTTCTCAGATCCTTTATCATTTGTGTGTAGAAGGGCTAGTAACTTCTTTGAGTTGATCTTGTATCCAGCCACATCACTGAGGGTATTTATCAGCTGTAGAAGTTCCCTAGTAGTTTTTGAGGCCACTTAGGTATACTATCATATCATCCTCAAATAACGAAAGTTTGAATTTTCCTTTCCAAATTGAATCCCCTTGATCTCCTTTTATTGTCTTATTGCTATAGCCAGAACTTCAAGAACTACGTTGAAGAGATATGGAGAGAGTAGACAGCCTTGTCTTGTTCCTGATTTTTGTGAAATCACTTTGAGTTTCCACTTAATTTGATGTTGGTTGTTGGCTTGCTGTATATTGCTTTTATTCTATTTAGGTATGTTCCTTGTATCCCTGACCTCTCCAAGACCTTTATCATAAATGGGTGTTGAATTTTGTCAATTGCTTTTTCAGCATCTAATGAGATGATCATGTTTTTTTCTTTTAGTTTATTTATATGATAGATTACATTGATAGATTTTTATATCTTGAACCATCCCTTCATCTCTGGAATGAAGCCGACTTGGTCATGGTGGATTATTTTTTGATGTGTTATTTGATTTGGTTTTCCAGTATTTTATTGAATATTGTTGCATCTATGTTCATGAGTGAGGTTGATGTGTAATTTTCTTTCTTGGTTGAGTATGTGGTTTCGGTATGAGGGTAACTGTAGCCTCATAAATAGAGTTTGGCAATGTTTCTTCTGTTTTTGAGGAGTGTAGGTATTAACTCTTAGAAGTTCTGGTAGAATGCTGGACTAAAACCATTTGGCCATGGTTGTTTATTTTGATGACAGCTTCTATTTCCTTACAGTTTATATGTCTATTTAAATTTGTTCACCTTGTCTTGATTTAATCTTGGTATGTGATAGCTATCCAGAAAATTGTTCATTTCTTTTAAGTTTTCCAATTTTGTGGAGTACAGGTTTTTGTAGTATGACTTAATGATTCTCTAGATTTTCTTGGTGTCTGTTGTTCTATTTCCCTTTTTATGTCTGATTTCACAAACTTGAATGTTCTCTCTGCCTTTTGATTAGTTTATATAAGGGTTGTCTATCTTGCTGATTTTTGAAAGTACTAGCTCTTTGTTTCATTTATTCTTTGTATTGTTTTCTTTGTTATATTTTACTGATTTCAGCCCCCAGTTTGACTCTTTCCTGTCTTCTCCTCCTGGGTGCATTGGCTTCTTTTTGTTCTAGAGCTTTCAGGTATGCTGCTAATTTACTAATGTGAGCTTTCTCCATTTTCTTTATGTGGGCACTTAACTTTCCTGTTAGCACTATTTTCATAGTGTCCCATAGGTTTGGGTACATTGTGCCTTCATTTTCATTGAATTCTAGGAAGTTTTTAATTTCTTTATTTCTTCATTTACCCAGGTGTGGTTCATTAGTTAACTGCTCAATTTCCATGAGTTTGTAGGCTTTCTAAGAATATTTTTGTTGTTAAATTCTAACTTTAATCTATGGTGATATGACAAGATACAGGGGTTACTCCAGGTTTTTTTTTGTGTGTGTGTGTAGGTTTGCTTTGTTACCAAGTATTTGGTCAATTTTAGAGAAGGTTCCACGAGGTGCTGAGAAGCTATATTTTTTTTTGTGTTTGGGTGGAATGTTCTATAGATGTCTGTTAAGTCCATTTGAGTCATGACATCTTTTATTTCCCTTATTTCTCTATTAAGTTTCTGTCTGGTTTACCTGTCCACTGATGAGAATGGAGTTTTTAAATCTCCCACTATTAGTGTGTGGGGTTTGATGTGTGATATAAGCTTTAGTAATATTTCTTTTACATATGTGTGTGCTCTTGTATTAGGGTCATAGATGTTCCAGACTTAGACTTCATCTTGCTGGATTGCTTGTGTTATGAGTATGGAATGTCCTCCATCTGTTCTGATTAATGTTAGCTTGAAATCAATTTTGTTAGATATTAGGAAAGCTACACCTGCTTGTTTCTTAGGTCCATTTGATTGGAAAACTTTTTCCCAACCCTTTACTCTGAGGTAATGCCTGTCTTTGAGATTGAGGAGTTTTTCTTGTATACAGCAGAAGGCTGAATCCTGTTTTAGTATCCATTTTTTTTAGCCTGTGTCTTTTTATAGGTGAATTGTATCCATTGATATTAATTACCAGTGGTTGTTAATTCCTGTTATTTTTTGGTGTTAATGGTTGTGTGTTTCCTTTTGGGGGGTTTTGTTGGTGGGGGACTATCTGTTTCCTGTATTTTTATGGGTGCAGTTAGCTTCCATGAGTTGGGGTTTTCCTTTTGGTACTTTCTGTAGGGGCTGGGTTTGTGAACACATATTGTTTCAGTCTGGTTTTGTCATGGAATATATAATTTTCTTCATTGATGATGATTGAAAGCTTTGCTGGAAATAGTAATCTGGGCTTGCATCCAAGGTCTCTTAGCGTCTGCAGTACATCTGCCCAGGACCTTCTGGCTTTCATGGCTTCCATTGAGAAGCTGGTTGTAATTCTGATAGGTCTCCCTTATATGTTACTTGTCCTTTTTCCTTTGTAGCTCTTAGTATTCTTTCTTTGTCTTGTATGTTTTGCATTTTGATTATTATATGACCAGCAATTTTTTTGATCTAGTCTATTTGGTGTTTTGTAAGCTTCTTGTACCTTCATAGGGATATTATTCTTTAGGTTGGGAAAATTTTCTTCTATGATTTTGTTGAATATATTTTCTGTGCCTTTGAGCTGGAGTTCTTCTTCTTCTTCTATTCCTATTATTTTTAGGTTTGGACTTTTTATGGTGTCCCAGATTTCCGGGATGTTTTGTGTTAAGAATTTTTTGGATTTAATGTTTTCTTTAACCAACGAATAGATTTCCTCTATAGTATCTTCAACACCTGAGATTTTTCTCTTCCATCTCTTATATTCTGTTGGCTATACTCGCTTCTGTAGTTCCTGTTCATTTTCTTAGATTTTCCACATCCAGAATTCCCTCAGTTTGTGCTTTATTGCCTCTATCAGCCTTCAAGTCTTGAAATGCTTGCTTGACCTGTTTAATTGTTTTTTTTTTTTGAGGGATTTGTTAATTTCTTCCAATTTTTTGTTTCTTTTCCTCCATTTCTTTAAGGAAGTTTTTCATTTCCTCTTTAAAGGTCTTCATCTTCATAAAGTTATGTTTAAATTTTTTTCTGCTTCTTCTGGGTTAGGATAAACAAGTCTTCCTTTGTGTGGCCACTGGGTTCTGCTGTTACCATGTTGCTTTTTAGGTTGTTGGAGGACTTCTTGCATTGGTGCCTACCCTTCTCTTCCTTCAATTGATGCAGCAGTGTCTGTGTCTTGGTTCAATCCTTGCAGTGACTGTCTGAGTCTTTGGAAATTGTTCTTGGTCTGCTCTGTACTGTCAATGCCTGTGTCTCAGAGAGGTACTGAGTTCCCTCTTAAGCTGCTCTCTTGATCTTCTGGTTCGCTCTCTTGATTCTCTCTGTGCAACCACAGCTTGTGCTTTAGAGTTCCTCTCTTGGTCCTCTCTTAGTCTTCTCAGCAAGAAACTCTCCTGCTGGGTGGCTAGATGAGTTGAGGCAGGTGGGGGAGGGGCCCAGGGTTTTGCTCCACTATGGAGGACCTAGAGAGTGGAATTTCCTGCCAGATGGCAACTTACTCACCTCTTGGTCCTCTCTGTATTGTAGCCAGCAGTGTTTCAGAGTTCCACCTTTAGGTGGCAGGAGTTATAGGCAAGTTTGGGGGCAGGATGGGGCTAGTAGCTTGCAGGGTCAAGTGGATGGTGTTGGGTATTAAGTCAGCCTACATGAAGGAAACTCTCCTGCTGGCTGGGCTGGCTGGGGAAGCCCAGGCAGTTGGGGGAATGGCCTGGGGTTTTGCCCCATAATGGAGGTCCTAGAGGGTGCGGGTGTTCCACCGGGTGGCTGCTCACTCACCTCTTGGTCCTCTCTCTATTGTAGCAAGCAGTGTTTCAGAGTTCCACCAAGATTGCAGGAGGATAGGCCATGTTGGTTTTAAAATCTATTATTTATTTTTTAAAAACATGCTTTATTTTATATTTAGAAATATAGGTTATATATAAAATAACATAATAATAAAATTACTTGATGTACTTTTAAATAAAACAAAAAAGGAAAAAGTTTTGAGTTACAATCAATAACCTTTTTACATATCTAACACGTTATTTTTTTGAATCAGTTATTTTGAAAAATTGGCCATTTTTAATTTCGTTGGCCATTGGTGAAGCAGAAATTAGACATGAATAGTCACTGAGCACATTTGTTGCACTGATCCACTGAGAAAAAGTGAGTTTTTAAAATTAATTTGGAGGGGGAGGGTTTATGTGAGGCAATATATTTTTATTTAACATATTGTAATATTAGCCTGGTTTCTAGCATTGTGTACCCATTTGGGCTTATTATTTCCTTATATCCTTTGACTTAACATAGATGTCCACAATTTGAGGGCATGGGAAAATGACTATACTCATGCTATAATCATTTGTCATTGAATGATGTAAGCATCCTTCTTGGAGATCATTCAAAATAATGGCATTATTTCAGTAAAGTAGAAGTTAATGAATCCATGGTATCTTTGTCATGACAGATCTACAGTAGAAGGAAATGACTGCTGTGTATTTACTTTTCAAAGCATGATATTAATTAAAGTTGCAATATAAATCATGAATGTCAATCAATGTATAAAATGAAATTATAATGCCCTCAAATGGCATTAACTCAAGCTATGTCTAATTGAATATCAAGAACCAATAATTGTTTATTTTAATGTAAAATGTAATGTAAAATAAGCAGAAGTAGACTTTAAATTAGTATTAGATGATGTGCCATCACTGCTATACATGGTAGTATCTCCTGAACTTAATCTGTCTTGAGTTTAGTAGTTTTACAAGCAGCACTTCTGCTATGCTGAGCAATTTCAAGCACCAAGTACTTTCTTCAGCCAACTGACAGTTAATTTTTACATAGACATTTTCTTTCCAGTGCCAGACTTTTTTTTTTGCAAACAGGTCTAAGAATTTAGAGATGGAGTTATTTCTCAGGAAGCTGAGATATTTATATTTTAGAAAGTTTCATTTGATTCCATTGCACAAGGAAGTCAGATAGTTTGTCTGGTGAAATTAAAATAAAAATACTATCAATAATGACACTGAACAGATTCAAGAAAATCAGAAGGGACATGAGCCATATTGAATGTTTTAGATTTTGACATATTGTGATTGAAAACTGTACAGTTGCTCTTATTAAGTGTTTGGTATGTTACACAAGATTAATGTCAGAGTTCACCTTCACATCTTGTTGGGGTCAGGGTCTTTTCGCTGTTCATTAACCAGGGCTGCTGGTCCCCAAACTACTGGAAGCTCTTGTGTACCTAAGTCCAGCCTCCGCATGGGGGTGAGCTTCTATTGCAGATGCGCGGGTTCTGAAAATACCAGCACAGGTCATCAGGTTTGCAGGACAAACATTTTTACCACTGGGGTTTCTCGTCAGCCTTTGTTGCTCTCATCAATGCTCTCATTTTAGAAAGACTCTCACAGTGATGTTAATTGCCCCAGTGGAATTGTTGAAGATTTTTACCTCTATCTTTTATCTCTTTTATAATCTGAACATTCTTTGAAAACCTTAGGAGTCCATCATATGGTTTTGTGTGCTATGGGCACAGATTTGTGAATAGGCAGGTCTTTATTTTCTGCCTAGTATGTAAGAAATATTGTACAACACAGATTCTAGCACACAGTTTTTTTTAACTCTCTCTCTCTCAGAGAGAGAGAGAGAGAGAGAGAGAGAGTGTGTGTGTGTGTGTGTGTGTATGCAAGGGGGTTGATTATGTGTTGAATACATGTGTGCACATTTACTTCTCTGTATGAGTGGATGTGGAGACCAGATAATGATATTAGGTTGTCTTCCCTAAGCACTCAATTTCTTCCCTGGCCTTCCTTCCTCCTTTCTCTCCATCTTTTTTCCCTTCCTTTATTTTTCTTTTGAGACAGATGTCCCTGACAAACCTAGAATTTGCTTTTTCAGATAGATTAGACTAGCCAGGCAGAGAGCCTTCTGTCTTTTCCTTCCCATGACCCCCACTACTTGGCTTACAGGTACGTAGGACTATTTTTGAAATGAGTGTGGGAATCTGAATTCATGTACTCACGTTTGCACAGAAGCACTTCACTGACTGAGCCCTCCTCCTATTTGAACTCACATTTTGTTTAAAGTCTTTTATCATCTCCGAGCCAGAATTTGTCTTGAAGTTAAGGCATTAGATTAAATTTGATGATGCATCATAGTTTATTGGCAGTGTTTCCCCTCTCTAAACAGAACGTAAAATAATGATGAATGTTACAGTTGATGGTAACGTAGAGCTGGTGAAATATCGTACTCCATGTGTGTGACATGCCAGGCAGATTTAATTGATTTGGATGATAAATTTGCAGCAACTGTGGTAATTTTAGTCAGTCTTGGTAAATGACTTTGAAGTAGGTAACATTTTCCTATTCCATCTTTGCTTTCATTTTTACAAGGTTAGATGTACATTAAAGCTCAGTTTCAATTCAGCTACCATCACCTGTCTGTCTCAATTTGAAACAGAATATGAAGACAGGAGTATGTCCAAGCTTAGAAGGCAGAAATAGCATGCTGCTTGGGTAAATTTTACATCTTTTAACTATGATGGGAACTTTTTGCAAGAAAGAGCGAAGTGGAACATTTACACCTAACTTTATTTATTAAAATATAGTACTTGGTATATGTCTGTAGAATTAGACCCAGTGCAACCTGTCTTTCGAAGTCAAAATTAGTCTCCAGGAATTCAGTTCGATCTGTGGGAAACTGCTGTCAGGACCTAAAAATGTTTTCTGACTTTGTATTCTTTTGTCAATGAACTTGATGTATTAAGTTTTACAATCTTTAAATAGAGTGGTATTGAATATGAAACCTCAGGTTATTTTAGAAAATTCGACATGAAATGCAAATTTTCTCATATCCTTCCATTAAGTAAAAATATGTGCTTCTAATAGCAGTGTTTAACAATAATTACACATTCTCATTAAAGGAAACGACTCTTCTGGAAACTACAAAAGGAATGAAACAGTCTCTTAATAATGTGCAGCTGGGACCCGTCGATTTCTGAGAAGAATGAGATTAGTGTTTACTTAATATAACCTAAGGGATTAGAAATGAATGAAAGTTGTGGTAATAAAGTCCAGTGATATTATCATTTATTACAATAAGGTTTTTATTGTTTCAAGACTTCAGATTTAAATAGAATTCGGAACTCGGGATTTCTTAAATATTCATTAAATCTCCCTCTATGTTTAAATTTAATAAAAACCTATTTCTTTTTGTTCTAATTGTTAGTTCCCTTTGCCTCTGCATTTTTATCTAGTGAATCATCATGTAACCACAAGAAGACTGGGCCTGCTTGATTGCCTCCTAAAGTGGGACAAGTAACTTGAGATGACGAGAGCTGAAGGGCTTTAAGCATCCCCCCTCCCAGCACACATTAAAAACTGACAATTTGCTCGCCACTAATGAATCTATAAATCTGTGACTATTTCACTAAACCAATTCCTGCTTTTGAAAACAAGATCTATTCACTGTTGTTTGTTCAAATGTCTTCCCTGAGTTCCAGTGAAGGACTGGTGGTCTAAGATAATCTCATTCCAAGTTCCTTGTACTGTTAGTGTCTTAGATGCTTATAATCAGAATACACAGTTTAGTTTCCAGTTTTCTATGCTGTTGAACCAAAGTCTAACTTACAACTAACCTCAAAAATCTTTGAAAACGCTCATTCCCCAAACCTCAGATGGTCGACAGAGTGTCTTCATACCAACAGTTTTAAGGATCCTCTTTAAGAACGTTTAGCCCAATTCTTTCTTTATGCCTTCAAAGGAGAAATAAATCACCATACCTTACCCACGCCAACTTTTCTTTGTTAGAAGGAAATAGCTAAGGAATTCAGAACTTGTGATTTCTTAAATTTTCATTAAATCTCACTCTATGTTTAAATTTAATAATTTAATATTTCCCTTCCCTTCTTGTTTCTTTTTCTTTTTTGTTTGCATTTCTTTTTTTAAAAAATTTCCACTTCCTCCCCTCCTCCCTTTTCCTTCCCCCTCACCCCTTCTTGTTTCTTACCCTGAATTATGATTTTGTTTCCATTTATGTTTTTGAGATAATCATGCATTGACAGCTACAAGAAATAATGCAAACTGAGTTAAAACATACTTCCTTCAGTTTCTTCCAATAAGAATGTTGTACAACATATAGTTCAGTATCACAAGGAGATTGATGACTTTGGTTCAACTAAATATAGAAAGTTAGCATGACCGTAAAGGTGTTTTATAGGCATGTCCATAGTTCTTGACCCTGCTGGCCACTATTTTTCTCCATTTCTCTAATTTTGTCATTTCGAGAATGATACATCAATGAAATTGTGTAATATGTCATAATTTGGGATTGACCTGTTTTTCTTTGTAAGCTCCACACAATTTCACTGAGTCATTCCAACTGTTGCATGCGTGTATAGTTCATTTCTATTGTTGGGTGACCATCTTATGGGTGTGTAAAACCTCAGGATAGAATAGTTACATTGTGTTCATTATTTTCTGTTAAGATTTATGCATTTGTTAAGCAATTCACATATATATGCAATTTAGTACAAGCAAAAACATTGGTTTTTTTGTGGACATAGTTTCATTGCTCTGCTATAAATACAAAGAATGTCATCTCTGACTCATAATGCACTTAGCTGTACAAGAAAATACTGAATTAAAGTGGTTTGAATGGTTCCACTATTTTACATTCTCTCCAGCAACGTCTGGCTGACTTCATTCTGAGCGTCCTTTCCATCATCTCGAGAGGCTGCAATTTTTCACTGTAGCTCTTCTGACTAGATAGGTACTTACATTCTGACTGTGGCTTTAGTATATATTTGTCTTGTGGGTAACAGTACTAAACATTGTTTTGTACTAGTCCTAGCCCTTAGGCACTTAACAGCACAGGTTAGTAGATGGTCACAATTAACACAAGGAGGTAGCTAGCTTCCTGGTATGCTTCTTCTTCTATATTAAGTGGAAAAACTGAGACCAAGGCCTCAAAATCCGACCTAAGTGACCACAGTAGACTTACACCTTCTCACTCAGATTCTATACACAAGTCAATTAAAAGACAGAGAACCTCTTGGTTAAAATGTCGCTGTCTGTTTAAGAGAGAATTCTGCAGCATTACTACAAGTATACATCATAATTGTTTCTCCAAGCCTCCCTTAAGAAAACCTCTATCAGAGTGTCTGTGAAGATCTCTGCTGGGCCCTACATCAGAGTGCCTATGTAGGCAGACCTTTGCTGTACCCTGTCAGAGTGCCTGTGCAGAACCGTTGTGGTGCCTCCATTAGAGTGCCTATGCAGACGGTGGTTGGTGGACACTGCTTCTTAATGGTTGCTAATTTCCAGAGACCCCAAAAATTCTGACTAATTTAGTCAAACTAGGAGTGTACTGTACTGGGAGATAAATGGTGTCTAAGCTTGATGATAACTCACAGAGTTTGAAGATAGACCCACTTTGTTGTTGTTTCTCAGTTTTGCTGAATATTTAATTTCAAGAAAAAAAGGATATTTAGAAACTTGAAAAACCACCCAATTAGCACACAGATCCAAGAGACAATACCTATTCAAATAGAAATGACTGAGGAGTAACTCACTGAGCATCCCTTACCCACTACAGTATCAAACCTGCATCTGTGGGGGATTAGAGACCAATTATGCTATCACCTCAAACTTGTACAAGCTGGAGATGGTACCATCTACCACACCTCCTCATAGTTTATCTATTTAACCTGTGTAGGGTTTAGGTGGATCTTAGAAAATACCAGACACTTTTTAAACTTTATCCATGGCCAGAACAGTCCTGATGCTCTCAGAGGGATATGTTCGTGAGGTGTCAGAAGTTAGCATGATCCCTGGTAGGTGTTGCACACTTATTGACTTAGGCTAATGGTTTTTAATGTAGGTAACTTTAAAGTTATAGACAACATATGTGCAATTTGTTTATGCTAACTATTTTATGCCCACTGTAATACTTTAAAAAAATTTTTTTGTGGTGGCCTAATCCATGTTTACTGAATTGAGTGGGAATTTCAATATATCTAATACCTTTAAAACAAGATAAGCAAATGAACAAATCAAAAGAACCATAATAAAAAATGCATGAATTCACTCTAAGAAATAAGGACAAAAGAGATAAAAATATCTGATGTTTTTTAGTGAGTATATTATGGAAATTCATATGTTGATAGAGGAGGTCACCTTTATGGCTGAGATGGAGGACTTCTCCATACATTCAGCAAGACAAGTAAGTCATTAGCAGAACTCTCTTGTTTGCTGAGCGAAGTCCCCACAACTGGCCACTGTTTCTTGCATTTCTTACTAATTATGAAAAGATTGCTGGAAAGGTAAGCAGTTATGTTCCTGGAAATAACCCAGAAATTTCAGGGAGGAACCATCGATACATAACCCATATGTCCAAGATCAAACTTTTCTTTGAACTATTTTAAATGTAAGCATGAAGTCCATATATTTGAACATTTTGCTAGGAAACATATTATTGAGCCTTAGAGGAGGAGTTAGTCCCATGTCTAATTGCTCTCCCCTCTCTCACCTTCATCCTAGTGGCAAGCCCTCTGAGGGAAGATTGCACTCTTAATATTAAGCACAGTGTACTATGTTAATAAAATGGCAAATACCGCCTATGCTAGAACTTGTTAATGGGCAGATTGTCATGTCCATATTTGCCCCTGACATACTGACTCCTTTAGACCCAGGACAAACCTGCATAATGTGGTTACCCAGGGCACAGCTAGTCTTGTTCCGTTAATTCTCCGTAAAGGACTAACACTGTGCTCTTTAGGCAGCTCCCACTTTCAGGACTTTAAGTAGCATTCCTGGGACGCAGGCAGGCATGAATAATGTAGATAAAGATTTAGCAATCTCACAGAATAATTGACAGACATGAATGAATTTTAACTTATTTGCAAAGCAATCTCATGAGTGTGTAACTCGGAACAGCATGTGGCAGGATAAATCACCTGCAGAGTGCTTTGTAATCTCTGCTGTCTTAGTGGAATGGCAAAATTGCTTATAGGTGTCCCTGAGATATGGCTGTAAATGGAGATAAATGATATACTTGGATTTCTTTCCAAAAATGGCCAAAAAGTTCTCAGGAATATTGACTTTTGTTTAGTTTAAGTGATCTGTGAGTCATCTAAATATGCTACACTAAATTATAATATGCTATAACAAAATACAATTTGGACATCCATATTTTCTAAGTAAAAAAAAACTTGACAGCTAAAGGCTTATGCTTTCTATGTTTTGATTAGCTTTGACTTTTAAACATTGTGTTTCTGTAAAAATTGGAATTTACTCTCTCTATATGTAACCATATGTAAATATACATGTAACATATATATGTAAATATACATGTGACATATATGTGTAAATATACATGTAACATACGTGTATGTATACAAACACATTATTTTTATATAATATGTGACAAAATGGAGGAACATTCTTTCATTTTTCAGAGTTCACAATTAAATGTTTGCTGAGTATTAAAATATATGAAGGCTTTTCTTTATTTCGCCTCCGTGTTCCAAAGCATGTGAGCTTTGCATCTATGACTGGTTCTCTCATGGTCACAAGACAGCTGCAGTCACTACGGGTACTTCATTTTCTTACAGCTACAGGTAAAGTGGGACATGTTCTTTGTGAGCAGTCCCGTTATGAAAGAGGGAAGCCTGTCCAGTCCCTGTTGATTTTTTTTTTTCTGAAGACCAAAAGGGACACAAACCTGGCATTGATCTCTTTTCAAAGCATGGACAAATGCTTGGTGGATGAACATTTCCAGGGAACTTTTTATTCACCAAACAACGACGAGCCACTGATCCTGTGTCTAGTGGCAGTGAAGGGAAACAAACCTCAGGCTTCGAAGGCAGACATTCTTGATCATTCTGTAGTTTCTACTTTGTTAGTATTTTCCCAGATTACACATCAAAGTTCAGTGAGTAGTTATGGTGGGCATAACTGTCTTTAATGGGTCAGTTAAAGAGGCTTTTAATTCAGCATTTTTTATTTATGAAATAGAATACAACTTTGCCAATGAAAATTCAATTCTGCCTGTGTGTTTGGAAGTTAGCCCCTTTAGCATTTGACTACAAATGTACTTGCTAGGCACAATTTATTAGCCCACAGGAAAAGTGCAGGTTATGTAGGAGCAGTCTAAGGAAGAGAATTAACTGAGGAGAAATCCTGTCACAAAAATAAAAACAAAGAAAAACAAAAACAAAATAAAAAGATTGTTGATTGCTCCTGGATACATGGAACAAGGGGGCTCTCCCTGACTTTGGCCAAGCTTCTTCTAGATTGGCAATCTAAAGCCAGAATTCCAGTATCTTTTCCTATCTTTGCATAACCATTTCTTTTAGTGTCTTGTATTTTCTTATCATAAGGATACTAGCTATTGGATTTAAGATCTACAGGGTGGTCTCATCTCCTAATCTTAATTATGTTGGGGGAAAAGTACTATTTAAATAGGACCACAAACACAGGTTTCACTGGATGGAATGACAGTCACCATATAGTCTAACATAGGCTCTCAAAATGTGTTAATGAAAATTACAAATTTATTCGCCACTAAATCTAAAACATTTATGTAAAAGACAACGTGGAATCAGTTGTTAAATAGGTAACTGCCGAGCCATTTGCCAGCAATCTGATTGAATGACTGAAGGGTCCATAGATGTCCGGAATGCACCATGCATATTTTTCCATACACCAAGGCACCTTTGAGCCACATGCTCTAGAAATAGAAGGGAGCATTCATGCAGAACCACACTGGAGAAAAGATGGTGGTGTTTTGATAGCTCCACATGATTGTGCATGTTATTGCAAACTTTTCAATTTGAGAATGTTTTAACCTTGAAAACTGATGAGTCAACCAAAATGTTGCATAAATGCACACACTGCAACACTTAATTCTGATAGATTTACATAATTAGTTGAAGTATTTTTTTTTCTGATTCCTTCTTGGTTTGTTGCTGTTTAAAGACAGAGACATGCTGGTCTTGATTGCTCTCAGTGGAGTAGATGAGCCTTTAATGTGTAGTGATCTTCCTGCTTCAGCTTTCCTTCTAAGTGCTGGAATTATAGACTTTTACCATATGCACAGATACTATTTTTCCTAATTTGTAACTAACAAATATGAAAATATTTACAGGTTATTGAGATCTGAGCAGATACTACGGTAAGTTGTTCATGTTGTATAAAACTGTGGTTTTTTTTTCAGGGTGTGCTGTAGCAAGCTTTCTTGTTGGACTATCTTTGGCTTGCAACCCCCAAAAAATAACAGTGAGAATTTTTATTATGAATAATTGGCCACTAGCTTAGGCTTGCAGCACTCGCTCTTATAACTTAGATTAACCAAGCTGCATGGCTTGGTTGCCTCTACTCTGTACTGTATGGTCGACCTTTTCAGTTTCTCCCTGGCATCTTGTTAAGACTCCAAGTCCTCTTTCTCTTTCTGGAAATACTGCCTGTTCTGCCTGCCTAGCTATTGACCATTCAGCTCTTAGCACACCAACCCCAGCAGTACATCTTTACACAGTGTACAGACATCTCCCACCAGTGTGCCCCGCCCCAGGAGACTCCTTTATACAAGCCTTCGATTTTATTTGAGGGAGAAGAATGACTGCAGTCCTGCGGGTACCCCGGATTACAGTCTGCCAGCTGCTACAATCCAGCACAGACTGACAAATGGCCTAGTTCTCGGATACCCTGTAATGGTGGTGAATTGACACTCTGGGGACCCATGAGCTTATTAAGGGGAAACCAGGCCCAAGAAACTTATCAAAGATGCCAAACAAAAGAAAAGGTGCCCATTCACCTGGACTCCATAGAGTGATGGACAACTAGCAACCCAAGTGCATGGTCCTAAACCACTTGATGTGTGGTGTCCACGTTAGAAACGTGAGAATTCTGGGGCTATGACTTTCTGGGTCCTCCATTGATGACACAGCCTACTCCATTGCCTTCCTAGCTACATGTTCATTTGCCAACTTGTTTACTTGTCTACTTATTTTCCCACTGGACATGACCTACCATGACCTATGCCTTTGTTGAGCAAGGTATTTCTCCATAGAAAATGGGCTCCAGAAAGCCATTCTGTAAGGTTAGATCCTGGTCCCATTGCCAGGGACCCCACATACTGCCTAAGCACCACCATTGTCACCTGCCTTCAGAGGGGCTAGTTCAGACCTATGCAGGTTCTATAGTTGTCAGTTCAGAGTCAGTGAGCTCCCAGTAGTTCGGGTCAGCTGATTCTGCATGTTTCCCCGTAATGGTCTTGGCCCCTTTGTTCATATTATTGTTCCTCCTTCTCTTTGATTGTATTCCAGGAGCTCTGCCCATTGCTTAGCTATGGATCTCTGCATCTGCTTCCATCAGCTGCTGGATGATGGTTTTATGATGTCAATCAAAGTAGTCATCAATCTGATTACTGGGGAAGGCCAGATAAGGCACCTCCTTCATTATTGTTTAGATTCTTAGGTAGGATCATCCTTGTGGAATCCTGGGAATTTCCCTAGTTTTCTCATTAATCCCATAATAATCCCCTCTATCGAGATATCTCTTTCCTTGCTCTCCCTCTCTGTTCTATCCCCAACTCAACTTTCCAGATCCCTCCTGTTCTCTTTGTTTCTCCTCTTTCCCCCTCCCCACTCTACTTCCACCCTCCCATCTCCACTGAAGCTTCTAATTTACTCAAGAGATCTTGTCTATTTCCCCTTCCCAGAGTGATCCATGTTTCTCTCTCTTAGTGTCCTATTTGATACCTAGCTTCTCCGGGGTTCTGGACTATAGGCTGGTTGTCCTTTGCCTTATGTCTGATATTCACTTTTGAATGAATACTTCTATGTTTGTCTTTCTGGATCTGGGTTACCTCACTCAGGATGTTTTTTCTAGTTCCATCCATTTTCCTGCAAATTTCAAGATGTCATTATTTTTTCTGCTGTGTGGTACTCCATTATCTAAATGTACCACGTTTTCCTCATCCATTCATCAGTCAAGGGACATTTAGGTTGTTTCCACTTTCTGGCTATGACAAATAATGCTGCTATGAACATAGTTGAGTATCCTGGTGGTGCGAGTATACCTCCTTTGGATATTTATCCAAGAGCAGTATTTCTGGATCTTAAGATAGATTGATTCCTATTTTTTCTGAGAAACTGCCATGCTGATTTCCACAGTGGCTGTACAAGCTTGCACTCACACCAGCAATGGAGGACTGGTCCTGTTGCTACACATCCTCTCCAGCATAGGCTATCATCAGTATTTTTGATCTTAACCATTCTGATTGGTATAAGATTGTATCTCAGAGTTGTATTTTGTTGTGTATTTCTCTGATGACTAAGGGTGTCTTTCTGATTTTTGAGATTCTTCTGTTGAAAATTATGTTTAGATCTGTAGTCCATTTTTGAATTGGATTATTTGGTAGTTTGATGTCTACTTTGAGGGTTTTTTTGTATATATTAGAGCTCAGCCCTCTTTCAGATGTGGGATTGCTGAAGATCTTTTCTCATTCTGCAGGCTGCTGACTATGTCCTCTGCTGTACAGAAGCTTCTAAGTATTATAACGTCCCATTTATTGTTGATCTCAGTGCCTGTGCTACTGGTGTTATATTTAGGAAGTGGTCTCTTTTGCCAATGCATTCAAGGGTACTTACCACTTTCTGTTCTATGAGGTTTAGTGGGTTTGGATTTTATGTTGAGGTCTTTGATCCATTTGTACTTGAGTTTTGTGCGTGTCAATAGATATGGATCTATTTGCATTCTTCTGCATGTTGACATCCAGTTATACAGCATCATTTGTTGAAGACACTTTCTTTTTCCCATTTTGTATTTTTAGCTTTGTTGTCAAAAGTCAGGGGTTCATATGTGTGTGGATTAATATCAGGGTCTTGAGTTCAATTTCATTTATTCACCTGCCTATTTTTATGTCAATGCCAAGCTGTTTTCATTACTGTAACTCTATAGTAGAATTTAAAGTCAGGAATGGAGACTCCAGAAGTTACTTTATTTTACAGGATTGTTTTGACTATCCTGGGCTTTTTGCTTTTCCATATGAAGTTGAGTATTTTTCTTTCAAAGTCTGTAAAGAATTGTGTTGGAATTTTTATGGGATTGCACTGAATCCATAGATTACTTTTGGTAAGATTGCCATTTTTACGATGTTAATCCTACCTATCCATGAGCATGGGAGATCTTTCCATTTACTGATATACTCTTCAATTTTATTCTTTAAAGACTTAAAGTTCTTGTCATACATGTCTTTCACTTGTTTTGTTAGAATTACTCCCAATATATTTTATGTTGTTTGTGGCCATTGTGAATGGTGATGTTTCCGATTTCTTTCTTGAACCATTTATCATCGGTATAGAGGAGGGCTACTGTTTTTGTTGAGTTAATCTTGTATCCTGATAAAATGCTGAAAGTGTTTATCAACTGTAGGAGCTTTGTGATAGAATTTTTGGGGTCATTTATGTATACGATCATATCATCAGCAAATAGTAAAATTTGACTTCTTCCTTTCAAAGTTTTATCCCCTTGATCTTCTTCAGTTGTCCTATTGCTCTAGCTAGAACTTTGAGATGTTTTGACTCAGATGGACTTAACAGACATTTATTGAACATTCCACCCAAACACAAAAGAATATACCTTCTTTTCAGCACCTCATGGAACCTTCCCTAAAATTGACCACATACTCAGTAATAAAGTAAACCTCAGTAGATACAAAAATTGAAGTAACCCTATGCATATATCTTATCAGATCACCACAACTTAAAATTATAGTTTAACAATACTAATTTCAAAACTGCCACAAACACGTGGAAATTGAACAAAGCTCAAGAGGATTATTCCTGAATAAAGGAAAAACTAAAAACATGAAAGAATTTCAAAAATTCAATAAAAATGACCTCACAAAATACCCAGACTTAGGGAACACAATAAAGGCAGTGCTAAGAGGAAAGTTCATAACACTAAATGCCCATATAAAGAATCAAGATAAATCCCACAATAGCAAATTGAAAAACAAAAACCACCTGTGAGCTCTAGAACAAAAAGAAGTAAATGCACCCAGGAGGAGTAGATGTCAAGAAATAGTCAAATTGAGGGCTGAAATCAATAAAATAGAAACAAAGAATCAACAAGACAAAGAGTTGAATCTTTGAGAAAATCAAGAAGATTGACAAAACTTTATCAAAGCTAAGAAAAAGGCAGAGAGAGAATATCCAAATTAAAATCATAAATGAAGAGGGGGACCTAAAAGCAGACACTGGGGAACTCCAAAGAATCATCAGATCAACTTCAAGAACCGATACTTTGCAAAATTGGAAAATTTAAAAGGAACGGACAATTTTCTGTATAAAAACCACATACCAAAATTAAGACCAGATACAGAAATTAAACAGACCTTACCCCCAAGGATAATTACCAAAATCTCCCAACCAAAAAAAAAAAAAAACAGGGCTAGATGGTTTCAGTGTAGAATTCTATGAGAATTACAACGAAGAGCTAATACAATACTCCACAAATTGTTCTACACAATAGAAGCAGAAGGAACACTGCCAACTCTTTTTACAAAGCTACAGTTACCCTGACACCCAACCACACAAAGAAGCAGGTAAGAAAGAGAATCACGTATCAATCCCCATCATGAACATTAATGCCAAAATACTCAATAAAATACTGGCAATGCAAATCCAAGAACACATCAAAAGCATCATTTACCATGATCAAGTAGACCTCATCCAAAAGATTCAGGGATGGTTCACCATACAAAAACCTGGTAGTGTAAGCCATCATTTAAACAACCGACAGAAAAATGAACCCACATGATCATCTCATTATACGTTGAAGAAGTCTTCTACAAAATCCAACACCCCTTCATGATAAAGGTCTTGGAGAGAGCAGGGATACAAGGAACATTCCTAAACATAATAAAGGCAGTATACAACAAGTCAACAGCCAACAAACACCAAACTAAATGGAGAGAAATTCAAAGTGATTCTACTGAAATGAGGTACAAGAAAAGGCTATCTACTCTCTCCATATCTATTCAATATGGAAACTTTTGGACTTTTCTGTAACCTCTTAACCTGTATAAATCCTTTATTTCACATATATGCATATAGATATATAGATACATTTTGTTTTGTGACATGAGAATTCTTATTAGTAATTATATTTGGACATGGGTGCCATGGGAAGCTGTGGGCAGATTGGCAGGGCAGGAGAGGAAGCTAAGCTGGGGTGACACTAGCTTTTCTCCCAACCCCAGGTTGCTAGGTTTGGGTCTAGCTCTGGCCCGTACTGGTGGCTAAAGTATCTTAGGAAAATGGCTTTTTCTGTGAATTCATACCCCAAACATTGAGCATCAAATGTAGCATGATAAATAAAAACCCAGAGACAGACAGCTGGGTTCAACCTGAAGGTCAGAAAAGCAAAACAGCCAGCCAACTGGTTCTTACCTCCACCTTAGTCTGAAATGGCAATCCTGCCTCCAGGAATCTCAGAATGAAACTGAGATGAGACCTGTCTCCCAACATTAGGTGCCATTTATATTAGGAGAGTGTACTTTTGTTTCCTGGTTGCCCAGACCCAAATAATTACACAGAAGCTATGTTAATTACAATAGTGTTTGGATAAAGGCTTATTTCTAGCTAGCTCGTACATCTTAAATTAACCCATTTCTATTAACCTATGTATTGCCACAATGCTGTGACTTACCAGTAATGTTCTGGCATTTTATTCTTTCAGCAGCTATATGGCATCTCTTTGACTCTGTCTACTCTATATATCTCTGTTCAGAATTCCCACCTGGCTTTATGCTGCTAAGCCATTGGCTAATACAGTTTTATTCATCAACCAATAAAAGCAACACATACACAGAAGGACATCCCACATCATAATTTTGTTCCATAAATTTGAAATTTAAGGAACATGAATTTGCTTTAGCTAGGCCACCAAGGTTGGCCGATTATATGACAAACTGATGCTATTAAAACTACAAAATCTTGTGAATTAGTTGTTATTCCATAAATTCTGACACTGTGGAAGGACTGTGTCAGACATAAACATGTTAATCTATGTTTTTCTCATAGCGCACTCATGATAGTGAACCTGGGAAATAAGAAGAATGTGTTGGAACATGGAGCTTCTAAGTGTCTCTGCTTTGATTTTTTTTCATTGGCTTCCATAGTTTGGTTCTGATTCCAAATCTTGCCCTATGTTATGATATCTTTAATGGCATATATTACCATAAAAACATTACTTCAACTTTACTTGTTAGAAACTCAAAGTTATCATCCTGCAAAGGAATTTTAGGAAATTGTTTGCTCATAACCATTCTAGGAAAGGGTTGTGTGTGTGTGTGTGTGTGTGTGTGTGTGTGTGTATGTGTGTATGTTTCCTTGATATAAGGGTACCTTTGTATTCAGGGCATAGTTGTTCGGTATGGAGATTTCCTCTTGATAGGTTTTTCCTGTGACAAATATGAAATGTCCTTCTTTGTCTCTTTTGATTGATTTTAGTTTGAAGTCTATTTTGTTAGATATTCATATAGCTACACCAGCTTGTTTCTTAGGTCCATTTGATTGGAAATATTTTTTTTTACCCACCATTTATTCTGAGGTGATATCTGTCTTTGTCTTTGAGATGAGTTGAGATGAGATTTTTTTTTGTATGCAGCAGAAAGATAGATTCTGTTTTCATATCCAATCTGTTAGTCTGTAATTTTATAGGTGAGTTGAGTCCATTTATATTAAGGGCTATTAATGACCAGTGATTGCTAGTTCCTGTCATTTTAGTTTTCATTGTTGGTGATGTTATTTATTGTGTTTTCCCCTTCTTTGGGATTTGTTGCTGTGATAGAATCTATTGTGTGCCTTTTTGTAGATGTAGCTGACTTCCTTGGGTTGGCGTTTTCCTTCTAGTACTTGGTGTAGGGCTGGGTTAGTGGGTAAGTATTGGTTAAATCTGGTTCTGTCATGGGATATCTTCTCTCCATATATGGTGATTGAAAGTTTTGCTGGGTATATTAGTCTGGATGGGCATCCATGGTCTCTTAATGTCTGCATAACACTTTACTAAGACCTTCTGATTTTCATTGTTTTCATTGAGAAGTCAGGTGTAATTCTGATAGGTCTGTCTTTGTATGTTTTTTTGGCCTTTTTTCTTTGCAGCTCTTAATATTTTTTATTTCTTCTGTATGGTTAGTGTTTTTATTATTATGTGGCTATTTGGTGTTTTATAAGCTTCCTATGTCTTCATATGCATATCTTTCTTTAGGTTGGGAAATTTCCTCTATGATTTTGTTGAACATATTTTCTGTGATTTTGAGTTGTACTTCCCCTTCTTCTAGCCCTATTACTCTTAGGTTTTGTCTTTTCATATTTCCTGGATATTTTGTGTTAAATTTTTCTTAGATTAAATGTTTTCTTTGAGTAATTAGTCTACTTCCTCTATTGTATCTTCAACATTTGAGATTCTTTCTTTCATCTCTTGTGTTCTGCTGTTTATGCTTGAATTTGTGGTTCCCGATCATTTCCCATATTATCCATTTCCAGAATTCCATTGATTTGTGTTTTATTGTCTCTATTTCGATTTTCAAGTCTTGAAATGTTTCTTTCACCTGTTTGATTTCCTTTTCTTAGTTTCCTTTAATGGATTTGTTGATTTCTTCCAATTATTTTGTTTGTCTTTTTTTTCCATTTCTTTGAGAGAATTTATCATTCTTTCTTTAAGGACCTCAAACATTCTCCTAAAGTTAATTTTAGTCATTTTCTTCTGCTCCATCTATATTGGGGTGTTCAAATCTTGTTGTTTTAGAGCCACTACTTTTTGTTGCTGTCAAGTTGCATCCTTATGGCGTTGAGTATGTTCTTACATTGTCTACTCACAATTTCCTCTGATTGGTGTAGTTGGGACCATGTCTATGGTGGTCACTCTTCCAGGTGGCAGTAGATCGAAGGCTCAGATGGTTGTTCCTCTTGGTGGAGTCAGGGCCATTGTTCAAGTCACCCCAGAGGTCACTTGTCATTCCCCAATGTTGTTTGGCAATTCTGGCAGTGACTCTGCAGTCCTGGAGATCTTTGGGGCATTCACCCATGAGGGTTGCCTGCTTACACGTGCTCCCATGGAGAGCGCTGGTTAAGGCCTGCTCCGTTAGAGGTCACTTCCTCATACCTGGTCTCCTGTGGAGGTTGCTCACTTGGGCCCAGTCCCTCAGAGGTTGCTGCCTCAGGCCTATTCTCTCCGAGCTTGCTCCCTTGCACCTGCACATGTGGAGTTTGCTGACTCAGGCTTGTTCTTGCTGAGGTTGCTGGCTCAGGCATGGTCCCACAGAGACCACTAGCTCTGGCCTGCTCCTACAGAGGTCACTGGCCTCTTGCTGCTTCTGTGGAGGTCACTGGCTCAGGCCTGCTCTGGTGGATGTTCCAGGTACACACTTATAAACACACAGAGTACACAGAAATATAAAGAAAATCAAACACAAAATATCAGAAATTCATAAAGTTGTCATCTAAAGTGAGAGCACCATATGTGATGCCTGTATGAGCCAGGTGGAGAAAACTTGAGTTTAACTTGACATGAAACTACAAGGCTTCCCCTCACCCCAAGCTTAAGTGTTCTGAGGTACAGAGGTGAGGTCATTTGTACAGAGTTAGGGGTTTCATTCTGAACATGTTCTAATAGTTCTGACCGTTTGCAACAGTGTCTGTCAAGCCTGCCTGGGCATTTGTGCTCTGTAGATGTGTGTTGCCAATAGTCATTGTAAATGCCTGGATTGAAAGCCTAGGAGAGCTGCTGAGGATATAGCTCACTTGTCCAGCAAAGAAAGGCCTTTGGTTTAATATCCAGCACCCTCCCTTTCAGTTTTGGGTATAGTTACTCTGGAATCTGTTTTACTTGAGGGCTCTCTAAAACCATCCCTGAGTTCAGGAAGCAGTCTAAAGAAGTGGTATGGACCAACATTTATATTCTAGTTTCAAGAAAGTTTTGTACCACAACTATGAGTCCTAATTTTAGTCATCCTACAGACTATAACCTTCCTCTGTTTTACTACATTGAACTTGTGAATGTTTAAATTTTATTTTTACTCTTCTGTCTTGGAAGGAAGCCTAGTAAATTATAGTATAAAACAATCAAGTTTCAAGTATAATCACATTTACTGATATGGATGGAATGAAAATCCCACACATAAGAATGTGTTTGTTCTGTGAATATGAACCTTATTGCTAATTGGCATTCTGAAAAGTTTAATATTGCCTGTTTGAAGGTAGGTCTCGGAGAAAAGGTGGTTCTAAAAGCCATTTGCAACTGGGAAATAGGGAAGTTGAGAATAAGAGATTGAATGAGAAAATACCCAGGAGCTAACTCAGAATCTGTTTAGTAAGGAGAACACACTGTTTTATGTGCGTGTTAGATTTACTCACTAGTGGAAAGCTTACTGACTGGCTGTGCAGTGCTAACTCTTAGCCTACAGCTTGTGTTCCTCCATAATGTTAATTAGCCACTTCCTAAAAAGCTTCTTTGTTGATTTGAGTGAAATAGAATACTTATGAGACAAATTTGTGGCTCCATAATGAAAGAGTGGTGACTTTTATATTAGTAATAATTTGAACAATGGGGCTATTTTCCCTTATAGTATAGTTAATAAGTAGCCGAACATTTGAAAAGCTGTTTTTATAGCGTATCAATTATAATTTTAATTCTTTCCATTGCCACATTAGTTTTAATGCAAAATGGGTTCTATGTGAATAAAGAAGAGAACAAATAATAAAAAGTATTAAATGATCATTTTTACTATGTCAATAATCTAATAATTTAGGCAGAGTTTTTTCAATATAAAAACTAAAGTCACATAACTATCAAAGACATACTAAGTAGAAATGTTCTGAATTTTCTCATCAAAAACAATGTAGGATTATGGGTATTTAGAAATGACGTGAGAGTTTCAGGCCAATGCTGGTCAAAGGATAAAACTTTCTGACAAATAGGAGGGCTAAATTAAAAAGATGCTTTGTACACTAATAGCATAGCAATATATGGCATTCTTTAAAATTGAAAAGTGGACAGTGTTATTGGCAAAGAATTATGTAATGCAATACATACATCAATTTTCTCAATATATAAATTCTACAAGGCATACATATTTCTAGGTACATGATAGCACACTTCAAATATAATCCATTCTTATCTACTGGAAATTATTATTAACTGAAAAATCAAATATAGACACGATGGGAAGTCGTAGATAGGGAAAAGCAAAAGAAATAGAAAGAAATAAAACAATTTAAAAGGAGGTGGAGAAAGGAACTTTGTGTCCCTAAGCCTGCCTAGAGAGCATTTGGGAGGAGGCTTTGCTGGTTCAAAGGAGAGGAAGGCTTCAAACACAGGCCTTAGCAGCACTCCGATGACTATGCATGTATAGGTGTGGGGGGAAAGTTATGTGTTACTAGGGCCTGCTGAGTATCACAACAGTGGAGCAGCGAACCTTCCAGAGCCTGTGACAGAGGTGAATAGCTAGACCATAGGGCCGAAGCAGAAAGCTCCTGGTGCCCCCTGTCTGGCCACACTCAAGTGGAAGCCACAGCTAAAGTATGTCCTAGATGCATTGTATTTATACGCTATTCTTCATGTCATGCTCTCTGCAGGTTTCAGATTCTGCTGAATGTTTACAACTTGAAGCCCTGGTCCATCTGCATTTTCATTGTTTCTGCATGTGTAAAGGCATATTTATACATCTGTCTCCTTTTGCATGGATTCTTTATTTAACCTCATCTTCATTCATTACTTAGGTTTTTGGGGGAAGGAGAATTTACCCTTCAAGCATGTGTTTTCCCTAAAATAATGTGAGGAGATTCTTGTTTCTTGTCTCTCTAGGCACCATATGGATTCTTCTACTATAAATGCCTGAAGGGTTGGATGACAGGGGGATTCCTTTTAGCCACATAGCTGTCAGGTGTGGGTGGTGAGAAAGTGGGTGTCAATCAAGGTTTGAAAATGCGGCTAGTTTTCTCTTTGTTTGCTGAAATATAATGCAAGTGAAGTTGAGCTCAATTAGTCAAGATATTCATAAAGTTCCACAAAGAAGACCCAAACACACAGGGTTCTTCCAATCAGCAGTGTCTTGACCATGTTGGAATGGAGTTCTCAGGTAAAAGAAAATGCCATAGGACGTATTAAAGACTTTCTCTTTGGTGAGCTGCCATTGTGTTCTGCACGGTTAATCTTAATGGTAGTTACATATGCATCCTGTGCAATTGGGTCCTCATTTTGGATAGACTATTTTTTTTTTGTTTTCTCACGGTGTCCGAAATTGCCAGGCCATGTGTCCATGTCTTCTTTACTGTCTTGAACTCTTTTGTGGTGAAAGTTGGTTAGAGGGGACAAAGAATGGCAGGTGCTGTGTATGCTGTGAGCTTTCTCTTCTCAGTGTTTGTCTGTGGGTTTCCTGAAAAGCTGTTGATTTATGGGGAGGAACAACTGTCTGCTTTTCTTTCCTTTTGCACAACTTTCGGACACCTGTGATCCACATGCCAGAATACTAGTGATGTATGTGGTAGTTTAAAATACGTGCACAATTTTTTTTTGACATTCCTTTTAAAGTATGGGCTCTTGATTTCTCTCCTCCTGAGTTTGAAATGTACTAGGGCCTTGTTTATTAAATAAACAGCCAAGTAAAAGTCTCAACATGTGTTTTTTATGGAAAGATACTGTCACAGCTTTCTCTTGCATCTTAGGTCAGTTAAGATGGGTGTATGTCAGTGGCCCTGTTGTAAGGGTGCTCAAACATTCCCTTAAAAGACATTTATATAGAAAGTGTTTAAACATGCTGTGCACAGTAGCAAGAATCAGAAGGCTAGCCAAGTCACTAAAAGACAGCACCAACTGAAGCCTTAACTGCAAACTCAAGGGACCCTGAGGTTGACCACATAGCCTACTGTTCTCCTGTGTTTGCCCCAAGAAAACTGTGAGATTGCTAGCATCTTTTTATACTGGTAGCTTTTAGGACACCTCATTTAGAACTATATTTGTAGCAATTTTATGTTTTTGAATTCCACAGTCACTGTTCCTCTTGTCTGTTCAGTTTTCTGACATGTAAGAGACTTATTATTAATATCTGAAAAATCTTCCTAAAAGGAATTTTGATTGATATATTGCTGTGTTCCCAATGTTGAATATCTATATTTTCAATTGTAATTTTCTTCTTTGTGTAATCTACATTTTATTGCCTTTATATTTACTTCTATAAAAGTCTTTAATTTATGATACTTTTCATAGTATTTAAATGCCTTTAATATTTTATATCTACTTTAAAACTATTTCCTATATGTAGTTAATAAATTTCAATTTCAAAATTTTATGCTTAAAATCAAAATAGAAAAGTGCTACATTCTGTCTGGAAGTTATTTTAATCTCCAGGCGGTCTTTTGTAATGGTCACACTGTCAGCCCTTGCTTCCTTCAGAGGTCAGAGTGCACTCTGCTAACTTTGGATACCTTCTGGGACTGCTATTTCCCCTCAGCTAAATGCTTGCTCTTCCTAACTATAACTTGTGTGAATTTCTTCATCTGCTCGAGGGACGTTCTTGTCATTCTCTCCCTTTGGAGCTGATGTGTTGTCACACATGAATTTGTGCAGTTATTGATGCTAACCACTCCCACGCATGTGCTCCCTTCTCTCCATCGTGAGATGGCACAGAATTGTGTCTGAGTTATTGCTCAGTTTTTTTCATCTATTTCCTGCATGGGACAGAGGGCTGTGTTTCTCCTGGGGAATGCAGTTGTGCATCCCATACATTTGTGTTTTCAATGTACTACTACTTTAAGCTCATGCAGGTTAGAGTTTGCATTATGAAACTGTTCTGTAACTTTGGGGTGTCTCCAAGCGCATCATAATTAGTGATTTCAAATGTCTTTATACCCTGATTGTCAGGCCCTGACTTTTTATTAATTAAGAGCTCTAGAATTTTATTGAACTTTAATATTTTAATGAATACACTTTTATCATAATTAATCTCAATCCTTAAGATGTTCTTTTAAAACCTCTTCCAATAGAAACTATATGCAATCAAACAGATTAATATTATTTTGCCATATTAAGCATATTAAGAAAATATTATTGCTTTTTCTTGAGTGGGGTTTTGGAAGTGTTATGAACACTGCAGGCAGTTTTTCTGAGATGCAGCCAGAGATTTGTTCACTGACAAGTAAGAGGGTTAAGGTAGGTTAGATCAGCTCCTGCTGAGGTTAATTAGGAAGTCTCTAACATCTCAGTGTTCCCTGAAGACATCTGGGAAGTGGCATGTTAATACAGAATTATTAGACAGAAGTCCAGGGGATGATAAACCCAGGATGATGATATTAGCTTGAGAATCTTCTGCGTGGTGTTTCCCAACCTCAGAAGAGGCAGCCGAGGGACTGACACTCAGCTTGGACTCTTTAACAAGAATAGGAAAAGAGACTTAGATATCAAAAGTAAATGAGTCAGAGTTCTAATTTCTCTTCCCTAAGAATGTGCTTAGAAGAATAGAAAAAAAATTCTCTTTGGAATAGAAACCATCTATTGAATAATTTCAAATATTTATTTATTTATTTATTACTGTTCTATTCACAACATCTGCCAGTTAGGAAAACAGGCACAAAAAGTTGTCTAGACATGCCAGGAGAGCAAAGATAGAAAGGACTCAGACTTGCATGTCTCAGATACAGTTCATGCCAGCGTTTTACCTTCTAAAGTAACATTTGTAGAGGGAAGAAAAGAATGGGATTTGGGGCAATATAAGTTTGATTTAATATCCTGAATTCATTTAATGTAATTGTATACTTTAAGTGTCCAACAGGGTGGATATTATAGATCATTTCAGTCTCAACAATCACTATGTGGATGACCTGTGCAATGCATTATGATCAAAACACATGGTACCTACTCTAAGATTATTTGACATAGATGGCTGACAAAATGACAATGTTTTTCATAGTAAAATGTTTAAAGCTGGCTTTCGGATTTGGAAGGAATCAGTGATACTGACTTTCAGCAAAGTCTTTTTTAAAAATGTATTTTATGTGTATGAGTGTTTTACTTGCATGTATGCCTGTGTACCATGTACATGCCTGGTGCCATGTATGTCAGAAAGGGAGGGTATTGGATCCCTGAAACTGGAATTTAAACAGTTGTGAATACTATGTAGGTTCTGGGAATTGTAAGAGTAGCCAGTGCTCTTAACCACTGAGCTATCTGCCAGCTCACCAAAAAAATCGTATTAGATGTGTTAACACAAGTAGGTAAGCAGAAGAAATAAAATGTCTGAAGAAAGCAAACAAAAACCTGTTCTATAACAGTCTGTGTATTCCAACTACCTAAGTTAATTCATGAATTTGTCAATGTCATAAATAAAAGTTCAATAGTCAAAGTCACTTTGATATATCAATACTAAGGTTTGACAACCCTATAAGCTAAACCTCAAGTATACCAACATTGAAATGAATTCCAAAGAGGGATGCCATTAACAAAAAGAAAAATATTGAATACCAAAACCAGTCTATAGAACTTCTGTGGAAGATAGGTGAATAGTTCTAAGAGAAAGACAGTCCATAAACTCAAAAATAACTCAGCCAAAATTTTGTTATTTTTTTTCTTTTTGGTAGAGATTTCAATTTAGATTCCAAGATTAACAGATCAGTTAAAAGACACAAAACTAAGCTTAGAAAGTTGTGAAGAGGGCAGGATTCCTGTGTGGTTGCTGAAACTATGAGGTGCACTTGATATGTGATATACGGGGGAAGTTGAAGAGAACGTGCACATAACTTGTCTTTTAGGTCTGCCCAGTACTTCCCATCTGTTTAAGCTAGGTTTCTATTGCTGTGATAAAATATCATGACCAAAAGTAACTTGGGGAAGAAAAAGTTCATCAGGCTCATGGTTCCACATCACAGCCCTTTATCAAAGGAGGTCAGGGCTGTCACTCACAGGGCAGGAGCGTGGTGGCAGGAATGGAAGCAGAGATCATGGAGAGTTCTGCTTGCTATTTCCTCATGGCTTGCTCAGACCAGTGGCTGCACCACCCACAGTGCCTGGGATGCATCCACATCAATCATTACTCAAGAAAGTCTCTTTTAAAGCTTAGATCATTGTCACATAGCTCACCTTAAGCATGATAGAAGAGCAGTTGTATGGCTTGTAAAGTGCCCACGTTTGTTTGCCCTTATTTTCACATTTATTCAGGTATTCCTTTACATGCAATATTGTGTTTATGTATGTGCACGTGTCCAAGTTCCTTACCATTTAATTAGTTACTCTGTTAAAGAGACTATTTGGCAAATACACGACTTTGTGAAGAGCAATGGAAATAAATTTAGATATGTGTTCAAAGTAAAGATTTCAAGGACACATTTGTGTTAAAATGGGTTGTATTCGTATTGATATCATTATGTAAAATGATAATGAAAATGTATTTATTTAAGAAATGGATATATGATACTGTCTGCATAAGAAACTGTCCTCTCCACTGAGCTGTCAAATCAACCTCCTTTCATCCCTCCATATTTACATAGTCATTCAGGAAACAATCTGGAGGGCTCCTCTCATCTTTCTGCTTTGGGAAACATTTGCTCATTTTTATACTGTGTGTTGATATGTCTTAATTGTATTTACTTTTTGAGATATGATCATTTTATTATGTTTGACATTTAGCTACAGTTAGATGCATTTTTTTTCTAATGGGATTATAGATTCATGAGGCTAGGAAACACATTTTCGTATATCAAGCAACTCACGATGTGCCTAAGACCTCTTCATCAGCCTGAGCTGCTTCAGTAACAATGTAAGCTTGCATGAACAAAGTGTCATAGTTTTGGGCATCCTGTTTATAAGACTTCTCCTATACTGGGTACTTTCCTTGCTTGGCTGCTATTAAAGTAATGAGATTTCTGGTTGAGTACTCATAATGCACAACCTCACAGTAGGAAGTGATAAAGAAATGCCTTAGATAAGCCTCCTTGTACACACTGCCACAGATCCTCCATGCCGCCTCACACAGAGTGAGTGTATTTAGAGAGCTAAATTGACCCGGGGATGCTAATGCCATCGATGTAACATTGACTGGTACGAAGAGAGCAACATTTCATCTCCAGGTGCATTGCATTTTCAAAGATTAGTTAATTGGAATTATCCATGAGGTACCTGTCTACAGCCCCCGGTAAATAGCTTTAAGCTTCAGATTTGCATGATGTGACCTTTAAAAGGAACTTTCAACTTTCCAGGCACGTGTTGCCTAACAGCACGCAGATGCAGTTTGTGCCGCAGAGGCGGCTATTGGAGAATGGACTTCTGGATTCACAGCATACAGAGAGGAATCCCACATCTGTCAGTTACTCATGTTGGCTTGGTAACCTTGGGAAAGGTTCATAGTCTTTATGCTTTGTCTTTCATCTTTAAGTTGATTTGTTCCCCTTAGCTTTATTCAAGTTCTTGGAAGACATCATGAGGAATCAGTATAAAGGTGTCCTATAGCTATGTACATTAACAACTTTAAATACTGATTCTCCTAGGCTTGAGGTGAGGTTATGTCCCGAGAAATAGTGTAAGTTGTAAATATTGGAAATGAAATGCGTTAAATATGGCTTGATTGCCAAACATCACAGCTCAACAAGATGGTGAGATGTAGGGCCCAAGTTGCATGCTCTCCTGGTTGTGACTGATGGGAACACCATCTCACCAACATTGCCCAGAGTTCTGAGACAATGTAAATCTATCAAGCCCCAGCCAAGGAGAAGATCCATATCCAGCTTCCAGGAAATTCCTATTTCTGTCACACCATAAAATATTGGAATGTTAAAAACTGAGAAATCTTTAATTGGGACCCTGTGTACCTTAGTGTGAATACATAATGTCACTATTTTATGATTAGACTGACTTGTGTAAATATTCAAACTAGTTCATCTCTGTGGATGGGAAATGGTGCATTTTTTCTTGCTAAGATTTATGACTAGGTATCTGAGAAAAGATCATTAGTAATTGCTTTTCAGTCTTACACTGTGTTACTTTGGAGTCTCATAATCCATCTGCAATAACTCAAATAAAATCTTACTTTTAAAACTGATATTTTAATTTATATAATATTAATATAGCTCATTAAATCCATCCATTTTATAGCTTAGATGTACTAAATATATATTGTATCTTTTGTATCCCCTAATACTCTATTTATGTGAGACATGGATACATTTAGAGATTGAAAAGAATGGTCTGATAACTTGAATTATCAAAACACATCAAATAAATATATATTATTAATATTCACAATATGGTTAAAAGAATACTTGATTTGGATCTTTATTTTTTATTATAAAATTTATCTTAAAGTATTTGAAGTATAATGATGCTTTTAAACTATTATTCACTATATAATGTTTGATTTCTCCCACACTTATTGATGGTATAAAAATCTAAATAAAAGTCATGGATAGCTAGGGCATATGCTTTCCTAGTCTCTCTAATTCAATTAATGTTCATGCTTTTACATGTATATTTGTTTATGTCAAAACTGTAAGAACTTAGGAAGCTTCTTTGGTTACTAGTTGCATATGAAACAATTAAGTTTTCATGCTAATACATAAGTAAATTTAGCAATATTTCTCTGCAGTAAAATTATAATAGCAATATTACTATAAAAAACATTTTATCTTCCCCAAACATTGAAAGTTCACAGTAAGTGAGATTTGTCATCTTATGTGTTATTTATAGTAAGATATGCATTACTAGAGTAGTCATAATCATTTAAAGGTCATAAGAAAAATAATAATAAATGTAGCTGATAATTTATTTTATTAAAGACGCATTTAATTCAATTTTAATGAAGCTCAAATAGCATGTTTCCAGAATATTACACATACTCAGAAAATCTCTTATTTATGCATACATGGATGCCTTTTGAAGTCATTAGATACAAAATCTAAAAGCACGTCCACATTTTGCTCCAAGCGAGATATCAGAACAAGACTATGAGACAAAGTGCAAATGCCATGTGGACTTCTCTCTTGACTTGGGAGGCCGACTTTGGAGCATTTCATCTCATTGTTAACATTCCCCGTTCAGAACTGAACCTCATTGCTTTCCACTGATATTTAAGGTTTTGATATGTTGGCAGCACTAATATTCTGTATAATATAATCCAATGGTAGTTAAAGTAGCCTGCACTTTGGTGGGTTTTTTGTTTTGTTTTTGGGTTTTTTTTGTTTCTCTTTTGTATCTTTTCTTTTGCTTACTTTTGAATTTGGGCTCTATGCTTTTGACTGTTCTTGATTCCTGGGTGTAAATTTGAGCAATAAAAATCATTAGGAGCAAGAGGAATGAGATGCTCTCATTAAGTGAACAAAAACTCATAGCAAATCTTTGCTCCCAAGCGCTGAGTCACACTGTCATAGTTGCTCCATTTTATAGGCTTCCATTTTCTCCTTTTGAGCCTGTTTTTACTTTTTATTCATTTTGTCTTTCTTTTCCTTTGATGTACATGCGCTAATCACTGGCACACAAGCCTTGATTATTTTTAGACTATTAAGTGTCAGCTAGTTAGTTCCTATGATTTCCCTTCCCTTGAAAATGAGTAGCTCTAATCATCAACTCTAGATAACTGGGACCAGACTCTTCTCCCCCTCTTCCTAGTTACAAGATTCACACCCTTTACTGAACTTCACTCGGGGCCTCTGTCATCTCATCTGTAGGATAGAGACAAGAAAATATTCCGTATAGCATTGTTGAGGGCATTACAATGCTGGTACATGTAAAATGCTTGGAAGAGTATCTATCTGCTACTTAGAGACTGCTTTGTGTTTGTTCACAGAACACCCATGTTTTCCACAGGTGCATCCTAGTCTGCCTGCTCACCTCAGTAGGATCAATGTCTCTTCTCCTACACTAGATCATCACGCAGATTTTATATCATCAATGTCCCTTAACCTCTTCAGGGACCCACCCGCTTTCACAAATGCTTCAGTGATTTGGAATATTTCTTTATTTAAAGAACAGTTTTGTTGTGGCAGAATGGAATATTTTTTAATGCAATTATTGAGTATCTAATCTGAAAACATATTTTTACTTTTGAGCATTTCATATATAGTTTTCCACTTAAATGCAGAATTGTGTTTCCCCTGTTATTTTCCCCAGTGTAAATTGACTTTCAAACTCCTTCCAGTTCTTACAGCCAGAGCTTTCTCTGCTGTCCACAGCCCAGCTCATAACTGTTACCACATTGACCTACAAATGTTTTCTGTGCTGGGACCCAGAGGACTTGACTTTATTTAAGAGTTGTGTGTTCCATTCTGTCATCTCAACAGAAATCACTGGTATAAAGTACATACTGTGGTTTTCCTTCAATCAATAAATTATTTTTAATATGATTGTTAATATATGTCCTGATTAATAACAAAGGATTTTCCTTCTAACCATGAGCAATGTGGTCATATTTCCTCACTAAGAATTTAAGAAACAAATATTACCTTACAAGGTAGATAACAAGGGCAGCTTTACTTTTGAACAAATTCTGATGTCAAAGCCTCATATTTGTTTATTAGACAATTAACCATCCTGTATCTTGAGATGGTCAAAACCTGAATACACTACATTGTAAAATTTTTGTTCCTACCTTTATCTAGGGACTAATTTTCTCTTGGAGTTAATGCACATTAGATTTCCTGTCCAGTGGCAGAGGATTAAAAATTATGTCATGCCATCTTATTACGAAAAAGAAAGTTTGGAAGGAATATGATTAGCTCTGTGACCTCAGTGGTTGGACAAATGTTAATAGTGTGTTGTCTCAAAAGGAGGATTTTAAATATTTCTGGATATTTTGTGTATGTAGTTCTGAGATATTGAACGTATGGTTGGGGATTTCTCTACAAGGAATTATTGTCCCATTGATCTTGGCTATCTCTATTTGCCTTGGGTAGGGAATGGAATTGACACGATTGTCAATGTAGTTGCGAGCATATTTGAGCTGTGCCTCTCCTGGGGTTTGTATATTTAGCCTTTAAACATTGATCTGTTATTTTGTTGATAAGCCTGTCAAGTCCATTCAGTAATTTAGTTTCAGACTACCTTATGCTCCTTAAATAGTTCAGACGCTTAAGTGAACCTTCGGAACAGATATTTCCCCCTCGCCCCCTCCCAGTTCTCAAGTAGGAATCTTCTTCACAATAACTAGCCATTTTTTATTTATTTTTTTTAAAATTTTTACTGAGCTTTACATTTTTCTCTGCTCCCCTTCCTGCCTCTCCCCTCCCCGATTCAACCTTCCCCCAAGGTCCCCGTGCTCCCAATTTACTCAGGAGATCTTGTCTTTTTCTACTTTCTACTTCCCATGTAGAATAGATCTATGCAAGCCTCTCTTAGTGTCCGTATTGCTGTCTAAATTCTCTGGGATTGTGGTTTGTAGGCTGGCGTTCTTCGCTTTATATTTAAAAAACCACCTATGAGTGAGCCATTTTAATTTTCAATGTGTGCTTTTAAGACTATAAACATCCTTTAATACTATTACTGCGTTAGTTTTTTCTTCAGTTTGAAGTATTCTGTAATTTTTGGTATAATTTATCTTCTACCCGTGAGTTGTGTATGGATGTGTTTTAAGGTTCAAACATGAACCGTTGTTTCCCCTTCCTGTCCTGTTCTTCTCTTGCCCTTGTTTAGCATAGCCGTCTGGCGGAACTGTTCTCAGTCTCCTCCGTGTTAGAGAGACGAAGACACTTTCTAAACTCTCTGGAAAGTGCGTGAATGTGTTCAGTTTAGTTTACACTTCTAACAAGTGAAGCAGAACCTGAGGCCCTCACACATTGGGCTTGGTATATGGCTCACTCTGCTCTGTTTTACAGCAAGAGTCTCAAAGGAGCCCTTCGGGACAGAGCTACTATTAGTACTCAGTCACCGTCCATCCATTCTCTTCCTCTCCACGTTAACCAGGATGGTGCCCTACCTATTCTCCTACATTATGTTAATGATCCCCATCTTGCCAGATCCAAGGGCAATGTCTTGGTTTAGTCACTTCCCCACTTTTTTGCTAGTTAGCGAGTGCAGGGAATTAAAGTCTCCCACTTTAATTGTAGATAAATTTTCTCTTCTCAATTATATTGTTCTTTCTCAATAGTTTGAATTCTGTCATTAGATGCCCTAGCATTAATGATCACCATGACACCCTATGGAAGTGGCTTTCCTATGCTGATTTTTTTATTGGTTTTAATTTTGTCTTTAGGACAATTTGTATACTATAGACAGTATATAGTTAATTCTTGTATTTTGTCTAAGCTGTTACTATCTTTATCAATTAGTATGTATATATTATTCACATGCTATGAAATGAAATATAGCTAGGTTTAAATGCTTTATCAATTTTAAGATCTTTCTCACTAATTCTTTTCATGCATTATTGGATTTTATTTATTGTTTTTGTTTAATAAATTCGCTGTGTTTCCCTACCTCTTTGCATGTCTCTGTGTTTTTTATTGTTTACAAAACAACAGACTTTGTAAACATTTTGTTATTGAGTATTGCATTTCTTTCTATGAGTGTTCTGATTTGTTTTGGGGAGATCCAGGTAAGTTTGACATTTTGAAGTTCTTCTTTTTACATTTAGGATGCATTAGAGCTTTGCTTAGCCTAGGTTAATTATTCTGTATCTTGAAGCAGTATCCTTCTAAGTTTGCTATTCAGTGTCCCATGGGTTCCAAGATTTTCCATCATTCATGGTATAATCAGAGGCCATCTCTGCTCGGAGTGCTGGGTTTCCTGATAAGATTCTTATGTGATACTTTCCTGCCCTTATTATTGACCTTGTATCTGGAATTTAATTAGTGTTCTGCTGAATACTTGGGGGAGATTCTCAGCTAGTCCCTGGAGTTCTCTTCTGACCATGTAGCTCCTTCTTTTCCCACTTTCTATCTTGTAGGCTCTAGTTCCTCCAATTTCACCAGACTCAGGCAGTTTCTGCCTAATTCAGTAAAGCTTCCTGACTCTACATGGTTCCTCCTACCCAGCAAGGCCTGCTAACTGGAAACTGTGGCTATTGTAAGACTCATCTTGTTTATTTTTTTTAAAGAAGGGCATTGCCTAGGTTAACCACAACTGAGAAAATACTGCGTAAAATTGCCCAGCAGACAAATATATGGGGCATTTGCTTAATTACTAATTGATGTGGGAGAACTCAGTCTATTGTAAGTGGGAGAAGTACATGGCAGGCAATCCTGGTGTGTATATGAAAGCAAGCTGAGCAAGCCATGCTGTGCAAGCTCATATAAGCAGAGTTCCTCTGTGGTCTCTGCCTTGAGTCCTGTTTCCCTAACTTGCCTTGAGTATATGCTTTGACTTTCCTTTGTTGATGGAGTACAATATGAAAGTATAAGCAAAACGAATCCGTCCCTTTCCAAGTTAGTTTTGGTCATGGTGTTTTATCCTAGCTAAGACCTCCACCTTCACAGCTTCATGAGATGGTTCTTTTGTGCCTTCTTGCATGGAGATAGATGTTGACATATATGCCTTGGCCTTAGCCACCTTCTAGAACTTAACAGAAACCACTACAAACCCCTGACTCTTTATCTTTTATGGCTGTCAATCCAGCATTTTGCAGTGATTGACACTGCCAAGTTCTGCTGACAACTTGAGAAGTAACCTGGCCCTCTTAACCAATAGTTGCATTGGTCTCCGTTTACCCTCCAAGCAGAGCCTCAGGAATCATTTCCCTAGGCTGTTATTATGGGGCAAAGAACTCATCCTTTCTAATTCTCAGTTTAGTCTTCCTCTTAAATGAATTTGGATTTCCGCAAGATGGAGCCTTAGGGGTGACAGATTGTCCCCAGGGTGCCTTTACTAGTGCCTCTGGGCAAACCAGTAGATTTCTCTTCAATAGTGCTGATCTCTGTGTTAATTACAGCCGCTTTCTCTGTACTTGCTTCATCTACAATCTTAATTGCTCCTCTGCCAAAGGGCTCAACTTTATGACTTTTCCTTCACTTGTTCTCACTCACGATAGACCTGGATAAGAGCCATGAGCAATAACTGTGCGGCAGTCTTGATGCTGGTTTCTCCTCCACGAAATAAATTCGTTCATGGCTTCTGCACTCAGTCTCACTGTAGGTCTCAGTTTTCAGGACACAGGTAGAACGTAAGCAGTGTTTTGCCAGGATATAACACAAATAGACCATGACCTCATCCCTTTATGTTATGTTCACATACGAAAACTAATGACCTAAGCCTTCATTGTCCATATTTCTCAGTCTCATCTTCCAAATGCTACCAACATTAAATAAATGTTTATTTTTCTGAATCCTAAAAAGTAGGCCAAACAGGCTGACTACCAAGCCGTAGAGTTCTCTTATCTCTTCAGTATTACAAGTATGAACTACTATGTACAGTTTTTTTCTTGGGTTTGGGTTGTGGGCGTTGAACTCTGATCCACAATTTGTGAGGCAAGTGCTTTCCCGAGCAAACTGTCTTCCCAGCCCCAAATGTAGCTTTTTATCTAATGACAAATGATGCATACTTTAAAAATGTAATTGCTGGCTATTTGTACTCATTCGACAATACCTGTTTAGCTCACCCATTTATTTATTGAGTAGGTTGTTTGTTCTTCAAAAGTTTTTAGTTCCTTAAATATTCTAGACATTTAAATCCATGTCAGATTAACAACTGGTGAAGATTATCACTTTGTTGTCTCTTTTGTTGAATGATAATTTGTGCTTTCAGTTTCTTGTAGTCCTGTTTGTTTTTATGACTTCCTTTTTCATGAGCTATTAGAATCCTATTGAGAAAGTCATTGAATAGCTCTTGCCCTTACCTTTTCTTCTAGTATCTTCAGAGTCCCAGGTTTTATATCAAGTATTTGATCTGTTATTTATATTTCTGTATAGGGACCTTGGAATCTAATTTCAGTTTCTTGGTGTGGCATCCCGTGTTCGCCATACTAATTGTAAAGAGGCAGTATTTTTCCATCCTATAGTTCTGTACCTTTGTCAAGAAGCAGATAGTTATAGCTGGGTGAGTGTGCTTCTCAGTTTTCTGTTATAGTTCATCAGTCACTCTTTGTCCACGCTGTTAAGATACCTTTTGAATTTCTATGACTCTGTACTGAATTTGAAGTCAAGTGTTGTAGTAGTTCTAATACTGTTGTTCTTTGTGCTCAACTCCTCTTTATTCACCTCTGTCCAGTCCAGCCGAAAAGTAGGGTAATAGAGCTCAAGAAGACAGAAATGTACAGCTCTTCATGTAGGATCTACTTCTGGTTTTCTGCAAGCTTTAAAAAATTATTGCAATTTTTCTTTCTCATTTTTATTAGTTCTTTGAAAACTTTGCATAACATCTTTTGATCATATTCAGCCCCATCTCCAGTGCCTCCATACCCACTCCCCTTTCCTCCCCAACTAAATTTATGTCCACATTTTTTAAAGCTATAAAATGTAATTTGCACACACACACACACACACACACATATATGCATGTGTCTTTCTCAGCACTGGAGTATAGTCCTTCTATCAGGATATACAGTTTGAAAGAAAATCATCAAATCTCTTTAAGCAGCTATCAGTTGCCAGTAGCTCTTAACCCAGGGGTGGGATTCTGTGTCAATTTCTCCTCATCTGCAAGCTTTTTCTATGGCGGAGTGGCACTTGAATTTGTCATACTCTTAGTTGTTGAAGCAGTTTCTTCTTTCTAGAAATATTTACATGTCCCATAGTCTTCTAGGCACTGTAAGCATCTGCCCCAGATACATTGGGGGAGGGGTCCAAGTGCAAAGATGTGGCACATTGTCTAATTTAGTGTAGCAGTTATTTTAGATAAAGAGAAATCATTACCCATAGCAAAGTCAAAAGTAAGAATCTTGTGAGTGTCTTGACTTGCATTTTTCCATCTTTGCAAGATAATGAGCAATTAACCCAATGATTAGAGAGCAGGAGATAATTTGTAATGACGGATATAATAATGGAATTTAATTAACGTCAAATAAATATTTTAGTGAGGATTCATTTGTGTACCAAGATATCTATATGATAATAACTTCTTTACTTTTGTCTTTAACCATTTCATCAAAGGCATGCCACAAAGTGACTATCAATGTAAAAAGCCATGGTCTAAAACAGCATACCTTTATAGTGTTGATTTGGATCATGATCAGTATGCAAGCCACAAAGACTGTCACTTCAATGTGATTAATAACTCTGTTTTCCAGTTACTCAACATGTTGCCTATATTCTTTCAGATTATACTTTATGTGGTAGTAGATTCTGTGAGATATGAAATATATCTTAATTGATCTGAGGCCATTCTTTATTAATTTTGCAATTATTAAGAGAAATAAGCATTTGCTTTGTTATTTAGTTAAAAAAAACAGACAAGAGAATATTTAGAGAATCTTAGAGTTAAGGAAATGTTTTCAAAGCCCTTCAACTTGTATTTGTTTAAATCTACCAACTTACATGGGGACTACATACTCTGTCTTTGGAAACAGCCACAGTAATACATGATTACAAACCTTGAACTTGACTGCAACGGGTGTTTGGTATTTCAAAGACAACATTCAATGACTTTCTTATTGCCAAGGGACGACCACGTGTCAGAGGAGCTTGCCTTGGCCTCCTCCTGGCATCCAGAGGGCAGCCCTCATTTAGAATAGAGCGAGATCATTCTTTTTTAAGCCAGCTCTCATCCAAAACACCTGACTGGGAGGAAAGACTACATGTGAAATTCTAAGGTGATCTCTTCATATTGTAATGCCCTGGCCCAGGCAGCCTGGATCAGCGCGTCTCTTCTTAAGCAGCGGCAGTCTGTCCAGCTCACTGAGAAAGGGGGATCATTGACTGTCATCTTTAAATTTTCCATCTTTGTCTAATTTTAATGAACATCAAATATAAAAATCTATTTGAGAGATGGCAGAAGCACTCCAAATAGTAGAAATGTCTACTGGGATCTTTGATTCTTATATAACCCTGAGATGTCTTTGTAGGATGCTATGGCTGTGTGATCCAGATATTAACCTATTTTGAGTTTACTAAAAGTTTTTTGTCAAGATTAATGTGAATTGAATTATAAATGTAGGCTAGTTACCTATGCCTCTTCAATTTGATGTGACGATTTGAAGATACTTTTTTGTGTAGTAAAATTTGAAGTCAAGTAGAAGGTAGTTACATTTCTCCAGAATAAAATTAAATGTTGGATTTCATGAAAAATATAGATGTATGGAAATGCCTTTTCCATTTTTCATTTATTAAAAGGGCACTGAGGCTGCTAGACTAGATTTCTCTAACCCAGAGCATTATTTGATAAGACAACTGTCCCTTTTGCCTTTCTTCTTTTTTCTTCATCACTTTGGGATGTAAACAAATACTAGCAGAAGAATGTTGATCATACTGATTTCAATTAAACATTTTACCCATTTTGAACGTTTTCTTTGTGTCCAATAGTTGAGGATAGATACTCGATTCCTTCATGCTGCATATGGCTGAGACACGCCAGTACTTTATCAGTTCTTCTCTCTGGGCAAGTCACCACAGACTCAACAATTCACAGCAGCACGTTTATCATCTCAGTTTTTACGGGTCAGACATTCAGAGACCGCTTCAGTGAGTGCGCTGCACAGGGCCCCTCACAGCTGTGTTTCTATGTCCACTGAGCTGTGTTCTCTTCTGGAGGCTTGACCACGGGAAAATCTCCTTTCACATTCATTGCAGCTGTGAGTGGAATCTGGTTCCTTCTGATCATAGGACTTGGCCACAGTGTTGTGCTCCTTCCTGTCAGCAGGAAACCACCCCCAGGTTTTAGAGGCTGACCGTATACTCCTTGATCTTCAGAGACAAAGCTATTCCTATGTTTTATCTCTACATCCTTGCCACAGGGACTTGAACTTCTCCGATATAACATCAAATTTCATCAAGCCAGAAGCTAGAGTTACAGGAAGTTGATCAGGGAAGATAATAGTATGAAGTTTAACTTAATCAGCATGGTGAGAATCTGTTATCACTATTGTGGCTTTGTGTGCTCCTGGGTGTGCAGGTATATTAGCACATTTGTGCTTGTGAATGGAGGACAGAGGGACACCTTGGGTGTCAACCCTCAGTTACTATCTACCCCTTGGGTGTCAACCCTCAGGTATTATCTACCTCTTGGATGTCAACCATCAGATACAATCTACCCCTTGGGTGTGAACCCTCAAGTATTATCTATCCATTCGGTGTTAACCCTTGGGTACTGTCTACTCCTTGAGTGTCAACACTCAGGTATTATCTACCCCTTGGGTGTCAGCCTTCAGGCACTATCTATCTTTTTTTTTTTGAGACAGGATCTCTCACTAGCCTGGGATTTACCACATGGGCTACATAGCTGCTCAGTTAAGGCCAAGGACTGAGTTTCTAACGGCCCTGCATTGGGCTGACAACTATGTGCCACCATACCTCTTTTTATTGTCAGTCTGGGCCTTGAACTCAGTTTCTCAGGCTTACGGAGTAAGTGTATTACTCACTGTGATGCCCCACTAGCCCACGAGTTGTTTACTGTTGCCATGTTTTTATGCTTTAGAGCAATTCATAGACACTGTCTACACTCAACAGTCAATAGATGGGGATTCCATGTGAGGGTGAAGACTGGGAGGCAGTGCTTATGGAGCCCTTGTGGGTCTGGTCAACGTAAGTGCTTTGTACTTTAAGTAGAACATGTTTGTGTTGAACAGTGCTTCTCCAACTACAGCCTGTAAGAGATGAGTAGAATTAAGTATCTTGTCTACAGAATGTCTGCAACATTTTTGTTTAAAATACTTATTGCAAATTGCAATTGTTTTTAATTCGCCTTTTTTTTTGCAGCCATGTAAATCTTTCCCCACCAGGTACCTGAGAGTGCTATGTATAATAATGGATTTATGTCATACAGAATTAGCCATTAAGCTGATTTAATTGATGCTTATTCCTTAACCGAAGGTGGAATGGAGGCTTTCCTTGATGATAACTTGATGATCACTTGAAAGTCCTTTATTTTAGGCCTTGAAACCTTCTGAGGAAATATTTGATTAACCAAACAGTCAACAAATAGTGTTCCATCTTACCATATCAAGGGTGACGCTAAGTGGACAGAATGAAGAGTCACAGGCTGCCTTGACATTTGGGGTCTATTGGCTGTGAATACCAAAGCAATCTGTGCTTAGGCAGGTGCTGGTTAAAGCTTAAATTTAGTGAATCCTAAATTTTTAAAATCAGATTTTAGAATTTGCTGAAATTTCCCTCAAGCAAATGGGATGATTTATTCTTGTCACATATGATTTTCTACATGCTGGGAGAAGAGCTTCCACCTGTCTAATGTGCTTTTCCCGCCAAATGGGCAGAAGATGGCAAAGTAAACAAGTGTACCTCCCTCTGTAGCAGCCAACGGGAACCTCATGCAATACGCAGCCTATCATACTGTTCATGAAACAATCTTTTGGGATGAAAAGTTAAATGCAAAACACCTTTGATTTCTGTTCTATGTCTAAATTTATTAGAAAGTTTTTGGTATGAAGTAGCTTAACTAATTACATAAATAAAAGTTTCATTTCCTGGTTGACCCCAAGATTGTATCTTAGGTTTCTGTTAGTGTTGTTTCGTTAATGTGGGTTAGCATTCATAGGCACCTTCTTAGACACTGGAAAGGTGCCCTCCAATGACGAGAGAGACAGCCCACAGTTGATATCTCTTAGCATCTGTAACCTGGGCATGGAGTTAATTAAGGATAGGCTTTTAGTCATTCTCGTGTTGAGGAATGAGAGTCAAGACAGCAGGCTCAAAGTTACAGCTAATGGTGCCTCGGAGTATTTTCTGAGTTTCTAAGTAATGAAAATTCTCAGAGAATTTTTAGTTTAGCATATAGTCCTCAAATAATATATTTATTCTAATTATTTTCATATAGAATATATTACATTTTAATATTGTTAAACAAATTTATCTGCTTTATATGACTTCTTATATGTTTTTTTTCTTAACGAAGTGATAAATCAGGTAACAATTTCTCAAGTAATATGTGTGGGGTACCGGAAATAAGGTGGGAAATATAATAAGTCCCAATGGACTCATTAACTATTTAGCGATCATTTATGCAGCATCCATTGTGTTTTACGAGCTAGAACTGGAATAGACTAGAGAATGAGAGAATCGTGGATTTTCTCAGTAGAGATCAGAAAAGATATTAACTTTACTTTTCTAAGAATAATGTGTAAAATATTTTCAGCATAAAATTTGAGCTGATCTGAGGCTGTTAACGATGCTCAGTTTTTCTGCACATACGTTATTCCAGCTCCTGAGCCATAGTGTGCACTCCCACACTCGCCTTGTCCCTTGTGGGCACCTTGTGACTGCAGCTGCAGCAGGCTCTCCTTCTAATGAGGACAGGCTCTGGTTTCACAGGGAATGCACACATGCGAAGCAACTGGCACAAGCGAGCCTACATTCCTACATTTCCTAGGATATTTAAGTGGCACAGAGTTACTGAAGCAATAGAAAATGCCGTGATTGAAGAGATGAGGGCAAAGAAAAAAAAAACCCTAGAAGTTGGTCTTTGAATAATACCTGGTTTTATAAATTAAGGTTTAGAAATTCCTCAACTGTGATGGTCTAAGCTGGTTTTAGTGTGTGTTCACTCTCCTTCTTGATCATGGGTGTGGTTAGAGGCCGTTAAACTTAACCTTGCCTGGTTAGTATTTGTTAACAAGAACATAAAAATTGCTTAGGGTGATTTAATCAGGATATTAATGAAGAGTCAGATTCAGTATGACAACTTTGTGGACCTGTGCCATTCAGGTATAAATTTTAAGTTTGGACAGTAACCCCCCGCTTACTGGGAGATGTCCCAGTGTCCTATCAGGCTGGGATGATGTGTCTGAGGCATCTTGACCAAGTGGAATTCTCTGTGGAAAAGATGCTATCATGAAGATTCTCAGAACTTAACAGGCCACGAAGTCTGTGGCTGATGAGACAGTGAGGTTGAAGACTCTGAAAGTCAGGACTGGTGGGAGGAAGCCAAGGTGATCAATGGCTTCTTTTTGACAGTGCTTGGAATAAAGGAATACAGCAGCAAGCCAGAGAGAGCTGCTAAGTAACCAGAAACAGAGAGGTACGGATCAAACATGTTTGTTTGACAACAATGTCCATTTATTGCAAGGATTTCTGTCTTGATTTGATCTTTGTTCCTCTGTGCACAAGCCCTGTGTCTGTTTTATGTGTGGGTAAAGCCCTGTGGCAGGTTAGCCTTGTGCTAGCCTTTTGAGAGTTCTAATTGACAGTTATTAGTAGGTGGTAGGCTGATTATTATCAGGAGACCGGCTCTTCTCATACATCATGTCACCTGCTGTGTCAAAACAGTGTATGAGAGCGCGATTGCAATTTAACTTTGAGCAGATGCAGATTACCGTCCAAGGATGTGCAGAGTGTGGTGTTAGGTCAATTGTATAACTAGATGAATTAACTCAGTGTTCTTTGCTGAACAACACTAGTCTCAGTAGCATAGCCTCAGCACACATTGCGACAAAATCCATACGTCATTTTATCAGATACTTCTGCCTTATGCTTTGTATATTTTGATAAGCCAAAGTCAACTTAAGGTCAGAGTTAAAGTACGTCTTGTTTCATCAATAAAAACATACCAAGTGAGCTGGTTTTCGATCTTCTTCTCTTCTCAATCTCTCACCCCTCTTATTTAACCATCTCAGCAACATTACCACTCCACATGCTGATAATTCTAAAATGTGAGTGGCTAAGTAAGACCTCTTTTCCAAACTCCTTTTGCAACTGGATCTGTTGAGTCCTCCCAAGAAAACAGAAGCTTTCCAGTAAATGTGGATTTTATATAGAAAATCCATTCTGGAAGTATGGAAAGCTGGAAAACAGAAGTGAGAGGTCAGGTTGAAGCCAGGAGCTAAATTGAGGCGTCGGAAGCCTGGAAAATGAGAAAAGAACATAGCACTTGTTCCTGTTTATTCAGCTGTAAAGGAAAGAAAAACTCGAGTTCCCTAAGGAAGAAATGGGCAGGGTGGTGTCTGAGTGTGAGGGGTGCTACTCAGAGGTGGGGCAGAGGAAGAGGACGGAGCAGGAAAAGCGGAACTGCAGAGACTCTTCCTTGGGCGTAGATTGTCTCATTGTCTCTCTTCTTCACCATTTCCTCGGTCACTCTCCTCTTCCACCTTCTGTATTTTTAGGTGGTAGGGAGGGAGATTTTCTGCCCACGGAATGTCTTCTCCATTCTTAGGAAAAATCCCAGGAAGATTCTCATATTGTTTTAGCTAAAGCAGTTGGTAGAAAATAGATATTATATTCAATAGCTTACACTGAGACATAGCCATATCTTAAAGCTAGAAATATCTCAAGTACAGTCTGAACAGTAATGTTGTCAAGCGAATGGTGGTCTGTGAAATGTCCAGGCAGAGTCAAGTGATGACTTGTGAGGTGTTCAGGGGCTGTGATGGAATCATGGGAGTGGGATTCCACAAATGAAGAGATGCAAACCACTCAAAAACATCACACATGCACGCAATACTTTTATTGCGGATATTGTTTGTGGAAAAAAAATCAGGATTCCCTACTATTTATCGTTCCAAATATCCCAATTCTAGTTACATATTAATAACAACAGTTTATAATAAATACATTCTTATTGTCTCATATTTTTTCTTTTACATGGTTATATTTTTGGTTATTTATATATTACTTTTAGAGTTCCACATATTTCTTATGCATAAGCTTATATTTTTAGAAATTTCAAGTCTCAAATAAGCTAAAGTCTTTACTAGAGCCCTTAGCTTTGTACGCTCACATGAAACAATTTCTACCTCTCCATAATTTTTATTAAAAGCAGTATGTCAAAAATAACTCATTTATTGAATATCTACTGTATCCTCAATCATCTGTATTTTAAATGAAGCATGCAGACTCCTTTTGTAGCAATATTGAAAGATATGTCCTTGTTATTAACTCTTCATAGCCCCCTTATTTAGCAGAGCATTGTGACCTAGATTTAAATCATGTGAAGGCTAAATCATGTTATTTTTTGCGACATGGTAGACTCAGAACAAATCCAGGTGAAGCATCATATATACTCCTTTCTCTATGTATATCAGAACTGAGAGATCCATAAAGCATTCAATTCTTGGTTTATACCCCAGGGAAACCTTATTTTATGTGGTTTATTTTCATTCATTGGTTCCTTTAGGGGATTAAAAAAATTGTAAGGGTAGTGGATGCAGAATTTTTACCAATATGGTAGGACACTTGCCCAATATGTGAAAGGCCCGGCTTCTATCTCTATCACCACAGAAAATAACACCCCTTCCATGTCATATGCAGAACTCTGGAGATGTTACTTTATCCTGGGGATACACTTAGGCACATCCAGAGGAGTGTTCCTATGAAACTCAGGGTTCCTTGGTACCCAAGGTCACTGAAGCAGTCTTACCAATCCCACAGCAAAGTTTACTGCCACACTGATGCACTGAGATATGTCCAGTTTACGGCAACCACAGACACAGTCCCCCCCCCGCCCCAGGATGTTGGACTCTCAGTGTGTTCTAAGAGAGGGCTGCAAATCTGAGAGGGAAGAGATGGATGAGTGAGGCCGTTTTGGGCCCATCCACTTGCACAGCTGAATGTATACATTTGTTATGTGGACTGAGTATTTTCAGTATGCTCTGTATTGTTCCATTGACAGTAATTATTTTCAAGTAAATGAGCATTAGCTGGAGGGGTACTAGCGTGCATGATCATCAAGGTTTTCATTTTTTATTCAACACCTAATGACAGTGGATTCCTCTTCATAGTGTCATAACAGCAGGAAGAAAGATTATAAAGTGCTTATAAAATACTTGCACATTTGCTGAGTCCAAATTTTATTCTGAAATCCCACACTATAAATCTCATAGAATTCCCATAAAGCAGTAAGCAAATGATCCATGACTGGCTTTTGCCACTTATGTGTTTATTTGATTTCAGATGTGCTATATTTATTTACTGTATGCTTTTCTCCCATACTCCATTTTAAATGCATTCTTTAAATGTCAGAATGTCAGGTTTCTGTCATCCTTACAGCACTGATTCTGGGTGCTGATGAGCAAAGAGACAGCTGCTCAGGAGCAGGTGTCATTATGTTCAAATGTGACAGGGCTTCTGTGGCCACACTGACATCCCATGGGCAGTACCTTAGTGAGGAAGCAGGGCGCTATATCTGAAATATTTGTCTTTTGGTTGCTATCATTTTCCACATCACTCTGTTGTAGGATTGACTGTATCCTTTTGTTGACTTCATTTAGATCTTCAAGAACTTATCTATTAAAGATCTTATATTCATATGAATATATATGAATTCATATATACATATGAATACATACATATATATGTGTGTGTGTTTTATGTGTATATAAATATATACACAGTTATTAAGAAGCATCCTGAACCTGGAATGCATACAACAATTGCTATTTTCCAAGTTATTATAACAACAGCTCTCTAGGTATTTCTGCTCCTGCACCATGGTCCCCAGAGTGGAGATGAGGTCTTAGTCTTGGATGTGAGATTCCACTTGAGAGCTTTCCGTATGGAGCTGGATGGATGGCTTAAGTGTTGAGACAGCTGTAATTCTGCTTCAAGTCAGAGGGTAAATTTACTCAAGAGATGGAGATCCCAGTTCTACTCTCCAGTAAATGAGGTTTTATAAGTGACAATTTAAGATTTGATTTTTTTTTCTCTCTAGCCTGTCTGTTAGAAATTACAAGGGAGTCTGGATCTCACTGGGTGGTTATGAAAAACTTGTCAGCTTAGTTAGACTGTTCAATAATACGATGGCATTAGTTAGCTAAATTGCTTCTTTAATGAGGGCATATGACACTGGCTTTTTAAATGATAGCCGAAGATTTTAGAGATATGTAGATTAGGAGACTCACCAAATGGGAGTTGGCAAGAGAATATGAAAATTCTCTGCCAAGCTGTTATGAAGCATATTGGCTGTGTGAATCTCTTTTAATGCCTGTAAGTGGTCAAAGCTATTAGAATGAAATGGTAACAAGGTTTTGAGCCAAGGTAATGTTCACAATGATAACCATCCACACACCCATCACCATGGCCAGGTTCTCTGACATCTATCACCACAACTAGGTTGCCTGACACCCATCACCGTAGCTGGGTTGGCTGTCACACCATGCCCGGGCTGCCTGCTGACTGAAATTGCAGTTAACCTCTATCCACGATGCTCTGCTTTTATTTTACTGAGTTAAACAGTAGGAGACTGCTGGGTCATTTATGTGCAAGCAGCCTGCTTAGTTTGACTTTCTTGTACAGTTTACAGTTGGAACCTGCTCTGTTTGTTTCCTCTGTACTAGCGGTCTCTGAGATTTAGTCATGCTCAATGAGGTGTATTCACGTTATGTGAGCTCTGCCAGGGAACACAGTAGTGATGTCATGCAATCATTTTGCCTCTAGGCTTCACTTTTAGTTGTATTCGTTCATAAGTTGGGAACCTTGCTGTCTCATACAGTACTTGCAAATATTAAATAAGAGATAAATGATGGCTAAGTTTTTTCAAGACACCATTTCTTCTAAGTGGTACAAGCTTCCTCACATGACTGAAGAGAGTATGAAATGCAGATTCTCGCCTATGTTTTTGTCATGTATATGAGTCTGCATTGTTCTATGTACGGTGTATGAAATGTGAGTTTGTGGGACTTGACTATTCTGGGATCAGTACTGCAAGGCTTCCTTGCTGAATCCCCCAAGCAGGATGCTGAGCTTGTTGTCCCCAATGATGGGGGACAGACCACCAAAGTCTATTAAACCAGAAGCAAGCTTTATTCCAGAAATTGTGCCAATGGGGACTGGTTTTGGACCTCCTCTTATAGTAAAATCAAGCACCAGGTGTGGGTCAAAGAGCTTTTACAATCTTGAGGTCAGGTTTAAAGTCACACTGCATTTTAAGTTTTACAACTTTTGGTTATAGGATGTTAGAAAGTTAACTTAGAGTGTTTGCAAAAGCCTGTGACTGACACAGCCACTTTTCACTGTCCCTGAAAGAATGCAAAGCAGAGAGTGGAGTCATATAGGGGAACAGTTAAAAATTAAGGAAAACCAAGCAGAGGGTCTCATAGAGGCAATAGTTAGAAGCCAACCTTTGTCCTCAGTATCTGCCTATCTGGGAAACTGGGAGACAGGAGACAATTGTTAAAAGTTTACCTCTGTACACAGTGGGTGCCAGGATGTCTGCTCTTAAGGCAGAAAGTGTTTGTTAAACGTTAACAGTGGCTGCCAGCTTTATTTTTTTTTTTCAAAATGTGTTTGGGCTTACAACTTTGTTTCTGCATTCCTAGACCAGACCTTTTATTTCTATGTTCTATTCTTGGATTCTTCAAGCTGAAAGTTTTTCATGCCTCAGTGTTCTTTTTTACTGAATGCATTTTCCCATGACTCATCAATAAAAGCATTTTGAGAAAACTGTTGATCTATCATTTTTTAAAGATTTACTAATTTTTATTTTATATGTATATGCATTCTTACCTGCATGTAGGAATATGTACTACATGTTTGCCTGGTACCTTCAGATTCCAGAAGAGGACATCATAGCATGGTCAAAATGGTCCATGGTTCTATGTAAGAGCAACAAGTGATTTTAACAGGAGGCACTCCTCTAGCTCCAGAATATATCATCAGAATATTTATATCCATTACAAACTACTTCTTATTCCAATTCTTGTTAGAATCAAATGTCTGAAGTAGTGAACGTTGTGACTGTACAAATAGGATAATCTGAGAATCACATTTAATTATTAATATTCAAAGTTTAGGGAGCCCAAGAGAAAATTGATTGAAATATTACCAGAACAGATATTAGTTGGTCATTCCCACAAGCTTTGTGTCATGATTGCACTAGTATATCTTATAGGCAAAGCACCATTGTAGATCCAAGAGTTTGTAGCTGGGTTGAAATCCTGGTCAGTTTTGTGTCAATGTGGCACAAGCTAGTGTCATCAGAAAGGGAGCAAAATTTCTCTCTCAGACAGTGCTGTAGGCAATCCCATGGAACATTTTCTTAATTAGTGTTTAATGTGGGAGGGCTCAGCCAGTTGTGGGTAGAGCTCCCCCTCTGCTGGGTTGTTGCTTCTGTCTTCTACAAGAAAGCAGGCCGAACAAGCCTTGGGAATAAGCCAGTGAGCCTCTGCATGAACTCCTATCACTAGGTTCCTGCCATGTTTGAGTTCTGTCCTGACTTCCTTCAGTGATGCACAGTGAAATGAAGTATTAGCCAAGAGAACCCCTTTGCTCCCCAAGTTGCTTTGATCATGGCGTTTTAGCACAGACTAGTAGACCTAGTTACGATCACTGGTATTTTCATTTCTCTTTTGCATGCAGAGCACCTTCCTGTAGCAAAGGCACTAGAGCATAGGGAGGAAGTCTCCTGGAGGCGGCAGCTCAACTTTCCCCAGGTCAGTGAGTTGTGTAGGTGTTGTCTTCAGCAATGGGGACTGATTTGACGAAAGCCCCGCTCCATGAGATAGAATTCATACATGACACTGCTCAGACGACCAAGAACCTGAGACTAGATAGCCCGGGGACCTAAGGAAAAGCAAAATGCTCCTGACCTTAAAACATAAAAGTAGCAGAAACACGATTCCTGATGGCATTCTGCTGTTTTCATCGATCAGTGCCTTGCTCAGCCACCATCTTTCTGTACCTCATGGGAGCAAATAGAGAGAGCCACAGCCAGACATTGTGTTTAGAATGAGAGACTTTGTAACACTCAGCCCTAAGAGGGAGGCTCCACCAAATCCTTCTCCTAAGGAATCGGAACCATGCAGAAGAGGAGGTTTAGAGTATAAGAGCCAGAGGGAACAGAGGATACCAAGAAGACAAGGTCTTCTGAATCAGCATGTTCAAAGCACATATGAACTCAGAGACTGTGGCAGCATGCATAGGGAGTGTGCGGGTCTGTAGGTGGTATTATTATAGCTTCCAGTTTATGGTTTATAAAGTGATGCCTGTGTGTGTGAACAAGCAGGACTCTCTCTTGTGCCTTCTCTTGGGCCTCTTTTCCTTTTGTTTGTTTTCTCTAATTACAATGTACTATTGTATTATTAAAACAGAAATATCACCAAACAAAGTTATAAATTGAATTGTGTAGTACAGGTGGGAAAAACAAAAAACAAAGTCTATGGCATTAATCTCTGAATAAACAAATTTGTAATAAATCTATGAATAAACACATTTGTAATTAATCTCTGAATAAACAAATTTGTAATTAATCTCTGAATAAACAAATTTTAAGGGGGTGTAGGTTACCTCAGAGGATAATGCCTAAAACCTGTGAAAGATAGCTTACTTTCTATGATGTTTAAGTGTTGATTGTTAAGCTATTATGGAGCTGAGTACCCTGGCGATTAATTATTTCATTGGGTTGTCTTAATTTTATAGAATTAGATCTCCAGTGAACTATCTAAAGATAACCCTTCTTCAAGCTAAACAAATTGAGACCTAGTAAAATGAGTAGGAATAGTGGCTATTAGGCTTAGAGACAGAAAATAGGAATGCCTTCCAATACTTTCTACAAAGGAATCTCCAGGGCTGATAAACTATGGGAAAGTCTCAGGAAGCCTAGGATTAAAAATAACACCATTAAATGCAGATTATGTCATTAGGAAAGGCAATTGAGTTTCTATTCTTCTGTGTCTACCTGGTTATTTTGCTGTCCTGTATTCATTAAGGACTTTTATGGCTTGTAATTTTCCTTGCTAAATTTAATTGTTTATCAGTGTTTTTTTTTTAAATGCCAGTATCATTTTTAAGCCTTTAAGCTCAACAGTTTTGTCAATTCCTGGGAATAAAACTGCACTTGGATTACTGAAAATTACAGATCATATATTTAATTGCTTTTCATTTGAATTTTCATTACTAGTAATACTTTATGAAGGTCTAAATAAATTTAAAACATTATCATAGTTTTTAATTTTGACAGCTTTAGGAGACTTCTCTTCCACGTTTTTTGAGCTGCAGGTACAGGAGTTGTGTGGTAAATGGATCAGTAAGCCTGGGGCACCACAGGATCAATGTCTCTTCACATTTTGACTGGTTGTTTTTCTTCTGTTAAAAAGATAACTTTCATTGTTGAAGGGTGATAGTTCTACTTATTCATGGTGTAGGAATAAATATTTAGAGTGCAGTTGCAAATTGTTCTGGTTTAATGTGGTGGTAGCTGTAGGTTCTCCTCTAAAATCCATGATCTCACTTAACACCGGGGAAGTTGTAGGTTTCCAGGACCAGGTATGATTTCCCTCTTACTGAATGGGACTTAAGTCATGTTGAGATATTGATTAGCCAAGGCATGCCTGATGCTATTGGACCATAAGGATATAGTGCCATGCTGTCTTGTTGTGTTTCATGGGCACCATATCTGGATAGGTATTGGTTGCTTCCCTAAACCTCCATTGTATCCTTCGTTTACCATGAAAGCTAACCCTCAGGGAGGAGGCTTTCAGTTCTGATCAAGCCTGGATCCTCTGGATTCTATGTCTAAAGTGCATGGTGTCTATACCAATATGGAATGACATGCAACCTCTGGCAGAAAATCGAGGGCAAGAGCAACAGCCTATAACATTTTGGAAGTCTGTTAGACATCTCTGACCAACAACTTAAAATGAGATTTCTTATGTTATTAGAGTTTTGGTAGTCTGCGGGAAACATTGTCAGCCCAGGATGGAAAATTTCATTTATAATGTACATGCATTTTTACACACACACACACACACACACACACACAGCAAACAACAACAACAAAAACTGATTTCTGTTGACCCACCACATCTGATCATGAAATCTGTCCTACAGTATGGAACTAAGGCGGCCATTGGGGTCTAGTCTGGCATGAGGAAGGTAGTTAATGAAGAAGAGGCATTATGAACAAGGCATTGCATGATGGATATTATACATTAGTAAAGTGTGTACATGAAGCAGATACTCTGGTTGACAACACCTTCATTACACTATTTTCTTTAGTACACTTATTTAAATACTCCTCCTGGGTACTAGGAACAAAGAAATATGCAATCAGGAAAAGTATTGGCAGCGTGGAGTTTGCATTATAGACCCAGACTTATAGATCAGTCTGAAAATTGCTTCGGTACATATCAAGATAATAACTATTTTGGGCCTTCTAAGTCATATAGGTCTTAAATAATGTACTAAAGAAAAGAAAGTAAAGAAATGGACATAACTTGTTATCAGTAAAATTATGATTACATACTGAAGTTTGAATTTCACATGCTTTGTGTTACAAAATAGTCCTCTGAATTCTTCCTCTTAGCTCAACTATTAAGAAACATAAAGCTCACTCCTTTTTTAAAATCATAAAGGCAAGCATTGGCTCATGGGCTTTATTTTGTTCATCCTCATTTAAGATGTTTCAGAGCATTAGCCTCCCTTAGTTAAGTAAACCTAAAAAGTTGCACATTTAGGTGATTTTAAAAATATAGTTTAGCAACCAGTTTATAAAGCAGGGAACTACAGCTAGAGAGACATTGAGTACATGGTTTGAGCCATGGAGCCTTAGGATGACCATGAGTAAGGGAGTGTGCATCACATGAGTTCTTTTGGAAGTTCATGTTTCCTATTCCAGGTCCTATGTCTATACCAATGGGACAGTTCTATATATAAGTGATTCCTGCTGAATTTTTAGACCAGTTCAGTTAAGACATGTACTTATCTTTAATATTGGTATTTTATAATATTCAGTGTGAGTTCAGGCTCTGATTAGACAGAATCTACTGTGGGATAATGCTCTTTGTACCCTGTGAAGATTGTCACTAGTATTGGTTTAATAAAATGCTGATTGTCCAGTAGCCAGATAGGAAATATAGGTGGGGCAACCAGACTAGGAGAACTCTGGGAAGAGGAAAGGCTCAGTCTGGAGTTGGCACCCAGACACAGAGGAAGCAAGATGAAAATGCTGCACTGAGAAAAGGTACCAAACCAAGTGGCTAAGCACAGATAAGAATTTTGAGTTAATTTATGTTGTAAGAGCTAGTTAATAATCTTGAACTAGTAGGCCAAGCAGTTTATAATTAATATAAGCCTCTGTGTGTTTCTTTGGGACTTACCAACTGCAGGACCAGGTGGGACAGAAATTTCTGTCTACAAGGGTCAATTCAGGTTTGATCATTATCCATCTCAGCCTACTCAGGTGAATACAGCCGAGTACCTGTGATGCTCTCCGACGAGGCATGTACCACTAAAGTGGGTAGTTAGTTACCAAGCTGCTCCTGGAGTGACGCTCAGACAGCAGTCATTCTTGCCTTTCTCTACCCTATCAGAATTTGCCTTTATCTGATACAAATCATAATTCTTCGTATTTACTTTCCATTTTGGGGAAATGGCATTAATTAGTTCCATGGGTCTTTGTGAAAGTATCATTTTTCCCCAACAAATGATTCAGGCATGTGTTAAGGGATGCTACAATTTATTAGAAGAAAAACTTAGAACCTGTGAATGTACACACATGTTAAAGTAGCACAGAATGAGGCACTGATCTTTACGTGAGTGCATGAAATGCTCTCAATTTGTCTTCATAGGTTTTTGCTTCAAAATTTTTCTACAACAGAAGAAAGAGTAGATTTATCCGATGTAGTTTGTTTTTCTGCCTTATGCTCAATAGCATACATGTACCTTAATATAAATCCTGTGTATGCATTTAATATTTAAGATCCTTTGTTCATACTGTATTGATTTCATATATGGCCACTGAATCTACAGTCAAGCCCTACATGAATTTTTTTTATCTTGGTCTCAATTGTATCATCATTGAAATTAACAAGCTGTCTTGAAAGGAGTTGTTGGAAGAACTTAGAAGTCAGGTATAAAATATGAAGCTTGAGACTATAGACATTGAGTCACTGAGTATTCCTATGCTTTTATTGTTGCCCTTTGAACCTAATCATGCTTTAACTACTGTCAGATCTGTTTTCTAAAGTCATTCCTGTTTCTAATCTCATGTATAGAAGTATACTAACTATGATGGTACTGATCCTGAGATTTTACTGTTTGTAAATATGGAGCTACCTTAAGGAAAACCATTGGTAAATTCAGGATAATCTTATTAAAAGAATATCAGTCTACACTCTTGTTTAAGTTTGATCATGATAGTATACACATCCTAACTTTCAATGAGTGAGTTCTCTTAAAATGATAACTTTTCCTCTTTGGTCACCTACAAAAGTTGGGCTTCATTTCCTAGTTGCCCTTATCACATGGAAAAGCTTTCTGTTTTGCCTCTGTCTAAGGAAAATCTATTTCCATGGCTGTGTCTGATAGAAGAGAGTGCAATGTTAGAGGTACTGCGAACTTCTCCTTGTCAGGAAGAAAGAGTATGTCTGACAGTGCTGTTGACTGAGGGTCTTGTGGTGCCAAACCGGTGATCTTTTCATACTTGGTAGTTTACAAGCTAATTAAATACTCCATGTGATGTTCATTTTACTTGAAGAATGGTATCTTACTATGCTGATGTGATTCAGTTTGTCAAACTCCCATTTATACTATTGCCTAAAATCAGTAACACTATACATTATTATTAGACATATGTAGCATATTAGAAAATCAAGTTGAAATAAAAAAGATTTTTTAAAAAAAGAAAATAAAAAAGAAAACAAGGATTAAAGGTAAACAATCATAAACATACTTTGTATAATATCAATTTTTCATTATGATGTTTGTATTTTACTACCTTCTTTAAAAAAAACTAGTAGTCACCAAATAGAACAACCAAAATGGACATTACTACTTCAATATATACAATGGCTATAAATATATATAGACATATTACATATAATGCATTATATATCATACTATATATCATATATTGTAAATATCTCAAATATATATTAGAAATTAATAGATGTTATTGCTTCAATATATACAATATATACATATATGGGTATTACTACTTTAATATATACAATGGCCACACATATAATATATAATGTATTATATATTTCCAATATATATTTTTCATATATCTAATATACTTTTATATATATTAGAGAGAAATGGATATATATACATATATACCTTTATGGATGTTTTGGTTTAGGATTTTGATTCCATTCTCATTTACAATCTTTAGGAATTATTATAAATGTCTTTAAATGTGGATGGAGTCAATGAACATAGAAATATGACAAAAAGATTTAAGTTAAAACTAAAGCAAGAGAGTTGACCTATTGCACAGCAACCACTGACTGCGCATAAACACTGTACTTGTCCTGAAATATTTGCATTATTTGGACAAAACTCTGCCTTGTTGGGTGCCAGCTCCACACTCTTGAGATGGGGAAGTCAGGGCATGACTTGTCGTGTCTGCACCTTCACTTTTGCTCTAAAGAATGATTAGAGGTTATCAGTCATCCTTCCCACGCAGCATCACCCCTCCCCATGTGGCCCCCACCTCCAGCACATGTTGTGGCAATAGGAACTGTGCTTTTCTACTGTCGCCTGGGTTCTGCTAACATGTCTATGCTGTTGCCTGGGTTCTGTTAACTTGTCTATGCTGACATAGCTCTTTTCATTTATTGAAATAATATTTTATATTTTGCATACAACCCCAGTTCCCTCTCCCTCCCCTCCTTCTGCTCCCCACACCTTTCCCCAACCCCAACCCCCATCCACTCCTCAGAGAGGGTAAGGCTTCCCTGGGGGAGTCAACAGAGTGTGTCTGAGACAGGACCATTGAGGCAGGACCAAGACCCTCCCCCCTTATATGTAAGCTGAGCAAGGTGTCTGTTTATAGCGAATGGGCTCCAAAAAGACAGTTCAAGCACTAGGAATAAATCTTGGTCCCACAATCAGTGGCCCCACAAACTGCCAAAGAACACAACTGTCACCCACATTCAGAGGGCCTATTTTGGTTCTATGCAGGTTTTCTAACTGTCAGTCCAGAGTCGGTAAGCTCCCACTAGCTCATGTCAGCTCTTTCTGTGGGTTTCCCCACCATGGTCTTGACTCCTTTGCTCATATTATTGCTTCTCCCTTTTTGACTAGACTCCAGGAGCTCAGCCAAGTGCTTAGCTGTAGATCTCTGCATTTGCTTCCATCAGTTACTGGATGAAGGTTCTAGGATGACAATTAAGGAAGCCATCAATTTGATTACAGGGGAAGGCCAGTTCAGGCACTATCTCCATTATTGCTTTAGACTCTTAACTGGATGTCAACATGTAAAAGAATGCAAATAGATTCATATCTATCCCCCGTTTCAAAACTCAAGTCCGAATGGATCAAAGACCTCAATATAAATCCAGTCCCGCTGAACCTCACAGAAGAGAAAATTGGAAGTACCATTGAACACATGAGCACAGGAGACCACATACTAAATATAATACCAGTAGAACAGACACTGAGAGCAACAATTAATAAATGGGACCTCCTGAAATTGAGAAGCTTTTGTAAAGCAAAGGACATGGCATTTAAGACAAAACAGCAACCTACAAATTGGGAAAGGGTCTTCACCAATCCCATATCTGACACTGGGAGGATCTCCAAAATATATAAAGAACTCTAGTAAGTAAATATCAAAATAATAAATAATCCAATTAAAAAATGGGGTGCTGATCTAAACAGAATTTTCAACAGAGGAATCTCAAATGGCCAAAAACTACTTAAGAAATTGTTCGGATCCTTAGCTATCAGGGAAATGCAAATCAAAATAACTGTGATACAATTTTTCACCTGTTAGAATCAAAACCACTGATGACAGCTTATGCTGGAGAGCTAGCTCTTAATGAAGACTAAAATTCTTTCTTCAAAGTCCATAGCTTTTGCCTCTTGGCATCCCCTCTTTTCCCATTCTCACATACAAATACTTTGGTGCTGAGACAAATAATTTCACCTTTGCCTTTGTATATGAAAAGGTAGTGATAATTATTCATGTTTAAGTACGGAAAGTTTGTTCATTGTACTGGATACCTTATAACTCCAAAACAAAAAGTGGATTTTGTAGAGGAAAACACAGTAATTTTGGGAAAAGAGGAAAGAAAAGAATCTGGTTCTCAAATAGCTGTCTCTTATATTATCTGTGAGCTTTGACAAGTTACTTACTATTTCTATTCTCTGTAACTGTTAATGACCAAGAAAACCAGGAAAAGGACTCTTATTCCAGACCCCTAGACCAGAGTCTCAGCTGCATAGTACCACAGGACAATGAGCAAGATGTCCCGTGTTCCCACCACTCTGCTGAAGCTCCTTCTCTTTCCTGAGTCCCACAATCATGTAAAGCCAAGGAGTGGTCATTTCCAGGGAAGTCTTAGTGCAGAGAACCGGAACTGAGTTTCATGGGGTGGAAAGCACAGTCTATTCGAGCCTGGCTTCTTTGCGTAGCAATTTCTCTGCGTACTAATTTAAAGCAAATTAGGTGAAAACAAAACACTATCCAGAAACGTCCCTGAAATTTAAAGAAAAAAAAAAAAGAGTAGATGACAGCAGAATGAAGAGCGTGCGAATAGACTCGGTAGCTGGGGAGAAGTGTGAGAGCAGCGAAAACCCAGACAGCAAAAAGGGTTAAAAATGATGACCGTAGCTCGAGGACGTTTCACATGTGAGTGCTAGGACTTAAACAAAAACAAGTTTAGATGGAAATGAGGCAATAAATGTGCTTTTTTATTGAGCTCTACATTTTTCTTTGCTCCCCTCCCTGCCTCTCCCTTCCCC
>LOEQ01001026.1:100648-117214 GCA_001685075.1 Bramus lutescens | reverse complement strand
TATCTATCTATCTATCTATCTATCTATCTATCTATCTATCTATCTTTCTATCTCCATAACATAGCAATTGCAGGAAAATAGGGTACATTTCCAATTAGTGGATAGCATGATATGGGGAAACATGAACTTTGAAATCATACAGGATTCGGCTAACCCCAACTCTGCTAATTACTATCTTGGGATAACTTTTTTATCTAATAAATGTCTGTTTTAGTTGCTTATCAATAAGCAACAAGGCATTGCCTAAGCCTGTTTGGGGAAAAGATTTATTTTGTATGAGTATTAATTTTTTTCCTTTATGTATGTTCATCTTGTGTATGTAGTACCCATGGAAACCAAATACGGGTGTGTAATCCCCTGAAAGCAGAGTTATGGATGGTTATGAACCACCATGTGCATGCTAGAAACCAAGTCCAGGTCCTAAGGAAGAGAAGCAAGTGCTGTTAACCCTGACCCACTTCTCTAGTGCGTAAAGTATTTCTTTATTTAAGTGTGATTTTCACATACCATGTAAGTAAACATACCTGTCAGTTCAGTGGATATCTTATCCTAATGAAGATTCATGCCAAGACATGAGGCTGGGTTGGAGACTTTTTTATTTCTAATGAGTACTTGGTCTCTTTGACCCATTTGCGGTAACAAGGTTGTTACTTACAGGGGGCTTCAGGAAGTTATCTTCTGTGTGAAAGGGGTCTTTGCTGTCTAAAGTGGGGCAGTACCTTGGGAAGAGTCATCCTGGCAGCTAGAAAATGTGAGATGTATAAATGGCTGCCCTGGCTCCTGGAAGGGACTCAGGACACATCCTCACCCTGATGCTCTTCAAAATCTGCCCTTGTATAAACATGTTAGTCGTGTTCAGTTTTAAAGTGAACCTCAGCTATGAGAAGTACATGAACAGGTGTTCCTACCCTGCAGGGGAGGAAACTAAGGCCTCTGTAAAACCAAGTTTCCGAAGACTAACACGTAGGTAGAGACTGCTTGTTCGACAACACTGTTTGGCCAATAAGCTTATGCATATCCCTAGATAACTCTTACATCTTAAATTAACCCATTTCTATTAATCTGTGCATCACCAAGAGACTGTGGCCTACCAGCAATGTTCTGGCTGGTGGCTGGAATCTTTCTCTTTCAGCAGCCACATGGCATCTCCCAGACTCCACCTACTTTCTCTGCAAATCTCTGTTTGGATTTCCTGCCTGGCTTTACTAAGCCATTGGCTGAAAGAGCTTCTTTAATAACCAACAGTGACAAAACATACTCATAGCATACCGAGGGGAATCCCACATCACTAACACTCCTTCTGTCCTACTGTGCGTCTCTCTTGTCATAGAAGCAGGATATATTTGAGATATAAAAGCTGCAGTTGGGAAGGATGCAAATTTTCAAATGAGTTTAGGACTGAGAAAGCTTTTAAACAAAAGAAAAATTCTGACAATATTTTAAAAATACCCATGAAAATTATGGTTATTTTTCTTTATTAGTTCCTTAGTGACTAAGTGTATATAAAAAAGACACTCTAAGTAAAAACAACGTTGCACAATGTGTATAGTGAAGGGTCATGTGCAGTGAGCCTTGTGAGCCGGGGCTACCCCAGAAGTATGGTGTGGAGGTTAGGATGGGCATTTTCAGTCACAGATAACAATGCACATTTTTATATTGAGGCTCAGAATCTACTCTCACCTACTAGGTTTCCTCTCTCCAGTGAGATGCTGATTTGACAGATTCCTTCATATTCTAGGAGGCAAAAAAGTAACTTCCTGCAGCTACATTTATGTTAAAAATAAAGTACTTGGTAAACTATGTTCATAGCAGCATTATTTGTAATAGCCAGAACCTGGAAACAGCCTAGATGCCCCTCAACTGAAGACTGGATAAATAAAATGTGGTACATTTATATAATGGCGTACTACTTAGCTGTAAAAACATAAAATTAAGGACATCATGAAATTTGCAGGCAAATGAAAGGAACAATAAAAAAAAACATTCTGAGTGAGTTAACCCAGACTCAGAAAGACAAACACAATATGTACTCATAAGTGGATGCTAGATGTAAAGCAAAGGATAACCAGACTACAGTCCACCACTCCTGAGAAACTAGGTAACAAGTAGGACACTAAGTATGGATTGCCATGGAAAGGGGAAATAGATGGAGGGGAGGGAGTCGGGGATGAGAACGTGAGGAGATGAGGTGGTCAAGTTGAAGGATGGGCATAATAGGAGAGCAGTGAAAGAGATATCTTGATAGAGGAAGCCATTCTAAGGTTAGCTAGAAACCTGGCACTAGAAAAAACCCCAGGAATCCACAATGATGACTCCCGCTAAGACTCCTAGCAATAGTGGAGAGGGTGCCTGAACTGTCCTTGCCCTGTAATGAGATTGATGAATACCCTAACTGTCACCACAGAGCCTTCATCCAGTAACTGATGGGAAGCAGATGCACAGTTCCACAGCCAAGCACCAGACTGAGCTCTGGGAGTCCAGTCAAGAAGAGGGAAGAGGGATTATATGAGCAGGGGTAGGGGACAAGATTATGGAGGGGAAATCTAAAAAGACAGTTGAATCAAACTCGTGGGGATTCACAAACTCTAGATGGACAGCTCTAGGCCCTCTGCATGTGGGTGCAATTATGTTGCTTGGTCTGATTGATGGGTCTCTGACAATAGGAACAGGATCTCTCTCTGGTGCATGCGCTGGTGTTTTGGGAGTCCATTCCCAATGGTGGGATGCTTTGCTCAGACTTGATACAGGGGAGAGCTGCATGGTTCTGCCTCAACTTCATGTACCAGACTTTGTTGACTCCCTATGGGAAGCATTACTCTTTCTGAGGAGTGGATGGAGGGGTGGGTTGGAAGGAGGTATGGGGGAAGTGGAAAGAGGTGTGGGAGGAGTAACTGTGGTTGGTATGTAAAATGGATAAAAAATTTAAAATTAAAAAGGAATAAAATGCACCAGGAAACACATATGAGGATTAAGGGGGATGCTGATGCTCATTTTTAGAGTTTCCTTGATTTCTCTCAAATAACATTCTATCAGCTCTAGTTGTTTTATGTCTTGAGAACCCAAGCTTCTATTAAGGTTTCAAAATGACAGTATATTGCAGCCTGTTTGGCTTAATTTTGGGGAGAAAGATTTGTGGAACTATTTAGTGATTTAGCAAAAGTTGAGAAAATGTGGCTCAACTCCTTCCTGCTTCCATACTTTTGGCACCATTTGAACTGCACATAGCATATCCTCTGATTCGTTATTTTAGATCCCAAGACTCAGAAAGAGAGCTCCTCTAGGAGTAGATGCTGATTCCACAGTCTTGCACCGTTGACCATTTCCAGGGAAAAATAGGTAGACATGCTTAAAATATCGAATTACCTGCTATTAATTTGTTTCTAAAATCCCCAAGGTTAGTAAGCATAAAATACTTTAGTACAAATACAAAGATTTAATATCTTAATTTTAAAATATAAACACTGGAATTTGTAAAAATCTCTATTTCCATGGTCCAAAGATTTTGAACTATTATGTTTTACACCAGCATTTTTCTTCTTGGTGTGGGTAGCAGTAGGAGAAACCAAGACTGAGAAATAATAAGATGCTGACTGAAGACACACAGTTGACTTGTGGAGGAATTTTCAGATCTTTATTCTAACCTTGACATAAATCAAACTTATACTTGAATTAAAATGAAAATAAGCTATTACTCCCACATCAGAAACCTGGGGTTTGCTTTTAAAACAAATTGCCTAATTTAGCTCACTCTTCCAATCAAGTGAATTCCTCTTGTGTACGGCACTCTCTTTACACTTTTCAGAGTAATAATTATTCTTACCTTCCTTATTTCATTTGCTAAATCCTGATGCCTTTCTATGTTTCTACTGGGGCTTGAAATTGATACAGTGTTTTATACCAGTGTTACCAATTATGTGAGCCTCATGACAGTTGTTGCCCTTAACTAATGTTGAAGAGTCGCATAGAAGTTAGATTAATCAGTTGGGAAGGTTATTCCTTTGATAAATGCATATGATTAACTCCAAAGATAAAGGATTGCTGTGGGATTCCCCTCTGTTTGCTGTGATTGCCATTGATTAATAAAAAACTGCTTTGAGCCTATGGCAGGGCAGAACAGAACTAGGTGGGGAAAGCTAGGCTGTATGCTGGGAGAAACATGGCAGAGTTAGAGAGAAACTATGGAGCTGCCACCAGAGACAGACATGCTGAAACTGTGCTGGTAGTGATGCACAGATTAACGGAGATGGGCTAAATTAAGATGTAAGAGTTAGCCATATATAAGCTTAAGCTATTGGCCAAACAGTATTGCAAATAATATAGTTTCTGTGTGATTATTTCTGGAGTCTGGACAGTCAGGAAACGAACAAGCAGCCTCTTACAACAGAGGATGGGTTAGTTTAGTTTTGCTTCCACTCACTCTCATCCTGGGGTCACCGACATTCCTTTCAATAGCTTCTGGAAATTACACTCGATAATTCTATATCTTTCCTCATCTCTTCATTGTATCTTCATTTTATCGTTGCAGAGAGTGTGCTTTGCATGCAATGTGTTTAGGTGCATTCAATAAATTTTAGAGTTGTAGAAGGCCTTACAAGAAAGTCAAAATGGAGTATTTTGAGAAGCCAGGAAGTGCTTTGGCCAGAGAGCTGCATACCCATTAGCAAATGAAGTCAGACTATGGCCTCAAGTTTCTGATTAATATTTCAGAGTTCTGTTTCATATTTAATAGATATAATTCCTGGAAATAATGTCTTATCTTGCTTATAAAGGTAATGGAAATCCATGTCAAAGGTTCTAGCATTAGAGAAAAACTAAAAATGAATATACAAACATTGAAATTCCACAATTCCAAGGTGTAATGAACCAACTTCCCTATAACCCTCTTCAGGTTGCTTCTCCCTTTGAATTTTTGATCCTTTCATCTTGGAGAGTTACTCAAATTAATATGACTAGCCATGCACACTGTTGAAATAGCATCATGATGGTACATTTGTACAAACACAAAACTACGCTTTAACATTTCCTTATGATTAAGCATATTTTCACCACCAAGATTTTCCTTTATGTTGCCTACTTCCTATAAATAATAATTCATATTTGTCTTTCTGTCTTTACAGTTATATTGAACCACAGTGATTATCTTTAAATTTTCTGCAGAGTACTAGAGTGAAAGATGAAGAGTAGAATTCCAACTTTATATTCCCCACAAAGATAGCTAATTGCCAGCATTATTTACATGATTGCCTTTTTCTCCTTCACTGACATACTGGTGCCAAGTATTCAGAAGTTAGTTCATAGTCACAGATAAACTCTAGAATTACTTTGTCAATTCTATATTTTTCACCCCTTGGGATTTGGTTGAATTTAGAGATTTTATTTAGCAAGAAAACTGACATTTTTCCAGTACAATTTTCCTAGTTAAGTTGAAGGCAATATCCCTGAATTTTGTGTGTGTGTGTGTGTGTGTGTGTATGTGTGTGCTTTTATCTCCTGTAGTAGGTTTACATTTGTTTTCCTCATTATAGTTTCTGCACTTTCTTCTTGCTTATTTCTTATCTGGGTTGTTACTGTTGAATAAATATGATTTACTTATATTTATATTTAGCAGTCATTGCAATTCTGCATACATATTTTTAAGTGTTTGGGATTTTCACATTTATACAGTAACATCAAAATAACTTTTAGTTAATTATTAAACTATTTATACTTCCATGTCTTTGTCTTTTAATCACACTATAACACCCACATTGCAATGTAAGTGATGTCACTGTTTATAAGCATCTTCAGCTTCTAATCATAATAGAAACATGACTCTATCATTTAGCATGATGACTCTGTCAAGCATATATTGAATTCAGTATATGGCTTATAACTTAGAGAAGCCTTATTTCCATCAAGTCTCATGTAATGTGTGCGTATGCTTACATGTAGATATAAATTATAATTATTATGTATGCATTATTTGTATATATAGGTATCATTTACTTTTCTCAAAGAAAATCAAGGGGCTGCTGAATAACTTATCTGTAATCACAGAACACATCACTAGCTGTTATAATCATGGATAAAACAAGAATAAATGAGAATAATTTGTAGGTTGAGTAAGGAGATCTCTTCTACTGTGCCAGCCTCAAATTGGCATGTTATGAGAAGGGGGTTCACTTAAAATTAATTGATGAATGTGCTTGCAATCAATGACTCCTTCATTAATTCAAATTAATGTGGTGGGTTACTCAAATACTTTGGAGACCAGAGTATAAATTAGAAAATCATCTTGTAATATGTTGTAGAAATGATGACTGAATGGGTAGGCAAAGGGACAGGAAATCCTCCTACCTAGTATGTCTCCAGACTTCAAAACGAAGGAGCGTATCAAAGACTGATAAAAGATTGCTAAAATTGGATTTGAGAATAACAAAGCTCTCTGGCTTCTGAAGTATATTTAATTATCTAAATTTATCTTTAAGTATTTTGTTCCTTAAAGGAGCAGAGGACAAATCCATGCTGAAGAGATTCTCAGAGAAGTGGTGGAACTGTTTGTGCTGCATACTGTCTGCAGGCAAGGTGCACACAGTGGGGGATCCTGCATAAAAGGTGGAGGGACTCAGACAGCAAACAAATCTGTAATTTTGGAAGAAGCAATAAGTGATTCCAATTCAAAGAACTCCCCAACATCACAAAAGACAAAGAACAAGAAACGGAATGCAAAGGTCTGGGAAACAATGATGAAGGTCAGAATAATATTAAAATGATGTAGCTAATTATGCTGTGTTCAAGGTGGAGAGGAGAAAGTTATGATAAAAAGTTGCTATTTCAGAAAGATCTTTGCTGTTTTAGTGAGAAACACAGTTATGACCTGAAAAATGTGAGTTCCTCATGAGTTTTATGTTGTAGTTCTTCCTTAAAGGTGTATAGCAGTGAACAGTTTTGACATATATTCAGTGACATCCTTACTATCACCAAATACTTCATAATATAAACCTTGTGAAAGTAACTAACTTACATTATAGAAACAAAATGCCCAGTAATCTGTAAATCAGAATTGGTTTTGATGATACTCGACTGTTGCCCTCTATAATTTCCCTGTAACCTATGACTCGACTTTGAATCAATTGGCATCCTTTACAACCTTTTTCCCAGCTTCAGTTTAACTCTATATTTTCTTACCTGAATGATGTAGATATGCATTATATCAAAGCATAGAGCAAGAACGTCCTGCTTAAACATGAGGTACTGGGGATGGCAGTCAGTCAGTCAGTCAGTCCGACCTCCAGTAATTGCTCTTCTTCATTTTACTGTAGTCCGTGGGGGTATGCAGTAGTCACATGTGGTTCTGGGTTCTATTCATGTCATGCACCTGCCATGCTAATTCTAATTCTAACTATGGAAGTGTACTTAATCATCCATATTTTGCATGTCAGGAAAGGAGTGTAGGAAGAAAATAGGAGGCCAAGAATTCAATGCTTGTCATGTTCCAGAGTTCATACTTCTGGTCACCAGTTCAAAATTTTCTTTTGTTTGAATGTTTTAATTTATTCTCAATGGCTTCTTTTTCCCAGAAAATACAAACCACACACAAAGAAGTTACCTTATCATTATTTTTATTATTTTTTATTTTTCAAAATTATTATTTTTATTGATTATTACTATATGTGTATAGGTGTGTGTTCTGTGCAGCACATGTAGTGGTTAGAGAACACTTAAGTGGAGCCAGTTGTCTCCTTTGACCTTTGTATGAAGTTTGTGGATTGAACTCAGGCCCTCACACTTGTGGGATAAATGCTTCACACAAAGAGACATATGGCTGGCACAAATTTTTCCATTTAAATCAATTGGAGAGGCATTGCTACCTTTCTAAGTATTAACATAACATTACATTTATGTTAAAATTATATGCATATTTTCTTAAAATATGCAATAATAATATTTTTATTATAAAGCATGTTGTGTCTAGTGCACGTATTATAGCTTATATTTGGTCACAGACACATTATAAATGCAAGACTATGATGGATGTGTGGACTAAGACTATTCAGAGATTTCAAAGGAGTTTTGTTAAAAGGCGCTGGGAAAAGTTGAAGGGTTTTGATATGGCTCTGGGTATTGAACACTTGGGACGCTGGTTCCATTAGGGTCGACTAGCCAAGACACGGTGAGACTGAATGGAAGCTGACATGGCATATAGATCAGAGATGTGTGAACTAGAGGGATAGTGTCATGGGACTGACTTCAAATGTCAGAGAATTAATCACACACTTACGGTTTGATTGGAAGAGGTAGGTAGATTTACAGAAGGACCAAGTCAATATTTCGAACACAGCTAAGACCTATCAAGGAGGAGATAGATGATGCAAAGTTTGATTTAAAGGTGAAATCTGATGATTTCTAGAGTGGTGTGAGTTGGATTAGGAAGCGTCAGCGTATAGATTCAGACTTTCGAATCCTCGAGGAATAGGAATCATGTTATAAGGATATGTACTAGTTACTTTCTACTGCTGTGCTAAAACGCTGTGACCAAGACAACTCATAGAAGTTTATTTGCCTATAGTTGCGAGTGATAAATAGTCGGTGGTGTCAAAGTGGAGGGAGCAGGTGGCAGAAGTCTAGGCAGCAGTTGAGAGAGCACATCTCAGTCCATAAACAGGAAGCCCAGAGAAAGCACTAGAGATGTTTTGAGTCTTTTGAAATCTCAAATCCCACTACCAGTGACATATTTCCTTCAGTAAGGCGACATGTCCTAATTCTCCTTTAACAGACACTAGCTGGAGACCAGGTATTCAAATACCTGAGATTTATGAGGGTCATCACATTCAAACTACCACAGTGTAGAGATGCACTCTGTTAAAGATGAATGCCTATATTCCCTTTCAGCATAGAAAGTATGACAAAAAATTTTAAGAATCCCTGATAAGGAGGGCAATGGAGGCTGGTTTGGTAAGTCACAATGGGAAGGATAAAAGGAGCTATAAGCGCAGTGAAGCGACTTGAGAATGAGGAAGATGACACTGACTTTGTGTGGAATGTATAACACTTGAGATGACAGAGTTTCGACCGAAGAGAAACCAAGAAGTGATTCCACAGAAGCAGCCAATGGGAGTGCTCCAAGGATGGCGGAGCAGTTGGCATTGCTAGCTCTCAGAGGTCTCCCTGGATGAACTTACTAAGTATCTGTGGAACTGGGCTTGAGGAGGGTGATTGAAGGAAGGTAAGAGTAATGGAAAGGATAACGGCAAGAAATCTGAACTGAGAAATCCAAGAAAAAGAGTTTAGCAAATAATTAGATGGAGGAAGAACCCTGTTTTGTATAGATGGATAAGTGTGGGCACCAGAAAGGCGACTATTACTGGGATACAAAAACTGGGCACCATGATTGCTAGAGAGTGGGGAGTAAGATGGCTGAGAGGGATCACATAAAAATCTGGAAGTTTGAGAGTAGCAGTTAGAATCATAGTTATGTATTAGGGTGAGCTTGTGGGTGTCACTGGGGAAAGCTGGGCCTTTTGTACCAAAGACACTCTTTAGCACCACAGCTCTCATCAATGTACCACAGCCGCCTGAGTGTGGGATGGGACAGAACAAGGACTGGACTGGTTCTGGGATGGGGATTTTTAAGACTGGAGTGACAAACTCAGTAGACTAGAGCGACAAAATCTGGCTTAAGGAAAGGCCCTGTTATTTTTTGGGAGCTAGCCTTGCCGACATGACTGAATTTGGGAACACATTTGGTGTGTCTGTGAGAGCATGTCCAGAGAGGATTAGACCATCAGAACTCTGACTGAAAGACTAGATATGTCTCTTAATGGATTCATGGTGGGGCGACAATACCGGGGATGCCAATGATAGGAGATAGAACCTCTCTGGAAGAAGTCGATCACTGGAGGCGGGTCTGTCTTTGAGAATGTCTCCTGCCCTGGCTTCTTTGGGTCCCTTTATATGCCTCTTGGCCAGGCTGATGTAAACAGTTCTATTCCCCCACACCTTTCTCACTCAAATGACAGTTCTAAAACCACAAAATAAAACACCCGTTCTGTTTAACTTTCCTCAGGAACTTGGTCACAGTGACTCTATACATAGGAATTACACTAGACTAAATGGACTGAAACTGAGATTGGTAATCAAAACAACAGCAGTGCCGCAATGCCAACACCAGTTAATATTTTCGTGTCAGACCCGCAAGTTGTCCCCACTCAACCACTCTCAAGGAACTCTTAGTTTGTCCCAGGGAGTCTCATTGGTTTACAAATCACACTTAAGGGCAGGCCACATGGCCAGCTGTAGATAGCCAACAGAAAATGAATTAGATAATATTTGTGCCTCATAATCCTTTGTCCAGGCACTTTCGATTTTACTTTACAGGTCTTTTACTTCTAGATAATGGTTTCCAGTTTTGTTCCTTATGGGATTTCTATCTCTGCAAATGCCTGTGTCTTGAGTATCTCTGTGTCCATAAGTGTTTCTTGTGCTTTTGGTGGGAACTCTTTTTCCCTGTTTTTTTTTAACCTATTCTTATTTATCTATTGATGATGATGATGATACCTGTTTGTTTTCTATTGAGAGAGAAAAAGAGTGTGGATTTAGGTGGGTGGGGAGGTGAGAGAATCTAGGAGAGAAAACTGAAAACAGAATATGAAGAAAATATATTTTCAAAATAAATATGTTTTATATATTTAATATATAATAATAAAATATATACTATATAAAATAATGACAAATATGAAAATATATAATAGTATAATACATAAGATATAATAGCTAAATAATATATAAGTAATATATACAATATAAATATAAAATATATAATGCATAATATAAAATGTAAATATAAAATATAAGAACAACAAATATAAATAATAGCACACCTAATATATTATTTATAATTACTAACATTTATTATATATTATTGAAAATGTAGTTTTTCCTGTGTCAGGATGAGAGCATATGTCCCTAATAATGGATGTTATGGTAAAAGAATGGCAGCAGAGGAATATTAGTTCATGACGCAGTTGATGGCTTCACTGATAACACTGGGCATACCACCTCTATTTACTGAACACTGTAAACATAACTAGAGGAAATTTAGGTGTGGTATGGTGTAAAATACCAGATATTGAAAATTTTGTATACAGAAAAAAATGTGAAGCCCTTCTTTCCAAACCTTGTATTGACAGGACACTAAACTGAAGACATCTTGGTTCACTAGAGTCTATTAATTTGCTAAGGTTCCTGCACCAAGGCTCCATACACTGAGTGGTGGAAACAGGAGATGTTGGTGGACCGCACAGTCCAAGAGTCTAGAAGCCAAGTCTTTTGTCTGCTCCTCCTCCAGCTAAAACAATACATTTTTAGATTTATCCCACATAATTCTTTTACTTTTTAAATTATGATTATTAGAAACCTTAAAGTGTATCTGTGGTTTGTCAAGGACTAGCCTTGACAAAATAACCTCTTGCCAGGGTAGGAGCATGGGAATTTAGAAATATTAAATATTAGTAAAGAATATGAAGATGCATGAAAAATAATAGAACAGAAACCATAGAATAATACTGGGAGGACATTCCAGTGATCACTGAGATCACTCATGTTTATTTTTCTACAATTTTTATATCCAACATATCATTATCCTTTCCCTTACATCTTATATACCCCAGAAAATTCTTTCAGGCAATATAAAAATTACAATGTGGTTACATTCTGGCTTTTTTAGTGAAGGATTACAATGAATACAACTAAAAACTAGTGTGCTTCCCATGTACCTTAACATGATTAAACATTTTATATATTACAGGTGAAAAACAAATTACCCCAAGAACCCACATACATTCATACCTGAGAAACTTGTTATAGACTAACTGTGTATAAGCAAGCAAGATAGTCTCCTACTGGCAGGCTGTGTTCTGCAGTTACAAAGGACCAATCACTTTATTACTTATCTTGAAAGGTACTCTTACGAAGATTGTTAAAAGGATTACAAGTATAAGCTTTTATATATGAAAAAGAATCAGTCAGCTTTACTTTAAATCTTTAGGGTGCCTACCCACCAATCAGTAAATAGCTTTTTATATTAGGAGACTGAGAAAAAATGGCTATAAGGAATTAATCATCACCAACCAAACTTATCAAGGAAAGGATATCAGCTAGTCATAATTGGGCTGCTTACCGCCCCCCCCCCACCTGAACAAGTTCCTCGCTCAGCTATGTGCCTTTCAAAACTTTAGATTGTCTTTTTAGGTTCAAAAGCTGTTTGACCAAAACATCTTAGTCTAACTTTAAGTTACTTTCAGAGCTTTGTTTCTGCTATGATGCACTCCAAAACCTGTGAATACATCTCCCAACATTAAGATCAAAAGAATTTAAACTAGCTGGATTACTGGGACTCAATTGTTTTTCTTAATCGTTAACTTAAACCACAGTCTATATAGTTCTTCAATAGAAACTCATGTGTTTTATCTGTGTGACAATTCCTAGTGTTATTTTTTATTATCCAAACTCTATTTAAGCTACCATGATCAATTAGACAGTATAGCTCAGGAAGAATCATCATCATAATAATTCACATATAAAATTGCCCAGTGGAACGGTATAGTTCCATTAAATAAACACAGTACATTACAGGCAGTGGGGGTCTCCCCACATCCATTCACACCATACCAGATACTAGAGAAAGATGACAGCAGCTAACATGGAAAGGCACAACAGAAGCAAAAGACACTGGATCTGTGGTCTCAGGGCCTTGCCTACCGAAGATTCATCCATCAGGGATTCACCCCCTGGTGGGCTGACATACATCTGAATTTCAGTTGCCATCCACAGCTCTTCTGACATGACCGTTGACACTTGATAAAGGAATCTTTATTTTTGTGTATTCTTCCATGTTTAAGGATAGGTATTTTTGCAGTTTATTTTCCATAATGTTTACCTTGATAAAAATTTTGTATCTCAACATAATTTCTGTTTTCAGAAAATTAACTCTATATGATACCCAGATATGGCTATCTACTTTTATATTATAGTTTTTGGAAGGTGTACCTGCTTTATTTTAGTGACACATTTAAATAAAGAATTCAAAATTATTTTATCACAGGACACACATACACACACATATCCACATATATGTATTCTTAGTGAAAGAAAAAGACCAAACTCTTTTTTTAGTATCAAATATGAGTTCAGCAAAGTAGACAGATACAAATCCATAGAGGACATTTATTGATTCTTTCCATCCATGTTTATGGCAGAATATATGCATACTGCCGAGTTTATGTTTACGATTGATGTGTTTAAAAAAAAAGCAGAAGCATTACTTGAAACCAGAACACTATGAGGTGCCGAATTTCTGTACAGGTATCATGCTTTCATGGGGGGAGGTATATGCTAAAGTAGAGAAATAGGAGGCTTTTGTAATTCATCTTTTCAGCCTTTAAGCATTTTGAGAATGTTTACTGTTTATTTTCATGCCTCATAATTTAGGCGTAAAATCATTATCCATTGAAATTAAGAGGATATTAAAATACTTAAAGAAAACACTCACAAAAGAAATGACATGCTAGAAAGTGCCGTATGTGTGCATGCACAAGTGTGTATGTGTGTGCGTGCGCGCACGTGTGTGTGTCCCTGATCTTTGTGCAAGGCATTCATCTGCCAGGCCCATCAAGCATGAATATAATGGATACCTCTGGATAGATCATCTATGAGAAAGCACACAGTGCTGAAGGTTAACAGGTTCACAGAAGGCAGGATGGGACTCTCTACATTTGACCCTATTATTAAAATCAGCATTTCACGTGGTTATTTAAAACAAAAGGTTGTCTTTGAATATATTATTTAACTGACCCTTTTTGCTTTGCGTTCTGTTTGCAGCAGCAGTGGCCCTGTCCCTGTTGACCTCCTGCTATGGGAAGCTGCCCTAATCAAGGGCCTAACCTCAGGTTCTCACATACATTCCCGCAATTCTGCTGAGGGTTCACCTCCCGCAGGTTGTCCTTTTGTTAGGATGCACTAATGTGGCAGGGAGTTAAGTCCAGCCTCTCTTTAAGAGAAGTGGGATTCGATCGACTCCTGACTCTGGCTTTCAGGTGCGCTTACAGCCTCGCCTTGTCTTCTTTAATCTGCACAGAGGACCAGTATACTCTCATAACCTTCCCTTCTCTCATGCACACAGATCAGACTCACATAATCATCTGAGAACTGCCCCAGTTTTTCCTGACTCTCAGTTTGTTCTTGTTGGCACATCTCAAAAAGTATCCTTCTGAGTCAATCTATTATAGTGCCTACTTCTTTGATGGGCGCATCTTCTCGATAACACATAGTTGTAGTGGTTCTGGAAATTGCCACAAGGAAAAATATACATTTGGCATGTTTCAAACCAGTGAGGAGAGCCTATCATCCTGTTCTTTGATTGTGTGTCAGCCAGGAAAATCCCAAGGGCTTTAACACTGCTGGGATTGTTTGCACAAGGAATGTCTTCAATGAAACTTCCTTAAATATTTTATCTACACAGAGACGAGCTGCTTTTCTTTGAACTTCTTAGTGAGTGTTTATACTAGCATGGAGAATCATCTGCATCAGGCTGTTCCTATTCCACACTTTCCCCTTTGAGCCTTACCATTCATTTATCAAGCATTTATTGAAAATTGATTTTATGTCAGGTTTGATCTTAGACTCTGAAGCACATTGCAATGTGTTAGACATAAAGATATATTTGTTAAAGGAGTAGCATAATTTTATCACCCTGTGAAAGCAAAAAATGAATATTGCCTTCAGTTACATTAAATTTTGGACTTTCTTTTACAATGAAGAAATGATTGTCATTGAATGAAATGAAACAAATACAAAGAATAAAATCTATAATAAGCTCTGAAATTGCAACTTTGTTATATATTAAACAATGGGAGAGTCAGCTTTACTTCTGTTTCATCTTTCCAAAATTAGACATTACATATCATCCATTGGAATGAGAAGATGCAAAAATACTCATGAGAGAAATGACATAATCATATAGTTTAATGTGTGTGAGTGTCTGTGTGTTTCAAAGAGTCTATGATGTCATTCATATATCTAATGGCTTCTCTGGTGCCAAAGTTCATAAAGCATCTTAAGTTTGTCATCATTTTTATCTTTTGGCTTTTTATTTCTAACATGTTTACTGTATGACAGAACATAGGCTTACAGAAAAAATAAATTTGAAGAAGTACTCCATTTTTTCTGAATTCTCTTATCAATAACACTTTTTCTTTGTCTCTGTCCCAATATATGTGTGTGTGTGTTAATATTACTGACACTATATATCCATAATATCCATATCTATCTATACACAGTGAGAAAGAATATTCTAAACTATGTTTTCATATGACTTTCAAATATATTATTTGTCAGTCATATACATCCATCTATCTATGTATCTGTCGAGAGAGAGAGAAAGACTCAGAGAAAAGCTTTTCTGTGTCAAGCTTTATTCACGAGGGCTATGGAGTCTGGGAAACAAAGTCAGCATTGCTCCCACTCTGCTGGGACTCGAGATACAAAAGCAAGTCGATCAAGTGTGGAGGCACTGGAGAGAGGCCACATGGGTGACTTCTGTCCTTTCCTACTTTTTTCTTGGACACAGCCCATTACATGACCGAGATGGGCTCCACATCTCAGTATTTGCAACAAGTGGCACAGATGCTCCTGTGTCTTCCTCCACACAGGAAGTGCTGGGTGTCTGCTTTCATTGTCCTGCTAGTTTGTCCTTCCTGATAAGCACCCAGAACGATCACCGCCTACTATCAGGATAAGCACCCAGAACGATCACTGCCTACTATCAGGATAAGCACCCAGAATGATCACCGCCTACTATCAGGATAAGCACCCAGAACGATCACTGCCTACTATCAGGATAAGCACCCAGAATGATCACCGCCTACTATCAGGATAAGCACCCAGAACGATCACTGCCTACTATCAGGATAAGCACCCAGAATGATCACTGCCTACTATCAGGATAAGCAACCCCCAGCGCTGTTATTCTGCATTCGGCTGCCAAGTGCTCACCTTTGTAGGTATAGGTCAGCACTATGTCACTATGCTGGGCATGTTTGCAGAAATTCTGTCTTAGCTACCTTTTGTTTACTTGAGTTGTAACACATGTAGAGCCTGACTTTTCTTTTTTAAATTATATTTATTCATTTTACATACTACTGTTCCCCATCCTTCCCCTTCATTCACNAAGCACCCAGAACGATCACTGCCTACTATCAGGATAAGCACCCAGAATGATCACCGCCTACTATCAGGATAAGCACCCAGAACGATCACTGCCTACTATCAGGATAAGCACCCAGAATGATCACTGCCTACTATCAGGATAAGCAACCCCCAGCGCTGTTATTCTGCATTCGGCTGCCAAGTGCTCACCTTTGTAGGTATAGGTCAGCACTATGTCACTATGCTGGGCATGTTTGCAGAAATTCTGTCTTAGCTACCTTTTGTTTACTTGAGTTGTAACACATGTAGAGCCTGACTTTTCTTTTTTAAATTATATTTATTCATTTTACATACTACTGTTCCCCATCCTTCCCCTTCATTCAC
>LOEQ01001026.1:85160-100624 GCA_001685075.1 Bramus lutescens | reverse complement strand
TCCAATCACCATCGACTCTTCAGAAAGGGTTAAGGCCACTCATGGGGCGTCAGCAATGCCTAGGACATTAAGTTGAGGCAGGACCAAGACCCTCCTTCTGTATCATGGTTTAGCAAGGCATCGCACTATAGGGAATGGACTCCCAAAATCTGTCTCATGCACCAGGGATAAACCCTATTCCCACTGCCAGAGGCCCCTTCAAAGAGACTGAGCTATATAACTGTCACCCAAATGCACAGTGCAGCTTGAATAATAAAAACTCAGAGACAGAAAGTGAGGCTCAACCTGAATACCGGAAAAGCAAAGCAGCCAAGCCACTAGAGAAGTCATACCTCTATCAAGATTGGCCAACTGTAAACTAAGCATACTAAGCCTCTCCTCTACAATTTTATATTCCCTCTAGTGCTGGGATTAAAAGCATATGACTCCCTAGTCCTGAGATTAAAGTTTAGGCCACCACCACGTGGATTTGTTTCTGCATTGATCTTTTGGAGCCCAGGGTAGACTTGAACTCACAGAGATCCATCTGCCTCTGTCTCCCAAATCCTGGGATTAAAGGTGTGTGTCATCATTACCTGACCTCAAGTGACTTTAGCTCTACCTCTGGTCTTTGGGAAATATTTATTTTTTAAATACAAATAATATGCCACTATATTTCCACTTTTTGTTTTTAAAACAAGAAATTGTAACCAATAACTTGTAGCCAACACCCTGAACAATAACAAATATCTATAATACACTGAATGACCAAAAACCATCAATCCCACCTCTTGGGAAGATTGGCGTCATATTCTTAAATTTACTTTCTGCTGTCTGGGGGCGATGGTATCTTTAGGGGATCCTAAAAATTTTTTTTTGGATTAATCTTGGTGGCCTACACTTTAGTCCCAGTACTAGGACTTTTGTCTTTAATCCAAGTACTAGAGGGAATATAAAATGAGAAAAGAGAGAGGCTTAGTCTGCTTAGTTTATGGCTGTTCAGCCTTGGCAGAGGTAAGACTTCTCTGTGGCTTGGCTTTGCCTCCAGTCTTTGGGCAAGATTAATTATTAAAATACAAGTAATATAGCACTATACAGAAGGACTAGTTTCAGTCCCGTGTAGGCTCCCCAAGTCTTGGTCAATTCCCTGAGCTCCAACAAGCTCTGGTGAGCTCTCTTTGAGGATTTTCCTGCCATGATCTTGACTCCCTCTGCCCCCTGCTCATATATCCCCCCTCCCTTTCTTTGACTGGAAATTGCATGATGTCATTATTTTTACCGCTGAGTAATGCTCCCTTGTGTAAATGTACCACATTTTATTTATCCATTCTTAAGTTGAAAAGCAACTAGGTTGTTTCCAGGTTCTGGCTATTTTGAATAAAGCTGCTGTGAACATAGTTGAACAAGTAAGTGTCCTTGTATGAGTATATACCAAAGAGTGGCAATTGTAGCACAATTAATAAAAGCCCAGAGACAAATAATGGGGTTCAACCTAAAGACCAGAAAAACAAAGCTTACCTAGTCTAAAAAGGCAATCCTACCTCCAGGAATTTCAGAATGAGTCTGTGTCTGAGAGCTGTCTCCTCCCATTTTATATTTCTGGCTAGTGCTGGGAGCAAAGGCATGCACCACTACCTCTGGGTTTCTGTGGTAAAGTAGTGTGGCTGCTGGGATTAAAGGTCTGTAAGGCTGACCAAGGAAGCTGTTTTACTTTCTTATCTTCAGGCAAGCTTTATTTATTAAAATACAAATGAAATATCACTACAGGTAATACTGAGTCTTGAGGTAGAATTCTCTGTTTACATCTGTACCCCACCTTTTAATTGGGTTATTTGGTAATTTGATGTCTAGTTTCTTGTGTTCTTTATATATTTTGGAGATCAAGCCTCTGTTAGATGTGGGGTTGGTGAAGATCTTTCCCATTCTGTAGTCTGCTTTTTGTCTTATTTGCCATGTCCTTTACCTTACAGAACCTTTTTAATTTCAGAAGGTCCCATTTATTGACGGATTCATCTCATTGTCTGTGCTGCTGATGTTAAATTTAGGAAGTGGTGTCCTGTGCCAATGTATTCAAGGCTACTTCCCATTGTCTCTTCTATCAGGCTAAGTGTAACTGGATTTATGTTGACAGCTTTTACTTACTTGGACTTGAGTTTTGTGCATGGTGATAGGTAAGAATGAGTTTGCAATCTTCTACACGTTGACATTAAGTTATGTCAGCACCATTGTTGAAGATACTTTCTTTTTTCCATTGTACAGTTTTGGCTTCTTTGTCAAAAGTCAGGTGTTCATAGTGGTGTGGATTAATGTCAGGGTCTTTGGTTCAGTTTCATTTTTTCATGTCTTTGTTTTCATGCTAATATCAAGCTGTTTTTATTGCTATAGCTCTGCAGTAGAACTTTAAGTCAGGAATGCTGATGCCTCTAGCTCCTTTAGTGTACAGGATTGTTCTAGCTGTCCTTGGCTTTTTTAAGTTGGGTAATGGTCTTTTCAGGTCTGTGAAGAATTGTTTTGGGATTTTGATGGGTATTGCATTGAATCTGTCGATTACCATTGGTAAGATTGCCATTTTTATTAGGTTGGTCCTAACTGTTCAAGAGCATGGAGATTTTTCCATTTTCTGATATTTTCTTCTATTCCTTTCTTCAAAGACTTAAAATTCTTGTTGGACAGGTCTTTCACTTGTTTTTTCAGAGTAACTCCACAATAATTTACATTTTTGTGTGTATTATAAAGAGTGGTGGTTATATGTCTCTGATTTATTTTTTGGCCTGTTTCCCATTTGTATAAAGGAAGGCCACTGATTTTTTGAGTTAATCCACTAATCAGCCATATTAATGAAGGTGTTTATCAGCTCTAAGTGATCCCTGGTAGAATTTTTTGGATGATTTACATATATTATCATATCATCTGCAAGCAGTAAAACTTTGACTTCTTCCTTTCCAATATATAATCCCCTTGATCTCCTTTTTCTGATTATTGCTCTAGCTAGAACTTTGAGTGCTGTATTGAATAGATATTTGGAGAGTGGATAGCCTTGTTTTGTTCATGATTTCAGTGGAATCACTTTGAATTTCTCTTATTTTAGTTTGATGTTGACTATTATCTTGCTGTATATTGCCTTTATTATGTTCCTTGTATCTCTAATCTCTCCAAGACCTTTATCATGAAGGAGTGTTGGATTTTGTCAAAGGTTTTGTTTCCGCATCTAATGAGATATTCATGTGCTTTTGGTCCTTCATTTTGTTTAAATGGTTGATTATATTGACAGATTTTTGTTGGAAGAAGGCCGCTTGTTCATCCAGGCAGTCTAGAATCAAAATAACCACATAGAAACTGTGTTAATCAAACCACTGCTTGGCCCATTAGCTCTAGCTTCTTATTTGCTAACTCTTACACATTAATGTAACCCATCTCCATTAATCTGTGCAGCACCATGAGGTCATGGCCTACTGGGTAAAATTTCAGTGTCTGTCTTTAACGGGGCTACATGGCTGCTCCCTAACTCCTCCTCCCTTCACCAAGCCTTCAGTTTAGTTTCCCCCACCTACCTCTATTCCCTGTGCAGGCCCAATACAGTTTCTTTATTAATCAATGGTATTCACAGCATCAGATTTTTATATGTTGAACCATCCCTGCATCTCTGGGATGAAGTCTATTTGATCATGTGGATGAATTTTTTTTATGTGTTCTTGGTTTGCAGGATTTTATTCAGTATTTTGCCTCAATGTTCATAAGGGAAATTGATCTATAATTGTAAATAGAGACTATGCTTTTGTTTCCCAACTGTCCAAACTCAAATATTTGCAGAGAAACTATGTTAATTATATCATTGTTTGGCCAATGACTTACACATATTCCTAACTGGCCTTTACATCTTAAATTAACCCATTTCTCTTAATCTTTGTATCGCCACAAGGTTGTGTCTTACTGGTAATGTTCTGGTTTATTTCTCCTTCAGTGGCTACATGCCATCGTCTTGATTCTGTGTTTACTCTCTATCTCTGTTTCAGGTTACCTCTGGTTTTACCATACTAAGTCATTGGCCAAATCAGCTTTATTCATGAGCCAATAAAAGCAGCACATATACAGAAAGACACCTCACATAATCTCCCCTTTTCTGTAAAATTAGAAAGGAAGTTATTAATTATAACATAGTAAAATTACATATACAAAACAGTTATCAAGAAAGAATTTTAGTTATAATACTTAGTCTATTTACATTTGGCAAATTAAGGAAAATGCTATATTAATTATACTATTTTTGTGAGTCTAAAGTATTATATATAATTTATCTCTTACCATAACAAAAGAAAACTATAACTGTAACTATCTGTTCTTCAACTCCATCAAAGACCCCAGAGAGATATAATATTACCTAAGTAAATAGAAAGTGCATTGAAAGCAACTTTTAAAGTTAGAGAATTGACAGAGACATCTCACTGCCTGGACAGTCACCCAAAGATCATTTTTTTTTTAACATTGGAGCATCCGTCTTTGGGCTAGTGGCCTATAGTATCTGGCAGCCTTTACAGTGAAGCAGGAAATTTGAAGATCTGTTCTGCCTTGTACTGGCAAAGTTACTCAGTTGCTTTCTTCTGTGTCCTGCAAAATGTCTGGCAGTTTCTTCTGTGAATCAGGAACCCTGAAGGACCATCTTACAGTTTAGAAAGTTCAGCAGTCATTTTATGTGGCTTCTGCATGTCTATTTCATACAATATACCATCAATCAGTTCAGACGAGAGCAGTTTCTTGCCCAAATGGCTAGCTTTGTTATGTTGAAAACAAATTCCAAAACAGGTTTTTTCGATGGCTCTCTGAAGTACTTGATGTTGTTGGAAGCAGATATGTCTCACTGTAAAAAAAATAAGTTCTTAAAACACTTTAGATGCCATATTCTGTAGGTTCTTGAAGTGTTGAAGATAACCTAATTGAAATATATCTTTGTATATCTAGAAAACCTAACTAATGTACTTAAAAGTTTGATTACTATAGATGATTATCTATTAACCCATATTTCTTAGTTATATATTACATTTTGAAATGAGCTGTATAAACAAAATACCTTAAACAAGAGTAGAAATATACATATAACAAAATTGACCTTAAATTTGTATCAATATACCAAGATCCATACAAATGTATTCATCTTTATATCATATCTCCTCCCCTTTTTTAGAAAGAGGTTTACTGTGACCATTTAACGATTTATGATTGACCCCCTTTAAAGGAAAATGAACATTTATAAACAATGATTTGGGGTATTTGGGCATAGTTTTCCCCAAAGTGCTTTCTGCTGTTTGTTAGGTGAAGTATTTTTAGGATTCATGAAAATGTTTTAGGGGATCTTCTTACATCAAACCACAATAACCTGGTAGGAATCCACAGGCTTCCATCTTCTGTGGAAACAAAAGGAGAACTTCTTTTCCAAAGTAACATATCCTTAGACTCAAATTTTGAAGTCAAGATACCTTTAAAATATGTATTTTGGTTTAGTTTAGCAGTCCCCAGAATCAAATATTTCTCTGCAGTCAAAAATTCAAATAAAACGCAATAATATGCATAATCCAGACTCTGTGTATTCTTCATCTTTTCATGGATCATTATGATTTTTAATTATTTTCCTTTAAGAACCTCTGATTAATGACCATAAATTATTTTTTAATCTATGACTGTCTGACTTTGATGCTGTCTGTCTTAAGGTCGTGCATATTTATCAAACTTACTATGTCCAGTAATGAGGTCTTTTTTGTCTGAATCCGTCTTTACTGTATATCTGCAATCCTTTTCTGACCAGGGGTGTTTCTTAAAATGCTAAGCAGGCATAGCTAGAACTAATGCTGAGGGTTTGCCTGTTGGCTCCACCCCATCCAACATGGTAGATGTATGTCCACTACCTCTGTGAGCCATGCTTACCCACCACAGGTCCAGGGACATAGCAGGTCTTTGTTGCCATTAAGTAGCTAGTAGCATGTGGCTCACAAACCCCATTTACAAGCTCCATAGCAAGACCTCCCCAAAAAGTCAGAGCAATTCATGTTGCCAGAATGAATCGGGACGCTGTCTCTTAAATAATCTGTCTCTGCTTGCCACAAGCAAACAAAGCCTATCTGAAAAAATGCAGCTACTAAAAAGCTGCAATTGACTTCTGTTTTTGAGGATCTAGAAGCCTTTTTTAAGCTTTCCTCAGCTTTATGTGGATGTATGTACATTGCTGAACACTGGGCAGCACTATTTAAGCAGAGACTTACTTTCATTTCCCAGCCTTTCAGACCAAAAGAGTCGCATAGAAACTATATTAATTACTATTTGGTCAATGGCTTAGGCATTTTCTTAGCTAGCTCTTATATTTTAAATTAACCTATTTCTATTAATCTATATATTACCGCAGACTGTGACTTTTTGGTTATGTTCTGGCAACTTTCTCCTTCGGTGGTTACATGTCATCTCCTCCACTCTCCCTACTCTTTATCTCTGTTCAGATTTCCTGCCTGACTTTACTCTGCTAAGCCATTGACCAAAACAGCTTATTCATTAATCAATAAAGGCAACAGATACACAAAAGGACATCCCACATCATGAAATTATATTTCCTTTTTTCATCTATGTGTGGTTTGGGTATCAGGGTAACTGCAGCCTCATAAAAGAAGTTTGGCAATGTTTCCTCAGTTTCTATTGTGTGACACAATTTGAGGAATAATGGTATTAACTTTTCATTGAAATTCTGGTAAAATTATGCCTGGAAACCATCTATCCTTTAACTTTTTTTTTTTGGTTGGGAAACTTAATGATCTCTTTTATATCCTTAGGAGTTACAGGTCTATTTAAATTGTTTAACTAGTCTTGATTTAATTTTGGTATGTGGTACCTATCCAGAAAATTGTTTATTTCTATTAAATTTTCCATTTTTGTTGAGTACAGATTCTTGAAGAAACCTGATGATTCTCTGGATTTCCTCAGCATGTTGTCATGTCCCCTTTTCATTTCTGATTTTGTTAATGAGGCTGTTCTGTCTTTTGGTTAGTTTGACAAGGGTTTGCTATCTTGTTGATTTTATCAAATAACCAACTCTCTTTTCCCTTGATTCTTTGTATTGTTCTCTTTGTTTCTAATTTATTGATTTTTGCCCTAAATTTTATTATTTCCTATTTTCTACTCCTTCTGGGTGAGTTTGCTTCTTTTTGTTCTAAAGCTCTTAAGAGTGCTGTTCAGTTGCTAGTGTGAACTTTGTCAAATTCTTTTTGTAGGCATTTAGTGCTATGAACTTTCTTCTTAGTTTGCAGGCTTCTTGTAATTTGTTTTGTTGTTGAATTCTAACTTTAAGCCATGGTGATCTGATAATGTACAGGGGTTCTTTCTATTTTTTTTATCTGTTGAGATTTGTTTTATGATCAGGCATGTGGCCAATTTTAGAAAAGTTTCCATGAAGTGCACTTGCATTTTGGGCATGAATGTTCAGAATTGAGACTTCATCTTGATGGATTTTTCCTGTGATGAATATACATATGAAATGTCCTTCTCCATCTCTTGTCATTAATTTTAGTTTGAGGTCTATTTTGTTAGATAGTAGGATAGCTACACTTGTTTTCTTCTTATGTTTATTTGATTCCAAAACCTTTTCACAACCCTTTACTCTGAGGTAATGTCTTATTCTGGAGTTGAGGTATGTTTCCTGTATGCAACTGAAGTCATAATCCTGCTTTTATATTCATTCTGTTAGCCTGTGTCTTTTTATAGACAAATTGAGTCCATTAATATTAAGGGATATTAATAACCAGTTATTGTTTCTTTTTTCATTTGGAGTACATTCTCATATTTTATTTTATTGTTTATATTTTTTTTCAAGACAGGATTTCTCTGTGGGATGATATACTTGTCCTGGAACTTGATTTGTAGACAAGGCTGGCCTTGAACTCCCTGAGGTATGCCTGCTTTTGCCTCACAAGTTCTGGGATTAAAGATAGAAACCACCATCACCTAGCAATAAATAGCAATTCTTAATTTTTGTATTTTTTGTTGGTTGTGTGAATGTGTATTTCCATTCTTTGGGATTTCCTGGTGTGGGATTATCTGTTGCCTATATTTTCATGGGTTCAGCTAACTTCCTTTGGTTAGTGTATATCTTCTAGTACTTTTAGTACTGGATTTAGGTATTGTTTAAATGTAGTTTTTCATGGAATATCTTGTTTTCTCCATCTATGGTAATTGAAAGTTTTGCCGGTTATTGTAGTGATAGTGGAGCAGGCCTGCTTTTCATCTGGCTCACCTCCCACACGGCTAGCTTTACACCCAAAATAACAACACAAAAATTGTATTCATTTAAACACTGCCTGGCCCATTAGTTCTAGCTTCTTCTTTCGATTGAGAGTGTAGAATTAATTGGGTAAAAATTATTACACATCGTCCACGAGGTGGTGGCTTACAGGGAAGATTCTAACCTACATCCAACTTGGGCTGGAACTTCATGGTCTGCCTGACTCAGCTTTCTTTCTCCCAGCATTCTGTTCTGTCTACTCCACCCACCTAAGGGCTGGCCTATCAAAAGGCCAAGGAAGTTTCTTTATTAACCAATGAAAGTAACACATAGACAGATGACCCTCCTACATCAGGTTATAGTAGTTTGTGGTGCCATCTGTGGTCTCTTAGTGTCTGCATAACATCTGTCCATTACCTTCTGGCTTTTAGAATCTCCATTGATAAGTTGAGTGCTATTCGGATGGGTCTGACTTTATATGTTACTTGATATTTTTCCTTTGCACTTCTTAACATTCTTTGTTTATTCTGTATGCTGAGTTTTTTATTATTATTATCTGACAAGGGGACTTCTTTTTTGGTCCAGTCTAGTTGATATTGTGTAAGCTTCTTATATCTTCATACTACCTTCTTTAAGTTGGGAAAGTGTTCTTCTATCATTTTCATAAGCCCTTTCTGTACCTTTAAGCTGGCAATCTTCTTCTATCGATTTTATTCTTAGTTTTGATCTTTTCATGGTACCTCAGGTTTCTTGGAAGTTTTGTGTTATGACTTTGTTGTCTTTAACTTTTCCTTTGACGAATGCAACTGTTTCCTCTATAGTATCTCCAATACCACCAGAGATTTTCTCTTCCATATCTAGCATTCTGTAGGTGGTACTTGCATGTATAGTTCCTGTTTGTTTAATCAGATTTTCCATTTCCAGAGTTACCCAAGTTTGTGTTTTCTTTATTGCCTCTAATTCAATTTTCAAGCCTTAAACTTATTTTTCCTGGCTGCCCTAAGGGATTGATTGATTTCTTCCAATTTTTAGTTTGTTTTTTCCTTGATTTCTTTAAGTGAAATTTTCAGTTCCTCTTCAAGGGCCTCTATCATCTTCATAAAGTCATTTTATGGTAATTTTCCTCTGCTTCTTCTGCGATGAGATGCTCAGGACTTGCTGTTGTACAACCACTAGGTTCTGGTGGTGTAACATTGCTCTTTATGTTGTTCAATGCAATCTTGCACTGGTGTCTACTCATCTTTCTTCAATCAGTGCAGGTGATGTCTGCCTTCGAGGTCTTCTCTTTCAATTAGTCCAAGTGCTTATAGGGTCCATTGATGCCAGAGAGAATGGTTGGATTTGTGAGGCAGAATGGAACTTGTAGATTACATGGTCCATTTGGGGGATAGTGAGCAGCCTGCCAGCAGGAGTCTTTTCTGCTTACTGGCTAGTGAGGGATGCAGTGGCTGGAGGGGCACAGGGTGGGCTCTGGGGCCTATGGCCTGCAGACCAGTTGCTCACCTCTTTGTTCAATTGGTGCAGGTGGTGTTGGTGCCTCCAAGGGCTGTTAATGCTAGAGTGGATCAAACTCTGATTTTCTTATAACTCTATTACACTCCAAGCCTTCTCATATGACTTCTTTTATACTCCACCTGGCTCATATTCTCCTGATCATCTTAAACGCATGATCTAAATTATGTAAATATTTCCAGCCTTAATAAATCACTAGAAACCTAATGCTGTCAGTTACTACCGTGATTCTATACAATAAACACATTTAAATCTCCATTTAAAAATAATTAAAGACTCACAGGTAGTCATAGATATAGAGCACAGAGTCCAATAAATTAGCTACTCAACTTCTGGTTGATGACATCTTGCATAATGTGGTCTAATAAAAAAGCCAGCCCAATGGGACATGATGGTTTATTGATTTCAGATCTCACCCAGTTTCCACTAACTTCCTTCTGTACTGATGTGTGAAGTGCTTTGTGAGTGCATGCATTTCAGTGCAGTCTGATCATTAGTTTGGGCTTGTGTTGACACCACCATAACCAAGGCACAGTGCTCTTTGATTGTTCCAAGGGAATTTTCAGTCCTTCCTTATAGATACCCCTCTCTTTCATCTGTGCCCTTCTTCTTAACCACCAACCCACTTTACATCATAGTTTATTTGGAGAAAATAACATTTCTGGAGAAGATGAAACATCGCTTTAAGAGTTTTACAGAGGGACTCTTGTAATATGTAACATTTTGAAATGGACTTTTTCTTCACAAAGTACAATCTTTTGGGTTTCTTTAATTTTATCAGTATCATATTTGTGAATATTATTTTATTAGATTTTTGTAACTATTACAGATGAAACTAGAAAACTGTAAAGAGAAATGTTTCACTTTTACCTGTGGCTGTAGGGGTCTCAGCCTAGAATGTATGCATCTCGTTACTTCTTGTGTCCTTCATTTCCACAGTCACAGAACCTATGGCTGGAGAACAAGACGAATTGTTCTGTCATGAGCCATGTAGCACAAAGCAAGCAGGGAGGTTGGGAGCCCCAGTTCCCTTGAGGTCTACACTCCAGTACCCACACACTTTTCCCTAGGCCCCCCTCTGAAGATATAATCAGTCTGCCAGGGGCTCCATTTGGGGACCAGTCTTTTCACATATGTACCTTTTGGGGGGACAGTACAAATCCAATCTTTAGAAAACATGCCAATTAAAATTAGCTTTCCCTATCTTCTCATCTCTTCTTTTATGTGGGGAAAACAAAACAAAAGGAACATCACAAAGCAGCACAAGCTGGCATTTCAAAACTTGGAAGAAAATAAAGTTGCTGGAGAGTCATAAGCACAAGGAAAGTATTTGTTCTTTTTAAACTTTTAATTAACACCCATAGAAGCAATTTTAACTTCATCTAAAAGTAAAAGGAGATATTTGCTCCCAGTTAGCTCTAAATTCATATTAGTCTCCCGGGAATGTGAATATAAAAAGAAGTTGGAGAATCTGTGAATAGGATTCTCATGTGCTTTTTAAATGTAGAAGAATGCAAGTATTTATTCTTCATTGGAAAATTATTTTATTAATTTTATTGAAATTATTAAATCCAGTGATGAAATTGAGAGTCATTTTCAATTACTGTGGTGTTTGCTATCTAGAAATTTTAAGCAGTGACTGTCCTTCAAAGTCATTATTAATACCGAGTATATTTCTAACATTGCTTGAATATTCAGTAAGTCATTTGATATAAATTCAAGTAATTCAAATGTCGGGCTGAGTTCGCAGTAGTGATTTACATCGGCAGGAGTTTTATGAGCATGCATTATTAGTTCTCTGACTTCCTTAATATATAAAGGTTATAAAAAGAACGTTTCCCACAGTTATGAATTTTAGCATTTCTTCAGGTAAATGTAAATACCCAAAGATTGCATGCAGCCTTATGATTTCTGCAGAAATGGTCAAAGAGTGATTCAGCTCCTCAAACAATGGACACTTGTTTTTCATTAAATGATATTTATAGTCTTCTCATATCCTGAATGAAAATGTACCTGCTAGCTATGCCAATAGGGTCCTGTAGTCTGGTGAGTGACGTTGGTTTTGAAGCACTGTCCTTCCCCAGTGTGCATCTGATAGCCTCTATCAGCATCTGAATTTAGCCACATATATGCTCTGATTTTTAAAGCCATTGATGTATTTCTAACCTCCATCATTTAAGAAACTTATTAATGTGGGTACTAGTTAGATGGTAAAAGCAGTTTTAGAGAATGACTATTTTCGTTTTCATTGTTGTGCAGAAGTATCCAAGAAAGTATACTTATAAAGGAAAAAATACTTATGTTTAAGACTATTTTTCCCATGCTTGCTTGGATTCATTATTTCTGTGCTTCAGTGCTGCAGAACAGCATGGTCATGAACAAATGGTGGCCATGAGAAAAGGGGAAAAGCAGGGCCAGAGCCAAGAAGTGCTTTACAAAGGAATTACCCTAGTGACAGTGCTGCCAAGTTTTGACTGTCAACTGGGCACAGTCTAGAATCACATGGGAAGAGAGTCTTAGTGGGAAAATTATCTACATCAGGTTGTGCTGTGGGTATGTTTGTGGAGGTTGTCATGATTATTAATTGATGAAGGAAGCCCAGTCCACTGTGGGTAGTACCATGTTCTAGGTATGGTCCTGAACTGTATTAGAGTAGTGAAACCAAGCTGAGTAAACACATCAAGCAAGAAAGGAAGTTATCATATTCTCTTTGCTCGTGACTGTAGATGTGTTGTGACTAGTTGCCTTGATTCTCACTTGATGAACAATAGATTGAATTTATAAGTCACATGAACACTTTTTTCCTTTAGGTGGCTGTTAGTCGGAGAGTATTTCCCCGTTAAGAAGAGATTGCTTTAACATGCATTTCTATTCTTTCAAATAGATTCTACACCCAGTGATCTATCCCACTATGATTTCATTCAGTTATGAACGTGATGGAGTGATCCCCTGAATAGATTATCAATCATGATTTTTTTTTCACATGTCATTATCTCTACAAGTTTTCAACACAGGAACTTTTTCCAGTGACATTTAAATCATAGCCACAAATGAATTTTGGTGTCCTACCCCTTATATTTGATTCTTAATTTACATGTCAAGGCATTCAACTTTATTAGTTTACCCAGAGTCAACCAGTTTGGAGGAAGACATAAACTTGTTCATAAAAATCAGGGTAACATTTTACTTTATAGTATTCCAACTGTTCTTTTTCAAATATCACACTCTTTTGGTTACCAGGTAGGATGTTGCCCCTCAGGAGCATATAGATGCTTATTTGGCAATGAAGTAAAGTAATTTAATTTTTTAAAGAAGCTGATTCAATGACTAGGAGAGTGATATAGCTACTTGACACTACTGCAGAAATTCTTATTTTAATGGTCTTATCTCTTGTATTATTGATGGGCTTATCAAGTTTATTCCTATGAACTTAAGGAAAGCTAAATTCTTTTAAATTGAATAGATTGATGAGCAGAATGTTTTGGAAAATTGACTGTTATCCCATGGGGATAAACAAAATACATACAGACAGATATCTGTAGAAAAGCTGGAAATGGGTGGGCATGTTCAGTCTGATGGAGAGGACCCTGCTATACAACGGTCTGGAAACTCAACAAGTCTGTGAAGGACACACCAGGAAATGGTTCACTGTTACCTGTAAATAGTCTCTATAGGGGAGACCATTCTTATTCTGTCAATGTTTGGAGAAGGAAGGTGCAAGTAATGCTTTTTATGTTCTGTAAACACACAGACTAGAGGAACGTTGTATCAGCTCTCTGATCCTGACCTAGAGACAGTTTGATCAATTCCCATTGAGTCTAAGGAATTGGGGTCTTTGTGAATGATGCACCCTCAGGACTTCAGGCACGTTTTACATACTCACAGAGGTCTTCCTAAGCTCCCCAAGATAGGTTCTGTGTGATGTGGGATATCCTTCTGTATGTTGTGTATATGGTTTAACCACTGATTAAAGAATAAAGCTGGTTCAGCCAATGGCTTATCAGAGCAAAACAAGATGGGAAATCCAGAGATATATAGAGAGAGTAGGTGGAGTCAAGGAGATGCCATGTAGCTGCCTAAAGAGTAGAACACGACACTAAGCCGTAGCCTCATGATGCATACAGATGGATAGAAATGTGTTAATTTAAGATGTAAGAGCTAGTTAGGAATATGATAGAGTCATTGGTCAATCAGTGTTACAATTATTACAGTTTCTGTGTGATTATTTGGACCTGAGTGGCTAGGAAACAAAAGAGCAGTCTCTGCCTACATCTGTGTTTTTTAGTTACATTCATAATAGCTCAGGAGTATTATTAGTGCTACTAATTCCAAGACAATGTTTCCCATAAAGGATGAAGTATCTATAGAGTAGGTAATAATACATAAACACAGCATAATACTATCAGAAAATAAATTAACACTGCCATGCTGACTTTATTGACTATTCACTTCTTGCTCACATATGGATTTGTTTTATATGGGAGAACCTTATATGTATTCTTTGCAAAGGTCTGTCAGTTTGTAAAATTTACTTAATAAGGTCAACTAATTCAGATAATTGATTCTAGAGTAGAAACTTTTGATCCAATTACCCATTCAAATTGACCTTTCTCATGAAATACTACTTGAATTGCTCTATGCAGCTTATGTTTAATTACACTATCTGACTGTTTAATTATTGAATCTGAGTAATGTTTAATGAGCTCCCATGTTTAATTACTATATCTGACTAATATAATTACTCTTAAGTAATCTGTCATTATCAGCCAAGCTCCCTAAGTTCTGTGGAGTTGTCCTCAGCCTGATTCTCCTGTCTTTACCCAGTGCTTCATGTGTTCTGCATCTGCCCCAGCAGTTTTCTCCAAGCCATCTGTGTGCCCAGCTGTCTGAGAACTTGGTTCTTTCCCTCTCTTGATGTCCTTCCCCATGCTTTGATATTTCCAATAAGCTCATGACACATGCTATCTGCAGAACTGTCTTCCTGGTCTTTTGGAGCACCTTATGGCTCCTACTCCTGTTACTGTTAGGATCACTACACCATGTGCTACAGTGCCCTTAAACTGGGACCTCTGGTAACGTAATTCTATACTTTCATATCTAGGAACAGTTGATCATTACATTCAGCATTATTTGATGAATGAATAAATTAATATAAATGAGTGCATGAGTCATCTATCATAATTATGTATAGGCATTTGATTAACAATCGTTTAATACATGTGGGTGCTTTTCAAATGCCATTACATTAGGTCACTGATTGAAAGGACAAATGCATCTGAAAATCAGAAGATAACAAAGGTGAATCAAAAGGCAGGTGTGAGAGTATGATGAAGACTTTCATGACAATAAGAAAGGTACAAACCATGGCTTGGCCTTCTGAGCACAGTGTTTTGATATGTGTTTAATGGGTGTCAGTCAATAATAGCACTGTGCTCATGGGTACACTGTGCTAGTCCTTAGAATACAGGAGTGGGTGTGGCACATGGGTAAATGACTTTGGAAGCATTGCATATTGTTTCTTAGATGGCATCATATTGTGGACCATGCTGTGCTTATAAATGTTCAACAGTATAGATTCATGAGGTGGATGAGGGAGCTTTGAGGGTAGTCATATCATGGAGCTGATCTTGCCCAGTTGTCCTGGCATGAGGAAAGTGGTGTAGGCGGTCCTTCTGTATTTGTGTTGCTTTCATTGGTTATTAAAGAAACTGCCTTGACC
>LOEQ01001026.1:64492-85141 GCA_001685075.1 Bramus lutescens | reverse complement strand
GCCAGGCAATAATTTAATTAATACAATTTCTGTGTGATTATTTTGGGTGTAAGCTAGCGGGGCAGCTGGGACAAACAAGGGGCCACACTCCCTACTACAAGAAAGCAGTGTTGTGCATAAATCCAAGAGGTTTTCCAGGCCAGATTAACTGAACTTCTCAAAAACTCCCCTGTAGAGTCTATTCAGTGAAGAAGGTAAAAATCTTCAGTATACATTTCCTCTAGAGAAACAAGACCTTCAGCTGGTTCCTGAGACATTATGATTTGTTTTGTGAATAGGCAATTATCACAGAGTGAAGGCAGCAGCTTTGCAGCCCTAATTAAAGAATATTCATCTTATAAAACAGAAGCATTTACAAGTGCTTGGTTAGCTATTGGTCAAGAAACAGTAGAAAAGTTCATTTATTTTTCTAAATCTGAATTATTTGAGCACTTTTAAGTTATAATACAAACAAAATAGAAAAGGAAGGATTACAGCATTTTAAGTACTCTTTTAAGTACTCTTGTGTTGAATTGACACAAACTAGTCTCACCCAGGAAAAGGTAACCTCAGTTGGAATGCTGGATTTCTCAGATTTGCCTGTAAGCATATTTTCGGGGCATTTTTAAAATTACTAATTGGTGAAAAAGTCCACAGTCCACAGTGTGAGTTACCATCCATAGGCAGGTAGGCCTGAGCTTAGGAGGGAAGCTGAATAACCAGAGGGAGCAAATTGTCTCTACTTAAATTTCTGCCTCCAGGTTTTTGCCTGGAGTTCTTCTCTTGCCTTCTCTTGACAGTGGACTTGAACTACATGATCAAATAGTGTCTTTCCTCACACAAGTTGATTTTGGTTACTGTTTTATGATAGCAATAGGAAAGCAAACCACTAAAACATCTAAGTAGAAATTTATACTTAAGATTCCAAGCAGACAGGACACCATCAGAAAGCCATGGTTTTCAGAGAGGTGGGGAATGATGTGGTAACTGTCTTTAATGGGCCCTTAATGAGGCCAGTTTAGTATTCACAGCCTTGGACTATCACCAGTCACTTTACTCTAGGGTGAATTTATTGACCCAGTTCCAAACAAATTAAACTCCTGTATTTTGAGTGTGGAGATTGAGAAAACTGCCCAAATGAGAACAAAGGATATTTCATTTAGTGCAAGGAAGGCCGGCCAATATTGCCAATATTTGTCAGTAAATTGCAAGCAGAAGGATAACTTAGAGAGGAAAGAAGGGAATTTTCATGTATGACCTTACTGTAGTCTATTGACATGGGACACCATGGATGGACTAACTAAAAATAAATCATTTCATGTACTGGTTAAGAGACGTTATTTGATCATCCATGGAAAGCAGGCACAAAAGTGGGGTTGTCAAAGACTGATCAAATCTTGTCCATTTGGGGTGTCCATTTGCTGCAAAGACTATGGTTCAGATGCTGTTTCTTGATAGTTGTAGTTAAACTTCCTTGACTGTTTGTTAGTTGCAGTTATCAAATATAATCTGGCCATTCTGTATATATTCAATTTCTTTGATGACACCCTTGAGAGAAATACTCATGTAAGTGAACCCAGGAGCAAATATTCTGGGGTGTCTGAGAGCCACGCCTCAGCTTATACTCACATCCTTAACCAGGGAAGCGGTGAGGTGACCACAATCATGGGGGAGGGATTCTCTAATCATGTGTTGTGCATGGTCCTTGGCAGAGCCTTGTTTAGTCATTGCCTTTGATTTGTGACCTGCAGAAACTGTGGGATGATAAATATATGGGCTTTTGTAAACCACAACTTTAGACTCGGAGCTTGAGTAAGTTTGTCTAGAATGCATAGGCAATTTCAGTATCGCAGAAGGAATCGTGTCCTCTTGAGATTTATTTATTTTATTTTAAAAAATAAAACTGTCTTTTCTCATTTTCATACAATTCCCAGTTCCCACTCCTTCCCCTCTTCCCATTCCCTCCACCTCCTTCTTACCCCACCCCCAACCACTCCTCAGATAGAGTAAGGTACACTGCTTTGGGGAGGGCCCTCCCTACTATATCTAGGCTGAGCAAAGTATCCCTCCAAATAGAAGAGGTTACCCCAAAGCCAGTACAAGCAGTAGGGATAAATCCTGTTGTGGGGTCCTGCCAGTTACCCCACAGTCTGCCCCAGTTAAACAGCTGTCTCCTACATCCAAAGAGTCTAGTTTGGTCCTATGCTTGTTCCTTCACCGTCCAACCAGAGTTGGTGAGCTTCCACTACCTCAGCTAAACTGTTTCAGTGGGTATACACATAATGGTTTTGACCTCTTTGTTCATATTCTCACTCCTCCCACTCTTAAACTGGACTTTGGGAGCTCAGTCCAGTGCTCATCTGTGGGTCACTTCCTCTGTTTCCATCAGTTGCTGGATGAAGATTCTATGGTGACATTTATGATATTCATCAATCTGACTACAGATCAAGGCCAGTTTGGGCACCCTCTCCTCTATTGCTTAGGGTCTTAGTTGGGGCCATCCTGTGGATTCCTGGGAATTTCTCTAGTTTCAGGCTTCTTGCTAATCCAATAATGGCTCCCTCATTCAAAATATCTTTTTCCTTGCTCTCATCTCTGTCCTTCTTCCATCTTGATTATCTAGTTTCTTCAAGTTCTCCTTGACTCCCCCTCCTCTCCTTCCACTTTCCCTTCTCCACCCTCCGAAGTGCTCCCAATTTTGTCAAGTGATCTTGTCTAGTTCCCCTTCCAGTTGGAGCTTATATATGTTTTTCTTAAGGTTCACCTTGTTACTTAGCTTCTCTTGGGTCATGGACTAGAGGTTCATTATCCTTTGCTTTATAGCTAGTATCCACTTATGAGTGTGTACATGCCTTGTTCATCTTTCTGGGCCTGGGTTAACTCATTCAGGATATTTTTTTCTAGTTCCATTCATTTGCATGCAAATTTCAAGATTTTTTTTTAATACATTTGGACTTGAGATTTGTGCATGGGGATAGATATGGATCTATTTTCATTCTTCTACAGGTTGACATCCAGTTATGCCAGCATCAATTGTTGAATGTTTTCTTTTTTCCATTGTATAATCATAGCTTCTTTGTCAAAAATCAGGTGTTTATAGGTGTGTAGCAAGCTTGGACAGCAGTTAGAGCTGTGGCCTAGGGCAATCAGAAACCTCTCAATGGAGATCCTTGGGTGAAAATTAAGGCCTCTGTTATAGTGGAAGAATCCATCAGGCTGTGGGTTTCCATAAAGTTTAACTTAGGTACAGTTATCACACTTAGCTGTGGCAGACTCCCCAAGCCATTGTTTTTGTGCTCTTGAATGCACTGACATTTCTGTTTATTGTATAGCCAGGAAAGTAAACTCTTTATTCAGTTTTATATGATAAATAGTAATGAGGGAAGGCAGTGTATACTACAGAGTACAGGTAATGTCTTATTTGAAATTGGCCTTCTAGAAAGATCGTTGTTAGCAGGAGATGCTTGCACAAAGATTTGAAAGAGGAGTATCCTTGAAGAGAAGACATTTCTGGAATCACATTTCTACCAGGTAGGATGGCATCCTAAGTCATAAATGTGCAGGCCATGCAGGCAGTATCACCAGGAGACCAGCTTTGCTAGATGGCAGTGAGGGAAAAGAAGCAGAAGAGGATTGGTCTAGTCGAGTAGGTTCTTAACCTTCCCAGTACTGTGGCTCTTTCTTGCAGTTCTTCATATGGTGGTGACCACTAACCATAAAATTATCTTTGTTGCTACTTCATAACTATTTTGCTACTTCTTATGAATTTTAATGTAATTATCTAATTTGCAGGATTTCTGATATGTGACCCCTGTGACAGGATGGGGTCGTTAAATGCCCTGGTTAAGAGTTTCTGGTCAGGCATTCATACCATCCTTGGACTTTGAAATTTTTTTTTTATTTTAATGAAGTCAATAGCAATGAGAGCTGTAAGCAATGAATCGAGAGGGCCTTATTTTCATATAGTTTAACTGTGAGCAACACAGTCTAGACCTGTCAAGAGGAGAAAAGAGGTCTGATGTAGTTACATGAGGTCTCTGGTTCTGACTTATACTGTTTAACCTATGAGATTGGATGAGATAGAAAAGAAATAAAAGTCAGAGGAGAACTAAACCTCTGGGCACCCGAGAAGAATGGAGGATGATGTGAAAAACAGGGAGACTGAGAATGAATGACCAGTGAGGAAGGTAGAAGGAGTCCTAAGAAAGTATAGTGTCCTGGAAAAAAAAAGAAAATTCACCAAGGACCACCTCTCAAATACTGCTGACATATTTTATGTGAGAAGGAGTAGCATTTCTTAAGGGATTCAGAAACTAACTGAAAGTCACTAGAGAAGTTTCAGAATTAACTGGGTGAATTACTGGGGGAAAAGCCTTAGCAAAGATGAACTGTGTGAGGGAATAGGAATGACAACTACAAAGAAGAAAAATTGGTAAATCTTGATTAAGTTGTTTATTTTGTTATACAGCATTGCAGAGAATTGAGACAGTAGCTGACAATCAAAGGAAGGATTATTTTTATTTTCTTTGGGGTTTCCCTAATATATCTCTCTTAAGCCCTGAAGACATGCAGATATCCAGTTTTGCCCTCTCTTCCATGTACAGCATTTTACACGATTATCTATATATTCTACTGTCACTGTCTTATTGACTTTCATCCTGTTCTTTAGTGTCTCTCACTGGACTGTTCCCCCCAGTATCATTGTACTTTATCATTACTGCATTTCCGTTGTGTGTGTTCTATTGCATCTTTCCACTTTCAGTGATTGCTTTATCACTCCTACCAGCAAACTGTCTTCAAGACACATTATCTGTGATGTCATTACTCTGCCCGCTGCAGTATTTAAATGGTTTCTCAAACTTCACTTGGCGCCGGTTGCTAAGCATGCTGAAATGTCCACAACACGGGAAAAATGATCGGTGAGTCAAAGTTACGAGAGGAGACTAGGAATGGAGTGTGCTGGAAGGCTGGCAGTGTCTTCGCTGAGATATTCGCAGAGTTGTGCTGTCATGCCATGGAAAGAAGTGTTCATAACCCAGATCTTTTAGAAACCAGGGCTTGAGTTTCCCAGATGGGAATCTGGAACTATTGACTGGTGCTTCACAGTGTCGTTTGTCCTGGAAGGCTGATTACTGAATTCAGAGACACTGATATTTGCAAGGTTCTACCACTGGAGAGTAAAAGACTTGTTACTTTGTTAGTTTATTTGTTATTGTTTCATTATGGATCAAAAGCCTTCAGAGAAGTGTTCAATGAAATTTGTTATTTTATATAATATCAATTTGAAAATAGGCTAATGTATATGCATACACAGTATGAATATATTTGTATATTTCTGTCCAAATATATGCATATATTATTTTTTTTTAGTGTTACATTTTTTCCTGAGATAAGTTTTAATTTAATTTGACTTGGTTTTCCAAAGTATAAAATCACAGATTTGTTTCCTGGGATATTACTGTTGCAATAACATTTTTAACTATTGGCTGACTTTGTTTCTAGCACATAGTATGAACTTGACCCTTATATAATTGCTATCATTTGGTGGAAACACTTTTAAGGAATTCCATGTCATGAGATTAGACATTACCTTAGGCAACAATATGTTGCATCACACAACAATTATACAGTTGTTGGCATTTTCAAAGAAGGTAAAGCAATATTGTTGAATGAATCATACAGTACACACATGTGGACACACATACACACACACCCCCACACACACACACACAGAGAGACTTGTCACATAATGATGGCTTAGCGTTTATTTCAGACTGACGAAAAGGGATTGGAAGTTTTCTGCAAACATGTGGCTCACACTTGTAATGTATCCCTGCATATGTGATTTTGCCAGCAGCACTCAGCTTTTCCTTGAGATGTCTTGAAGAGGGGCATCGTTTTGTCAGGCCACTGTTTTAGGGACTTTAGTTTGTGGTTGATAACTCTGTGACCCTTAGACTTGTGATTATGCAGAACATCTTGAAAATGAGCATGGGAGATGAGAGGAACTTGTCTCAAGACAGTCAGGACATAACAGGAAAGAAAGACAAAGGGGCTATGGGTGAGATACACATCCCTCAATTCAAACTGCCCTGTCTGACTTTATCTCACTGTGTCTCAACTCCAATCAATTACTTATCGATGGATTAGTCCCTGGATGAGCTAGGAAAGTCACTTGTACTTAGCATTGATTTGGGGGACCAATCCTCAGCAATACACCTTTGGGGTCGAGTTATATTCAAACCAGAACAGTGGTGGACTTACACCTTGTCTTTTTTGCCCTGTAGTCCCCTCTATGACTGCCTGCTTGGAATGTATTTCACTGTTCTTCTTTGAGTTATATTTTGGTTTTCTTACCTTTCTCAGAAGCAAATTACTATGCAGTTTTCCTTTTCCAAGTTTTAAGTGATGTTGTTTCTCTGTATTATGTCCCATCTCTAAACAGATCCATTCATTTTATCTGCATATGATCTGCATCACTAAACACTTCTCCCACATCTTGGTGAAAATCCAACAAATATTCCATGCTGTGGCACTGAGATAAAGGTCTGTGTGTTACTTACAGTTTACAACAATGGAGGAGACAGTCTCCAAGTGTTTTTTCACCATTCAGATTTTACATTAGCTCCCTACTTAGAGATGAAGCTAAACTGGGACATTAACCACAGACTTTGATTATAATTCTTAACCTGTGGATTCTTATGATGCAAATCATGAGGTTTCCCCTGATTGATGTGCATATTCTGAGAAAGGGCTGGAAGGTGCCCACTTCATTCTCATATAATACATGCAGTTAATTGGTGTTTTGATTGAACCAGCAGAAGAATAAAAATGCCTATGAATCAAAGGAATTATTCTCATTAGATATGAAACAAAGAAAGCACTGGTTTCAAGAACAAATATTATTCAAAAATATTCTCATTAAAAGAAATTGCTCTCTTTGGTATACTAAAATTCTTCTAAAGAGAAGCATCTGGCAGAATTATATAACTTAGTGTAGCATAACATTTGGGATGAATGAAGTTGCTTCATGCAACAAAATGCTTTCAAGGTTTCTCAATATTTTTTCTTCACTTTAACTTATCTGTGTCTCACAGTTCTACAATTAAGTCATCTTTTATTCCACCTTTTGTTAAAGGTATCACATTATGAATATTGCATAGAAATTACAGTTCCTTGAAGGCTAGAAGCATTGCTAACTGGAATTAGTTCAGGCTCTTGTGTGCAATGTAAAAGTCTTTCTATGTTTCAAGCACTTGCACAATTTACCATATTAATAGTTGGTCAGGATGAACTACACGATGCTACAATGCATGAGAATGGGCACTAACAAAAGGGAAGTCATTGCGATTCATGTGCTGGATAACCAACCTACTGCCAATGAACACTTGAGCGTGATAGAATTAGTGTATGCCCTTGAAATTTTGAAATTAGACTTGTCAATGAATCTCAGAGGCAGAAGTAATTTTAGCTATTATCTTGTAATCTCATTACCATATCTGATCAGTAGTTTAATGACTGTTTATCTGGACATTACCTTTGTAGAGAAGCCCATTTCATCTCCAAGACCTCTTTTGAAAGGTGGCTCACCTGTCTATTTCTGTAACTAGAAAACACTTTCAATCAGTCCTCCATATAAGGGCTTTGCTCAGCGTGATTTCCACATATCCTCTAAATATTAAGTATTTTCTTCATAGGGACCCTGAAATACACTGGCATGGTTGGCACTGATGCTCAGGGGAGTGTACTTAAGTATACATAATTGTGGATTTGAGACATAGTAGGCAGACAACTTCAGCTTCATGTTTATAAGGTTTGAGCATTGTTTTGAAAACCAACCTACTGCCAATTTATACATATCAATAACAATTCTGTTCATATGGTTATTTATGACAGATTAATATGCTAATGTAGTTCCATGTCATCAATAGCTTGTAATTTATATTGTATATAGTATTTGAGTAATTAGAAAGTTAACCTCATTCAGTGTTGTCTCTTATTTTTGGGAGGCTGGTGTGGGAAGTTGGGAATTCCTTCTGTATTTTTTCTTTTTTTTGGTTAATGAAGAAAGAAGCTGTTTTGGCCAGTGGCTTAGCAGAATAGAGCTAGGCGGGGGAAAGTAAACTGAATGTTGAGAGAAAAAAGGCAGAGTCAAGGAGATGCCATGTAGCTCCCAGAGGGGAAAGATGCAAGCTGCCAGCTGGAACCTTGCCAGTAGGGAGCCTGGTGGTAAAATATAAAATAATACAAATAGGTTAATTTAATATATAAGAGCTTGCTAGGAATATGCTATAGTGGTTGATCAAGCAGTGATATAATAAATACAGTTTTTGTGTGGTTATTTTGGGAGTCTGGGAGTGAGAAATGAACAAGCAGCCTCCTACTACAAATCCATGCTCCAACATGTGCTAGCCTTTGGTGAGATTGTTGAGGTGCTTGGGATTTAGAGCTGCAGTGGAAAGATGTGTAGTGGGAGGATACTTATGGTTATAGGTATGGGAAATAACAGTGAGATCTTGTGGTCCACTGGGATCCATATCCAGTGGTTTCCCAATTGTTTACTGGGCCAAGAAGTAGTTTATTCTGGAACCAAATATGAGCCAACATTGCCTAGGAAACAAGGTTCAAGAAGTTTAAAGTTTCAATGTGGCAATAATTGCATGAAGCTTTTATACTAACATAAGAAAACCATGAATCAAGGAAATTTTTAAATATGTAAGCAGATTGAATTAAAGCAGGATAATATAGTATAGGCTTCAGGCACTATCTGAGGACACTCATACCCGTCTGGCTGGTGGATGCCAATAGTCTGTTAATATATTTCAAAGAGTTATTTGTTGTCGGGGTTTCTGTCCTGCCTGATTCCCACAGTTGTTAAGATCCAAAGACATCACACAGAGGTCTACATTAATCATAAACTGATAGCCCATTAGCTCACACTTCTTATTAACTCTTACAACATTAGCCCATTATTCTTATCTGTCTTAGCCACATGGCTCAGTACCTTCTTCAGCAGTGTAGTCACATCTTGCTTCTTCTGTTACTGGACAGGACTGCAGAGGGAACTTCCCTGTTGTAGGACGAGCGGCAGGCTATGTCCTGCTGCCTGGCTAGCTTAACTTCTGAAATGACCACACAGAAATTGTATTAATTAAAACACTGCCTGGCCCATTATTTCCAGCCTCTTATTGGCTAACTCTCACATCTTGATTCAACCGATTTCTAATAATCTGTATGTCACCACGAGGTCGTGGCTTACCGGGAGAGATTCTAACCTACATATGTCTCAGGCAGGAGATTCATGTCATCTGCCACACTTCCCTTCTTCCCAGCATTCTGTTCTGTCTACTCCGCCAACTTAAGCCGACGGGATAGTTTTCTGGTTCCGTCAGAGAAATAAGTTGGTTACAAAGCAACACACAAACAGAAGAACCTACTACACCTCCCTCTTCCCAGAATTCTCCTGTCCTCATTGACCCACCTCTACTTCCTGTCAGATTGTCCTGCCGATACTTCCTACCTGGCTTCTGGTCAATCAGCATTTATTTAAAACATAATTGACAGAAATAGACGATTGTCCTGCACCAGTTATTACCTGTTAACCAGCAGATATCAGTTGAGACATGGATAGATTAGGAATGCTTATTAAGATGGAGCAAAGATCACCTAAGATAAATTGTAATTACGCTCTGGACCTGCCACATTCCAACCCTTCTACAGTCAGTAAATGTACCAGCAGTTAATCCACCTTACAGAAGACAGTGGAAGTGAAGGCTTCTGTGCAGAACCTCCTGTGCACACCTTCATCTGTATCTAATGTGACAGCGCTGTGTCTCAGAGGATTTCAGTGTGTGAAGATCAGCTCATGGTATCTCATCCTCAGGTTCTCTCGCATCAGATCCACCTCAGGATTAGTATAGACATAATAGTATGTCTCTACATCCTGAAGGGAGCAGGATACATGTTCAATAGTTCTGTGACTTCAGGTTGCTCTTAAATGCTGTAAATCTACTCTGCAAGAAAACTCAAGCCCCAATACTCAGAGGACGACCTATATCTTAAGCCCTGGGTAAGGCACAGAAAACTATCACAGTGAAAGCTACTGCATCCAAGGCTGTGGAATTCAGAACTTATAATTCTACTCAATTGCTTCATCAAATGAATTTTGATGGATTCCAACTTTACTGAAGTTAAGAATAGAAAAATCTTTATTTAGATTTTAGACCTATCATCCTAGGTCCACTGGATCAGGATTCAGGCTTTTATTCCTTTCTGAATAGTCCCAAGTCTGCTGTCATGCTCTATCATTTGAGTCACGTCACATGCTATGTGTAATAGTGCAGCTAGAGCAGTGCACACATGCTGTGTGCAGTAGTGCAGCTAGAGCAGTGCACACATGCTATGTACAGTAGAGCAGCTAGAGTGGCACACACATGTTGTGTGCACAAGTGCAGCTAGAGCAGTGCACACATGTTGTATGCACTAGTGCAGCTAGAGCAGTGCACACATGCTATGCACAGTAGTGCAGCTAGAGTGGCACACACATGTGTGCAGAAGTGCAGCTAGAGCAGTGCTCACATGCTATGTACAGTAGAGCAGCTAAAGTGGTTCACACATGCTGTATGCACTAGTGCTCATGCATGCTATATACAATAGTGCAGCTAGAGTGGCATACACATGCTGTGTGCAGTAGTGCAGCTAGAGCAGTGCACACATGCTATGTGCAGTAGTGCAGCTAGATTGGTTCACACATGCTGTATGCACTAGTGCTCGTACATGCTATATACAATAGTGCAGCTAGAGTGGCATACACATGCTGTCTGCAGTAGTGCAGCTAGAGCAGTGCACATATGTTGTGTGCAGAAGTGCAGCTAGAGCAGTGCACATATGCTGTGTGCAGTAGTGCAGCTAGAGCAGTGCACATATGCTATGTACAGTAGTGCAGCTAGAGTGGTTCACACATGCTATGTGCAGTAATGCAGCTAGAGTGGCATACACATGCTATGTGCAGTAGTGCAGCTAGAGCAGTGCACATACGTTGTGTGCAGAAGTGCAGCTAGAGCAGTGCACACTTGTTGTATGCACAAGTGCAGCTAGAGTGGTGCACATATATTGTATGCACTAGTGCAGTTAGAGTGGTGCACACATACTGTATGCACTAGTGCAGCTAGAGTGGTACATACATGCATGCTGAATGCAGTAGTGCAGCTAGAGCCATGCACACAGTGAAGAGGAGAGGCTCCTTCCTCCTGGGGCTTTTCTCAGATGCTTGGGTGACACATGCATCGGCATATGCCCTGTTCTGTTTCACAGATAGGTGACCTAAATGGCAGTAACTCACAGTACCAAAAGAACGTGAAAGCTCAGAAACCATTCGCCCTCATTGGTTTGTGTTCTCACTAAGTAAATGGATTTCAACAGTGCCTTCCCATACCAGAGTCTCCAATGCATACAGTTACCAGAGTATCTGCATTAATTTTTATTGTATTTATCATTTGGTTGTAATTGTTTTGCTAGTCTCATTTTAGAATAACTTAATACTTTCACTTGTTTCTTGTCTTGCTTCATTTTTGGCACATTTCTCTAAAAGCAAAAGGTAGTGGAATGTCAGGACAATGAAATGTTCTTGTCAGAAATAAAAAAAATAATTGCAGACTGCAACAATGATTTAAAAGTCAAGTTGGCTCTGGCTGATATTAATATTCTGGTTATGGGAAAACCCATTGACACCCTGACAATTCCAAACATCAGCAATAAAACAGGAAATATTTATGAAGAATACCTTAATCATTGTTCTCTATCTTTGCAAATGAATGAAGTAAGAGCAGCGGCATTTTCTAACAAGGAGGATTCAACTAATCCATTTTTATGAAGTGAAAATAGACATCAGGGTGGGGTAGGTAACTATTTAATAAGTCATTGGCTTTACGAGGCCCAACAGAGGACAAGCTTTACAAAGCTTCCAAATGACAGTGTTTAGATAAAAAAAAGAAACCGGCAATCCTGTATAGTAATTACAAGTGCATTAGGAAAACTGTGCTTAGAATGCACTAGAGAAAACGGTGACATATGCTCCAGGATCATCATTAGAATGCTGGCCGCAGACAGGAGGCTTTGTTGCACAACCAGTGATAGTCATACATTGGTAGTTCAGAAATTGTGCATCACAATACCCTGTTAGGAACAGTAAGACAAAAGCATGGGTCCTTTGGAGTATAGCAATCCAGTTCTGAATAAATTAGCAATTAGAAAGAATACAGAGATTCTGAATGTGATTTTTTGATTCCTAGCTTATCAGAAAAAAACACCATGCAATAGAGTTGTGAAGGTGCAGGTGTGACTCAGTGGTTCTAAACAAACACTGGTTTAAAGTGGAACATTTGGCTAAAATAAAGATCTTAGGATTTTAGTACCTTCCTTCTTAGTTAACATATCTCCACTTGACCTCCTTTCTTTTCCTTTTTAAAGATTAATTCTCTGTCTGTCTGTCTGTCTTTGTCAGTCTCTCTTTCTCTCTCTGACTCTGTCTTTCCTTCGTGTGTTTAGATATATCTGGTAGAGTCCAGAAGACCAGATTTAGGAATCACATCCTTTAGAGCTAGGATTACAAACAGTAAGAGAGGTGGGCTTTATTTTGGGTTGTGGTTTAAATCTATCACAGCAGGGATGAAAGGGTAGAGAATTTTGAGGTGACTGGTGAGAGCTTTCGTAGTCAGTAAGCAGAGGAAGGAGAATGGTAGAGTGCAGAGGTTTCCTTCCCTCCACCACCATTTTACTAAGTTTAGGACCCTACGCTGTGGTGCTGGCTCAGTTAAATCACAGACAAACCCTCAAGTAGTTCTCCTGGGTGGTTCTTGGTCTAGCTAAGGGAACAGTGATAGTCAATCTTCATATAGCTGAGGCACCAGAATGCAAGTCCGAGAGACCCACTTCAAACAGAAAGAATGGGTGCTTTTCACTAGAGAGAGAGAGAGAGAGAGAGAGAGAGAGAGAGAGAGGAAGCTCTAGCAGGGTTAGATTTTGTTCTTGTGTCAGTAGAAGATACATTTTCATCAAAACCATAGGCAAGAGCTAAGGACCAGCCATTCACATCAAAAGCTGAAAAGCTACAGTGATACCAAACCCATTTGATGAGAAGAAATGTATTTCCTTGCATGTATGTGTTTGAAAGTGAGTTTCCAGTAGAAATTTCTTATTAAAACATAAAATTCCCTTCTTTGAAATGACTTAATCCTTATAAAAGATAACCTGCTTTTTGATTTGGGTGTATCTTGTCTTTAATTTTATTTTGCAATGTTAACTACTGGCTTATCAATTTAGTAATACTAAGTTTTTCCTCAGATCTAGTGGATACAACGGTGATACTATTTGAAAAGCAGTGAGAGTGTGCTGACTAGCTAGTAAAGCTATTACATATTTTGATAATCCACTATGACAGTTTGAATAAGAATGGCCCCATAGACTCATATATATTAATCCTTGGTTCTTAGTTGAAGAATGTTTTTTTGAGAAGGATTGGGGAGTATGTCCTCATTGGAAAAGTTGTGCCACTGGGTATAGGCCATGAGGTTTCAAAAGACTCATACCATTCTCAGTTAGGGCATTCTTTCTCTCTGTTTCGTGTTTCTGTTTGGGGATCTGCCACACTTCCCTTCTTCCCAGCATTCTGTTCTGTCTACTACGCCCACTTAAGGGCTGCCCTATCAAAAGACCAAGGTGGTGAGAGTAGAATCATATAGCGGAACTGAATGGAAAGTGCAATGGGAGCTCAAGACTAAAAGCTTTAAGTCAGCCTACTACTGTGGTCTATCCTCTGACAATAAAGACTCATTCTATGCTGTGAGGAGTGAATATATGCTAACAGTATTTGGTGATCATAGATTCATTCTCTTGGGATGAGAATTTGAAAAGAGAAATACAATATTGAGTATGCGGCAATTATTATATATGTGAATGTATAGTCTACATTGGTAGTTATTGTATAAAATATAATAAATCTGAACAAATTATATGATATGACAGATAAGACTCAAAGACAATTTTAATGTTAGTGGGGCTATACAAGTGCAGGAGATAAATAGCAAAGATGCAGCTCATTTTTGAAAATTAAACCCATGCATAACTTACATCATTCTACGAGGATTTAGAAAGACCAGCCATTGGTTTTAATTGGAAATTGAAATCCGCACTAACACCAGTGACCTATCAGCAATCATGTGTTTCATCCTCTCATTTCTACCGTTTAATAATCTTGACAGTTCTTGCTGAGGTGAAGAGTGTGACATAAACTGTCCAGTACAGCTATATAAATGATTTCTCAGATTGTTCTGTTCTTCAATTCCTGGATACAGTTCCATCCTATCCCAGACTGTAGACAATTTCAAAAAATGAACTAGCTTGGCATGAAATTGCCAAAACATTTTCTTCTGTAAAGAAAGTGATAGGAAGTTTCTGAAGAGAGAAAAGACAAAAAGCTCTGTATACTTCCCTTCCTTTCCTGTAGCCAAAGCCTCCAGAAAAGCATCTCAAATGCTAGGGTTCATGCCATTTGATATTTCTCTCTCTGTTTGACATTGGTAAGCAATTAAATCCCAGGAGGTGATGACAAAGGATAATTAGATTTATTTTAGACATCTCAATGAGCTTTGCTTTTGATGTGTGGGCATAATTAGTGCATTGAATGCATGTTTACCCTAATTAAGTTGATTAATTTTGGCAATATTTGCCTTAGTTAATATAATTAATAAAAGCTCAGGGATATATTTCATATCCCCACCTTCACAGTCAACTTCAGTGATATGTTTTGCAGTTGTGCTAGGTGATGGGAATAGTCTAGAAACGTGAGTGACATGCTTTGAACTATAGCATCTTAATCAAAAGGGAATCCCCATGTTTTCATACTTTTTCCTCTCAAAATTTAAATTTTTACATTTTTTCATTGACCAACTGTTATCAGGTTACTGATTACCTGTCTTGAACTTTGCACTACAAAATTCCTGAAATAAATACTCACTGTTAACTTTGTTCTCCTTGGATTGAGTTAAAATTTCAATTGTAGTTGTTGTGATAGAATACAGTTCAAGAAACAGTCCATCTAGAGGATGAAGTTAAGGCAGGTGGAACTTGGAGCAGCTGACAACATAGCATCCATAGTCTAGACATGGACAATAATAAATAATTAATGCTCAGTTAGTTCTCCCAACCGATGCAGTCAAGGATCCCCTGCCCAGGAAACAGTACCACTCACAGTGAAGCTGGGCCTCCCCACATCAATTCACATAACTGAGAGCATCTCCCCAGTCATGGTCCTATAGATTATTGTCTCCCAAGGATTTCTAGATTGTTTTCATTTGACAACATAACCATCTAAGTCCCTCTCGGGGAACTATAATAAAAAGCACCTCCCAAGGAATCTGAATTATTTAACCGTTCCAATAAAGAAAAGTGGAGAAAGCAGTTCCTTCTTGGTGTGCTTTCTCCAGCAGGGTTGTACAAGAATCCCTTTCCTGTTAAATCTCTCTGTGTTACACCACTACTAAGAGCAATGCCACTGCTCGCTGTCATTGTTTTATCATCCATTTTTCATATTCATATGTTTCTACGTTCATGTCTTTCCATAGACATAACATCTTTGATCTAAGAAGACTTAACACCTGGCCTTCCTAGGTCCCCGGAAACAATTGTTGAATTAAGATAGAAGCCAGTTCTGATTCTCCGGGCAAACAGAAGATATCTAATAGCATTATAGCACTAGTGACTATTTTTTCTCTTGTCTTTTGCTTCTTGCAGTGTTCCAGGATCAACAAAAGAGTTTCTAAACTCACTAGATTTCTCACACTAATGTGAGAATGGCACTTTCAGTTAATTAGTTTAAGTGTTAACAATTTAATTTTGTAACAGAAACCATATGTATGCCATTGAATTTTCGCTATAAGAAAGGACAATTGGATCTTCTAATGTATTTCCAAATACTGGATGTTATGAAGTTATAATGGTTAATTTTATGTGTCTAACGGATTGGCTACAGGGTGCTGTAAACAGAGATGGAGCTTTTCTTTTGTTCTGAAGGCCCGGTCCAAAATAAACACACAAAACCGTATATTAATTACAGAATGCTTAGCCTATAGCTTACACTTATTACTAACTATTCCTTTCTAATTAAATTAACCCATTTCTATTAAACTTTATTTTGCCACATGGCTCATGGCTCACCTGTCCTCTAGCATCTTTCCCAGTAACTAGCTCATCTCTTTCTTGACTCTACCCTTCTTCCTCTCTATACTTCCAGTTTGGCTTTCTTGATTAGCTTTATTCTGCCTTGCTATAGGCCAAGCTTTATTATTAACCAATGAGAACAATGCATATTCACAGCATACAGAAGTATTTAGCCCACAGCAGAGTACACAGGCATTTTGTTTAACATTATTTCTGGGGTGGTTTTTGTGGGGATGTTTCTGAATGAGACTAAAATTTTGATCACAAAAATGATTACCTTAGATTGTCTTTGCTAATATAGGTGAGTTTCAACAAATCTTTGAAGGCTCAATTAGAACAAAAAGCTAAACAAGACAGAATTATTTCTTTCTGTGTGATTATATTTGGAAGATTACCATACATGGTATGCATATTCATACATTTGTATGGTTATATATTGTACATGTATGGCTGTGTGAAATTCTAAGCTCATGTGGGAAGGAATGTAACATTCGGACAGAAGAAAAGTTATTTGGGGAGTGATTCTTGAAGAGGTGATCTGTGAAGTGATTGAGAGTTGTGTGTGAGTCAGGGTGGAGAGTTTCCCACACCAGAAAGGAGTTGTTTGTGAGTCAGGGTTGAGGTTTGCCACACCAGAAGAGAGTTGCGTGTAAGGATGGTTCGAGGGTTTACAACACCAGAAAGGAATTGTGTGTGAGTCAGGGTTGAGGGTTCACCACACCAGAAAGGAGTTGTCTGTGAAAAAGTGTCAAGGTTTGCCACACAAGAAGGGAGTATAATCAGATTTGTGTTTGCTAGTTACAAATGGAACCACGGAATGGCTACATTTTTAATAGTTATGATAAACAGGAGAAAGATCATTGAATTATTTTATTGGCAATTAAATCTAATATGACAGGTTGTAAATGGAACACAGTTGACATCACAGCACTGGGGAGGCAAAAGGAGAAGGATTATACTTTTGTACAATATGAGCTACATTATGTAACACAGGATGGCCTGTGCTACATTGGGCAGCCCTGTTACATAAAAACAAAACTAAAAACAATATCAGATTCAACATCTCAAAAGCAAGCAATGCCAAACTTAATTGAAATGTCAAAACAATGCAAAATAATCAATAAAAACACAGGCAGTTCTGAACTGAGCTAAAAAAAAATACCAAAAGAACCCACACAATTTTCTTTTTTCCTTTACTATTTTGATTATCTTTTGGAGTAAAGAAAATAAAATACTAAAATATTTCGAAATCAACTCTTTCTGCAGTTTCTCTGTTCTTCAGAATCACTAAAGCAGAGAGAGCTTTGACTTCTGTTCGGCGATCAGGAATAGGGGAATTATGGCAAAGATTGGTGATTAATGGCAAAACACCAGTGAAACCCCTCATATGTATAGGTGTTATCAATGACCTCTTCTGGGGACACCTTGGCATGTACTCTCAAGAGTTTAACAGCTTTAGGGGAGAGTTTACCCAAACATAGTCCTCATTCAAAGTGGAAGAAGAGAGATTATTCTGTGCCAAATACAAGTGATTCAAGTGGCCATGGTCCAGTAACATGGAATTAGCATGACCAAGTTACAAGTTCATTATAAAATCAATAAGCTGGGTGCCTTAGTTTGGCTTTTTATTGTTGTGAAAAGACACCATGACCATGACAACTCTTACAAAGGAAACATTTAATTGAGGGTGGCTCTCTCACAGTTTTAGAGGTTCAGTCCATTATCATCATGGTGGGAAGCATGGTGGCATGCACACATATGTGATACTGGAGGAACAACTAAGAGTCCTATATCTTGTAGGCAATAGGAAGTAGGTTGATAGTCAAACTGAGGGACACTTGAGTAAAAGAGACTTCAAAGCCTGTCCCCACAGTGACACACTTTCTCAAACAAGTCCACACCTCTTAATAGTGCTACTCCCTTTTGAGACCATTTTCTTCCAAACCACCACAGCAGATCTTTTATAGTCACGAACAGAAGAAAATCATAAATCACGATGTTTACTAAATACACTTTCGGGTGGGTATCAGAAAAACAGAGTGGAGAAAAGTCAGTTATAGTTTATATGTTTTAGTTTATAATAATTTTAATTTTTGAAATTATAGTTACTTCATTTTCTCTTGTCCTTTTTCTCAATCCAACCCTTCCCACACACCTACTTTGCTATCTCTTGAATTCACATTCTCTTTCTTTTTTGTAGCATATCTGAATATATATATACTGAAATGTCAAAACAATATAAAATGATCAATAAAAACATAGGCAGTGATGCCGGGGATGGAAATGTTAGAATATATGCTATCTGATGCCATTCTTAACTTTTGATATAACCTTGTGGTTCTCTAAGAATAAATTACAGAGGTATTACCTGCCAGTCAAAAGGGTGTTGGAGTGGCCTGGAGGGGAAGGTGAGAGAGTAGGAGTAGGGGTGGCGGGAAAATTGTGGATGGAATATAAAATGAAATTTAAAAATAAGATAAAAGGCTGTTAGATTAGTGGGTAATGAATGGTTACTATGGGGACTAAGGATAGGGTAATTTTGACTACAGATCTGCAACATTCCAGCTTTGCCATCATGGACTTCTATTCAGTTTCTCAGCTATGTGTAATGTTTAACATGGCATTACTTTGGGGATGTGGTGGGGCTTCATATAGGACGACCCAGAAAGGATTGATAATAATGTCACCAGTAAACACTCCTGAGGGAGCTGTGTGGTGTGCACAGTTTGCAATCTTTCAGAGGGAGTTGTATTTGGTGTGCAGTTTGTACTCCTTCAGAAGGAGCTGTGTGTGGTGTGCATAGTTCACGCACTTTCAGAAGGAGCTGTGTGTGGTGTGCACAGTTTGTATTCCTTCAGAAGGAGCTGTGTGTGGCGTGTAGAGTTTGCACTCCTTCAGAAGGAGCGGAGCCGTGCGTGGTGTGCACAGTTTACGCTCTTTCAGAGGGAGCTGTGTGTGGTGTGTGCAGTTCACACTCCTTCAGAGGGAGCTGTGTGAGGTGTGTAGAGTTTATACTCTTTCAGATGAAGCTGTGTGTGGCATGTAGAGTTTACACTCCTTCAGAGAAAGTTGTACATGGTGTGCATAGTTCACACTCCTTCTGAGGGAGCTATGTGTGGTGTGTAGAGTTTGCATTCCTTCAGAAGGAGCTGTGCATGGTGTGCACAGTTTACACTCTTTCAGAGGGAGCTGTGTGTGGTGTGTGCAGTTCACACTCCTTTTGAGGGAGCTGTGTGTGGTGTGCATAGTTTGCACTCCTTCAGAGGAAGCTGTGCATGGTGTGCATAGTTCACACTCCTTCTGAGGGAGCTATGTGTGGTGTGTAGAGTTTGCACTCCTTCAGAAGGAGCTGTGTGTGGTGTGCACAGTTCACACTCCTTCAGAGGGAGCTGTGTTTGGTGTGGTGTGTACAGTTTATACTCCTTCAAAGGAAGCTGTGTGAGGTGTGTAGACTTTGCACTCCTTCAGAAGGAGCTGTGTGTGGTGTGCACAGTTTATACTCCTTCAGAGGGAGCTCTGTGTGGTGTGCTTAGTTTGCACTCCTTTTGAGGGAGGTGTGTGTGGTGTGTACAGTTTCCACTCCTTCAGAGGGAGCTGTGTGGTATGCACAGTTTCAAATAGTGAAATATTTTGTTTTATCTGATGGTCCTTCTGGGTCATCCCTGATGTTGTCCCAAAGGAAGTATTTTAATTCTTTCCTCATGCTAGAATTTATAATATGGTTGTTTTATGTTTTCATTCCTATTAGCCACGAGATGGAGTAGAAGGACTAGTTGATAAAGAAATTAAAAACATTCCATATTGGGTGATAGTGTTATAAAGTCTAATTTCATAGTTTGTATGTAAAATTCTAATAACTATTTTATGGGCTTTATGCCTGTGATATTTCTAAGTATAAATGCTCTTTATGTACATCAAAGAGGGAAGAAAATTTGATATAACAGGTAAGCATTCTTGAGAATCTTTTATTCTTCTTGTATTAAGAAAGAGACTAGCATTTTATAGACATTGTTTGGGGTCCTTTAAAATATGGTTACCTGACCCATCCATAATAGCAACCCTATGAAGTGTACACAGTCCTTCTTACTTCCTTATAAAGATAGAAGAGGTATAGAGAAAAGTTAAATATCTTGCCCAAAGTTCAGGAGGTCAGTGTAATTTTGGAAGTGGACACAGTGATGTGGAATCCCGACAGTGAATTCTCTGCCCATCGCCTATGTGTGACTTTGATCTTCTACCTTCTAACTGAATAACAAGCTCAGTCCACTGTTTCTATGTATTTCCAGAGAATGCATGTCTACATCACTACTTTGTTCATTAGCAGATTCCCATTCCTGCTCTCACATTGTAGTGGTGAGGCGCAGGGGAGCACGGCCTGCTTTTCATCCGGCCCAGCTCCCTCACGGCTAGCTTATACCCCGAAATAATAACACACAGATTGTATTCATTTAAGCA
>LOEQ01001026.1:33004-61797 GCA_001685075.1 Bramus lutescens | reverse complement strand
GAGGACCTTGGACTTCCCACAGGGCAGGAAACCCTGACTGATCTTAGGACTGGAAAGGGAGGGGGAGAGGAAGTGGGAGGATTGGGAGGGAAATGGGAGGATGTGAGGAGGTAATTTTTAATAAATAAATAAAAGATGCAATTAACCAACCAAAAAAAAAAACTGTAAGATGCACCATGGGCCATTCTCAAAAAATAAACCAAAACAAACAAAATCTCTAGTGCTAGTGAAGGAATGGTTCCTGGAAGAGACTCTACAACCATCACTTTGCTAAGCCAACATAATCCCTAACTAACATCTAAACATTTGTCCACATATCAACAGGTAAGTGCAGTCCTCACCGCTGATTATGGAAACTACTCTTTGTAGCAGAAGATCATTACAGACAACACCATCAATCAAAATGCAGAGTTGAGGAGCTCACTTCCAAAAGACACTTTTACAATGGAACTCCTCCTGCACCTAACATTCTGGGGTCAGGGTGGATGGCGGGATTGAAAGGTCAGAGCATCAGAGAACTTGCTATGCACTTGTGTCTTCTAGTAAGCTAATAAGCTACATACATAATATGCTATAAACTGCCCAAATGTGAGCCAAGCAACACAAAGACCAAGAAGACATGCCAAGTGGACTTAAGATAAGCCCTAGAGGCCTTGAACCCATACAAAGAATTATAGAAAACTAAGGAATGCTGAAATGAGGAAAAATAGCCTTCCCCAGGGAAGAGCACACCAATGCAGTATGGACAATTGTCTGTATTCTGTCAATTATGTTTTAAATAAACACTGATAGCCAGGCAGGAAGTATAGGTGGTACAAGAAGACAGGAAGTAGAGGCAGGTCAATGAGAACAGGAAACTTCTGGGAAGGAGGAAGCTCTCTCTACAGTTGTGAGCCTGCCACAGAGGAAGCAAGCTGTGACCTGCCCCGCTGAAAAAGGTACTAAACCATGTGGCTAGCATATACTAGAATAATGTGCTAATATAAGTCATAAGAGGTAATAAGAAGCCTGAGATAATGGACCAATCAGTTTATAGTTAATGTAGACCTCTGTGTGATTTCTTTGGGACTTAATGATTGTGGGAGATGGCCAGGACAGAAACCTGAGACAGCACCAATGTTTTATACAAAACTTAATAGTCAGTCTTGAAAGCATACATTAGGTTATATTTAAGAATATATATGTATATAGATATATGTATGTAACAATGAAAAAAGAGGCCATGAATTTGAAAATGAAGATAATGGGTACATCTGAGGGTTTGGAGAGAGGAAATGGAAGGAATAAATTTTAAAATTATAACCTTAAAAATAAAAGAAATCTATAGTATGGTGATGCCCAGGGTTTACACAGGACTCAGTGTATCCCTTACAGTTCCCACTGATGCATACCTTCCTCAGTGATACTACCTGTATTGTAATGGTTTTCAAATGAGGGCTACTGTCAGTTAACACATGTGCATGTGCAAGTGCATGGGTTCACAGGCATATACACAGGTTTTCTTTCATTCCAGATGTATGGAATTTGGTATGTTAGTTACATAATCACTGTGATTGAGCTGCACTAAACATGGCATAATGGGACTGAGCATCATTTATTCTCAGTGTAATAGAATGGAGACCAGAGTTCCTGGGCTGGTGTTGAGGGCTTTGGGGTGCTGCATTCTCGAATCCTTCAATTTCTTTTCTTTTCCTACACTGACACTGCAAACACTTTGGCCTTTCTGTGTAACACAGTATCTTTTCCACTCTTATTTTAAAACCCAGTGAAAATGAAGGCAGTTTCTTTAGAACTGACACACACACACACACACACAGTTCTTGAATTCACATTTATCTAAAATTTAGATTAATCAAACCTAATATCTTTGAAGTATATTTTTCAATTTACAACTCAGACTAGTGAGGAGCATTGGTGGATAAGGCTACTTGCTGCTAAGTCTGAACACCATGAGTTAGTTCTTCAGAGCCTACAAAGCAGAAAAAAAGAATAGAAGACTTCAGTAAGTCCGCCTCTGACCACCAGATGTGGCCATTGCCCATGAATAAACATGCATAAGCACATCTACACAATCATACACAAACTCTATTCATTAAAATGTTTAAAAAATAAAATAAAATTTAGATTTCTAGTGAATTTAGAAACTACAGAGAAACCCCATCTCAAAAAACCAAAAAAAAAAGAATTTTCCCCATCCCAGCCCTAATCTCATAATTGTAACATGCTGTTCTTTATACTTTTGACTGTGCTACTGGTGGAGTACTTTGTGGTAATAGTTATGACAGCAGAAATGCATTCTGTAGTGAAACAGACTCCTCCTGGTCTGATTGATTTTGTGCTTTATAACCCATTTCAGTTATCAGAAAGTATTGCAATTTTTCCTTCTGCTATTTGGAAAGAATGTAATAGTCTAAAAGTTTGCCTGGCTTCTGCACGAGTTTCTCCTATCAGGTAGTCACAGTGTATTTATTAAACTTCCTGGAACTCAGTGGTGGACACTTTCAATTCTTTCTTTCTCTATTGGCTGGCCTGTAAGTTAGAACGCACTCAAATGGACTCTTGACAATGTGACCTAGTGGATCTGTGGGGTCATGATCAAGAACTGTGAAAATCACCATTCCAGATTGTAATTAGAGTACTTTCCAAAGTTACTGTACATGAGGCATGTGATTGCTAGAACTCATCAATACTGAGGTTCAGTGCATTCAGAGTAATTTTCATATGACCTAGACTTCAATATGGCTTTTTGTGTTGTGCACATAACGTTACAGCCTAACCAATAAAGACAGATGTGGTTTTTAACACTACTCTGTAAGGAATTTTTCAATAACCATGGCATGACCACGAGGAAGATATAAGAGACTATGATGCACACTAATAAAATGCTTTTGGGGAAAATACCAGCAGACTTTTCTAACACTAAGAAGCACATATAAATAATAATTCTTCAAATGGTAGATATGAGTGATAATGCATATGATTATCTAAAATAAGTATGATAATTGTTGACAAAGATTTCTGTCCTGCCCAGTCCCGCAGCCATTAAGTCCCAAAGAAATACAGAGAGGGTTATGTTAATTAAAAACTGGTTGGCCTATTAGATCAGACTTTCTTATCACTAATTCTTACATCTTACATTAACCCATAATTTTTGTCTGTGTTAGGCACGTGTCTTGTTACCTTTTATCAGTGAGGCATTCTCATCTTGCTTGCTCTGTGGCTGAGTGACAACTACAGACTGAGCCTTGCCTCTTCCCAGAATTCTTCTATTCTTGTGGCCCCGCCTATACTTCCTCCTGGCTACTGGCCAATCAGCATTTTATTAAACCAGTATAATTGACAAATCTTTTCCAAGTACACGACCATTGTCTCACAGCAGTGACTAAGGAAATTAAAGAGTGTAATTAGGAGAAGACACTAGAAGTGTGTAGGCAAAAACTGTCCTTTTGCATCTGTTGGATGTTAGTGTAAAAAGAAAGATGAGCTTTTATGTAGCAGGAAGGCCTATGTCAATCCAGTTCACATCAGTTTCTTTTTAGTTTAGACTGTCATGAGTTATACAATGCCATCTTTACTAGCATCCATCTGTCCTGTCAGGTATGTTTTGACAATCCCACAATGCACTTGAAATTCTCTTGTTTATCAGGATTAGCTATGGTCCTAGAGTGAAGCTGCACTTGAATACATGGGGAGAGCTAAAAAAAATAGAATTTTAGTACTGGGATGAGGAAAAGTTGAATGAATGAGAAGTAGGAACACTTAAGGAAGTTAAAAAGGGCATTTATTGATGAAAAGATAATTGTTGGAAACCAAAGTTAAAGAATGATACTTACGTGAAAATAAGGCTTCCCCATAAGTATGGAGGCTCTGGAAGGGGGTAGGTGGCAAATGAGAAAGACAGTCCAAGTTGTTGCATCATTCTTTAAAAGTAATTAGATCTCAAGTAAAGATGCACGTCTCAGAGAAAAGTCTCAATGTGTGATGTAATGAAGAGACACATGACCATGTCAGCTCTTACAAAGGAAAACATTTAGTTGGCGTTTTAGAGCAGCATGCAGGAAGACATGATGCTAGAGCTGAGAGTTCTTACATCTTGACTCACAAGCAACAGGAAATGATTTGAGACTGGGTGTGGCTTGAACCATATATAAGACCTCAAAGCCTACCTCCATAGTGACATACTTCTTTCAATGAAGCCACGCTTACTCCAACAAAGCCACACCTCCTAATAATGCCATTCCCTTTGGGGGGGTCATTTTCATTAAAATCACCACATAGAGTTTTAAAAATCCAATTTCATTTGACATTATCCCCTTGAACAAAGAAATACTATTCATTTTGCTGAATATATACCTTCTGGCCCGCAAACATATTTTTCACTATTGATGTGGTAAAATGCAAAAGTACGTATAGCATATCTGTTATCTGCATGTCAAACATAATGAATATCTCAATAAAGACCACTTTTGCAGTTAAGATAAACTTGAAAATTTAAATGAAAGATGCATTTTCCTGTGAGAATGACTTTCATACTTATAATGTGGCAAACTGTGTCAGCCTTAGAGAAGTCTGCATAACCTGAGGACCAACATTTTTCAAATATCAGTACATGACAGATTTTATCATGAATAATGCAATGATTTATAATGCAAAAGCAATGGATTTTAATTAACAGAGTAAAGAAATCCCATTCCTAGAATTTCATATTTGCAACTAGCCTTGGACAAACATCTAACACCCTTGTTTTGGAGTAATCCAAGATAGTGTTAACAACAGTCTTAAATAATGCTAAATATCTGTGTGATGTTGAATTTCTTTTTCATATTTGTTAAGCAAAACTATCTACTGTTAGAGATTGCATCAACTGTCTCTCATTAAGCCAGACACTACATGAATTTGCAATGAGATAAAACAATGGCAGTTTTATCACTAAAGTTTTCTTTTTTCTTTATGCACATGTTGACATTTTCCTTCATAAAATCAGTAATCTAATTGTTAGCATTTGAATTTGCCATGTCCCCCTCCCCAGGCTCATTTGAACCTTTATGAGGTCGGGACTAGTTGTTACAAGTAGGTATCAAAAACTGGCCTTTGATAGCTACCACCTGCTCTTTGCTTTCTGTTCCATGGTAGTGTTAAAAATCTCTGACTCCGGCTTCTGCCATCATAAACTCTACCACATTTTCTCCACCTCCTCCCTTAAGTTGATTAGTCATTCATTATGCTGATAGAGATTCAAAAAAGATACCTACTTATACTTCTAAAGCAATTTTACTTTTTGTTTCCTTTTTAGATTGAATAAAATATTTAAGTCACATGTATACACACACAGACACACACACACACACACACACACACAGATTAGTATTTACTTTCAACTTGGCACAACATAGATTCCCCTGGAAAGAGTCTATGTGAAGAATTATTTAGATTAGATTAGCTTCTGGGTATGTCTGTGGGGGATTGTTTCAATTGTTAGGCACCACAGCCTACAGTAGGCACAACCATTTCTTTCTGTCCTTGTTCGTGGATGGGGTAAGACTAGCTTCTTGGATTCATGCTTTAATTTCCAAACAAACAAACACACAATATTCAAAACAATATTCAAACAAAAATATTCAAAACCCCCAACCAAATGACAACAACACCAAAAGCTGCTTTCTATTGTAAAGTTGCTTTTGGCCAGGGTATTTACCATAACAACTGAAATGAAACTGGAAATATATGCATGTTTATATGACTACATATGTACATATAAATACATCTCACTGGGACAAAAGGACTTCAGGCTTCTTAATAAGCTCTAAAAAGAGTTTTGAAATAAAGAGAAAATGCAGAAATATTGAGCTACATTTGAAGATGAAGAAGTCAGCAATTGGTAGTGTCATTTGATATTATAAATGGTGTCTGTCTTAGTTACTTTTCTGGTGCTATGATGTGATGCCATCACCAAGGCAACTTACTGAAGAAAGGCTCTATTGGAGACATGTTGTGTCAAACAGTTGAGTCCATTATCATTCTGGTGGGGAGCATGGCACCAGGCAGATAGGCAGGGTGCCAACAAGCATGAGGCAAAGAAGGCAATATACTGGGAATAGTGTGAGTCAGTGAGACCTCAAAGTCTGCCTACAGTGCAATTACCTTTTGCAATACCATGCTTCTTAATCTTCCCCCCAAAGTCTACTAACTATAGATTAAGTATTCAAATATATAACCCTATAGTAGTCATTCTCATTCAAACCATAACAATTCCTCAGTAGGTAAAGGAGTTGTGTGAAGCCTGGTGATCTAAGAAGGATCTCCAGAACCTATGTAAAGGTGAAAGGAGAGAGCCAGCTATTCAAAATTGCTCTTTGATTTCCACACACATGATGTGGCACGTCTCCTACACACATTATGCACTAACAGCCTCACAATATTAAACACAATATTTTTTAAAAGTGGTGCTATATTTTAAAGAAGATGATGTATTTCCAAGACTACTGCTTTTAAATGTTGGCTAAGGAAAGAAATAAATGTTTCATGATTACAGAATGTAGTAAGAACATTGGCTTTGAATTTAAAGGCTAGAGGAAATAGGGGAATCTGAGTTTTCAAGAAGTATATTTTTCATTTAGTAAGAAAGACTTCCAGAAATTTCTTGAACCAGTTCCATGGCTGAACACATTACTGGATTCTCTTTCCATTTACTTATCTTGCTGTCAGTCTTGGCAACTTGCACACCTAAGAAATGTCAAATGTTTGGATTTCACATGAGTGTCCAGCAGGATTACATCTATTAGCTTATTCAAACGATTTAGATCTTGATCCTATCTTTACTACTCAGTCATCAGTTTATCCATGGAAGAGATGTAGGAAGATTGACCCTTCTCAGAAAAACAAAATCTTTGACTATGGCTTCCCATTCAATGTCTGCCCTTTGTTCTATGATTCCACAGCAAGCGTTTGCTGGAAGCATCTGTACATGACCTCAATTCATGCTCTGTTGTAGAACATTTTAAGATATGTTATTCTTGTTTATGCAGTAAAACATGTGTTTAATGATGCAAAGCTGTGTTGTAGTCTTTTATGTTGCATTTGTTTAACTCTGTGAAGCTGTGTTACTTTGCTTGTCTAGAACACTTGATCTAATAAAGAGCTGATGGCCAATAGCAAGGTAGGAGAATGGATAGAGAGAGCCAGCATGCAGAGAGAATAAAAAGAAGAAATCTGAACGGAAGAAATCAGAGATCAAGGAACAAAAGTAGGAGGAGGTCATCAGGGGTCAGCCACCCAACTACACTACAAGCCATGGCATAAGAAAAAACGGTGTATAAATAGAGAAAGATAAGAATCGAGAGGCAATAGGTAGATGGGATAATTTAAGAAAAACTGGCTAGAAATAAGCCAATCTAAGGCTGGGCATTCATAAGACAGAATAAGACTCCACACATATTAATTTGGAGCTTGGTGGTGGGCCCCTCAAAGAGCAAAGAGTCAAAGTTAAACAAAGCAAAACAAAACAACCAACAACGTTGCTCTTTTTCTTGGGTTCATTCTTCTGGTGAAGATTTTACAAGAGACATCCTCTTGTCAGCTCAGTGGCCAAGAGTTGGCTTTCCTCATCTCAGTTGACCTTGTGGCATTTGGCATGAGATGGGGAAGAAAACTTTCCTGCCCTTGACTCCAGGGATACTCTCTTCTCTCTGTTTTCTGTTTGTTTGCTTCTTTTTGTTTGGTTGTTTTATGGTTTTATTATTTTGTTTTTACTTCATTGACTTCTGTTCTCTTTCTACTTTCTAGTAATTCATATTTTTCTTAATCTCTTTTTTGCCTGTCTTTTAATTCATCTAGTACCATGACTTTGCTCGGTCTGCTACCCAAATTTGTACTAACAGCTTCAACTTCTCCCTTCAAACTTTCATTGTTTTCCTTCAATATACACCAAAAAACTTTTCCATTTCTGACTGACATTTCAATCTTAATCTTGACTTTCTAACTTTGACATGATGTACCATAGTCTGGCCTGTCTCTGTAAATGGCACCATTGTGAAACAATTGCTCAGGCCTGGGTTTCAGAACACAGAACATGTGTTCTCTCTCTCTCTCTCTCTCTCTCTCTCTCTCTCTCTCTATCGTTTTTTGAAACAGGGATTCTTTTTACCTTTGGATCCTGTCCTGGAGCTAGCTCTTGTAGACCAGGCTGGCCTCTTTTTCTTATACTCCTCAAAACAGAAGCAAATCCTTTGAACTATTTCTCACATGTGGTGGCTAATGTGATCTCTTGTAGCTGTGTATCCCATCACTATGATGATAGTCCAACATATAGATGTGTGTCACCCAGACTTCCATCTTTGATTAGGATCCCATCTTCCCATTGACTTTGTTCTAGCAGTCTATACTTCACACACATACTACTGTGATCTATTAAGACACAAAGCATGGCATTTTCCTCTTCCGTGGAAAGTTCTCTGGTAGCTTCGGATTGCTCATCTATGGTCTTTACCCTTCATAATGGGCTTCAAGCCACTCTGTGATCACTCTCATGTCTGTTGGTTTTCTGTTTTCACCTCCTTTTCCTTTCAGGACACCAGTCACATTGACTCAATTCTGTGTGTTCTGGTGATGGGTTTCTGCCCATCTCATAACTTTGTGTTCCTGGTCCTCTCATTTCAGGACAGATTCTTACCTTCACACACTTGGCAATTTTCTCATGAAAATTCCCTCTAAATGCTAACTTCTTAGACTAAGTTTTCTTCTTCATCTTGTTTAAGATAGACATAAAGCAGAATATAACTTTTAAACAAATAATTTGCATAAATATATTTAAATATGGTACATGAATAAGTATTATGTGTAGACTGAGTTTATTTGGTAAATTAGAAAGTTTTCTACTTTGAATAGGCTAATAATAAATTGACTTATAGCTATTTTCTGTCACATTTGCGATTTGCTCTCTGGCTTTCCCTGTGATAAATAGGGAAATACGTTTGCTTTCATATTTTTCTACTCTATAGATTCTAATTTTATAACATGTAAACATGTATGAACTATTCAACTCCAGCTTCAGTGTCCAGTACACATTCTAATATAGTGGCTCAATGAATGAATGTCAAAAGAAATCAGATTTTACTGTATTTAAGGAAATGGACAATATGCCAAGGGAAGCCAAACCTATCAGATCATTTTGTTTTCTGAGATATCACAAAAGGGAAAATTACAGCAGAAATTATGGTTTGTTAAATTGGTATATTTTGTTTAATTAAGTAAAAGAGATCTATGACCTAGATGATGAAATTAATCAAAATTGCAAATCAGAGAGAGGAGGAGAGACCCCAATAAAAGTGTTGGTTCATTTCTTCTTTTAAAATACAGATTACATAATTAGTAATAGTGATTTTGTAGCAGTTCCTTGTCTCTGTATTTTTTTGAGTGTATTCTGAAACTACTAGAAATTTTTATTGAAGTTCTCCATTCTATAATGTGTGGTATGGTATGCCATTTTATGCTATGTATATGCTTTATTACCATTGATTAATAAAGAAGCTGATTTGACCAAATAGCAGACTGAATAGAGCCAGATGAGAAATACAAGCAAAGATCAAATGGAATCTGGAAGATGCCAGCAGCCACTGGAGAAGCAAGATGTAAAGTAGCAAGCCAGAAGCCCTGTAGTAAAATATAGAAAAATAGAAATGGGTTAATTTAAGTTGTAAAAGCTAGTTAACAATAAGTCTGAGCTAATAGTCCAAACTGTTCATAATTAATATTTAAGAAATGGCTCTGCCCCATTAGGCTTTCAAACATGGCTGAGGTATATTCACCACCAGTTCTGGGAGCAATGTTCAATGACCCAACTCTAGGGATGCAACAGGTCCACACCCTGATCAAGAGGTTTGTACCACACTGCCCACAAACTCCATTCAAATGTACCATAGCAAGACCTTTCAAAAAAGCTGTCCATGCCACCAGCACAAACCAGAAAGACATTTATATAAAACTATACCCAAATTCCAAAACTTTATTTATAATGGTTTGTTTTCTTTTAAAGGGAGTTGGTTATAAGGGATTAATAGTCATAGTTATTCTCTTGCTAAAGAAAACGGGGAATATGTTATAGAAATGATGAAAAAAGGTAGGTTATTGAATATACTTTAATCTAAAAAAACAACTGTTAGTCTCAAAATATCTTATATTGGTATAAATTTTAGTTTATTGATATGAGTTTAAGGTCAATTTGTTTTACTTAACATTTTTTTCTCTTGTTTAAGGTACTATGTTTATGCAGCTCATTAAAATGTAATGTATAGTTAAAATACAAATTAATAGTCATCTATAATAGTCAAACTTGCAGCCATGTTGCTTAGGTTTTTAAATATGCAGAGATACAGTTCAGATAGAAAGGTAATCTCCAAACACTTCAAAGACCAATAGAATATGTTGTTTAAAAAATTTTATGAGCTTAGACTTTTCTCAGTGGGACACATCTGCTCCTGATGGCACTAATTACTTCAAGAGGATGGTGGAGATCAAAGAAACTCCTTATGGAGTTTGCTCTCAATGTGGCAAGACTAGCCATTAGGGCAAGAAGCTGTTCTTGTCTGAACTGATTGACAATATGCTGTATAAACTGGAACCACATGAAAATGACTGCTGAAATTGCCAGAACAAGTTGGGACAGTCTTTCATGATTCCTGATTCATGGAAGAGTCTGCCAGAAATTAGAGGACAATGACTGACAAACTGCCAATATAGGTGGGACAGTTTCAAATTTCCTGCTTCACAGAGAAATCTGCCAGATACGCTGGGGCTGTTGGCTGAAGATGGATGCCCTAAGTTACAAAAGAACTTTGAGTGACTGTCCAGCCAGCCAGAGATCTCTATCACTTCTAGAGTTTTGGAAGTTGTTTACAATTCACTTCCCAGTTACTTAGGTAGTATTATATCTTTCTGGGCACTATGATGGAAATGAAGACTCGATATTTATAATTATGGTTTTCCTTAGTTGTGATAAATGATAAATTAAATATAAAACTTCAGATTCAAAAAGATAGGATAGATGATGTAGTATTTTCTTTCATTTTGCCAAATACAAAGTAGACTAAATATTATAGCTGTTATTATTGCTTGATACCTGGTTTGTTATACATAATTTTACAATGTTAAAGTTAAAACCTTCTGTTTTAATTAGACAAAAAATGGGAGATGATGTTGGATTCCATTCTGAATGGTGTGAATATGCTTTATTAACATTGGTTAATAAAAAAAAATGTGATTTGGCCCATAACCAGGTAGAATAGAGTCAGGCAGGCAATCCAAGCAAAGATAAAGGAAAAAAGAAGGCAGACTCAGGGGGATGCCAACAGACAGCAGAGAAGCAAATTATGAGGTAACAAGACACAAGTCTCATGGAAAAATATAGAATAATAGAAAATTAATAAGTTTGTAAGAGCTAGTTAATAATAAGCCTTAGCTAACAGGCAAAACAGTTATCAGTTAATATAAGTTTCTGTGTGATTACCCGAGACTTGGGAGGCCAGGAAATAAACCTCTGTTTACAAACGTGTGAAGTGATTGTTTGTGTATACACACAGATACACAAACACACACACAGAGGTGAGAGAGAGAGAGAGAGAGAGAGGTAGTTGGGGGTGTTCATTTGGCTCTGATTTTAACTATTATATAAGTGCGCTATTAAGTATGCTTTTTAAAACTAGAATCTATATCAACTTTCAGGACATAAATGAATGCAGAACTATGTTAGAAGTAAGGGTAATGCACTGTGATGACCAAATTTTAAAAAAAAGAGGGGAATAAAGGAAGAAAAGTTGAGAAAGAATTTTTGCATGCTGTGCTTGTCTTAGTAGCATAGATTAATGACCAATATGCTAATTCATAGTGATGCAGATTAATATCCCAGTCACTGTTTATTTATACAGATGACTAATTTCTGAAGAATTATATTACAAATCATAATGCAGAGCATTTAAATGTCATTAAATCAATATTCCAGAGAACAGTTATTACACATTCTACTTTCCTGAAAAAACTTCAAGAAATATGAGAATGGAAGAACAGATTCATCATAAACATTTCCAAGCTGGGAAAATAAGTATGTGCTGTGGTTTTATGTGAGTTTGTGTCATAAGCCACAAGTTGCGATGACATCTGTTAGTGTCCAGCATCGAAGAGTTCATGCATTCCAGGGTAGGGACATGTGGATTAGAAATGTTAGGCAGGATAGACAGAGATACAAAAGAAATACTGAGACATAGGATAGTGCTGGGAGGGCAACTCAGTGAACGCTGAATACTGAATCCACCTGTGTTTATTTTCCACTTTCTTACATACTTCCCTCAAAAAGGAGATGGGGGGGGGAGGCAAGAGACTACATTCACACGATATAAGGAATAGACTATGTATCCTGCAGGCAGCCACTCCCTGGAACCTCCTGCTAATCTCCTTTGAAGGAGCAGAAATAGCAAGGAGAAACAGATCCACCTCTATACTCAAAATACTAATTAACCACATCTTAGGTCAGGATCGATTGTTTGTAGCCACACCTGTTGTCAACAACTTTGAAAGAGCAAAAATAAGCTCAGACTCTAACCTTCAGTCAAGGTAGAACAGGCTCCCATCTGTGGGTCTCTGCAAGTTTATATGGCAACAGTGTACCTTTGGTGGTCTTCAGAAGATTAAAAGAATTATTAAATGTGGTACTTTTAAAATCATTGGAAAGCATTTTCTAAAAATTGAGATAGAGTTAATTTATTTTAATATATGCATGATAAAGCTATTGAGAAATTATTCTTAAATTCTATCAGTTTGTCTCTCTAAAATGTAACGAATGGGGATGCATAGCATCGGGCACTCAGGAGCTAGGAAGTAACTGAGTAGTCATAAAAGTTTTGTTTCAGTTACATATTCTGTGACTTGAGAACTCTGATGTGCAAAAAAATTTGCTCTGAAAATACCTCTTCTCCATAAATGGAACTGCTAAGCCTCAGCTGCTTATCCATGGCTGATATGGCTTTATTTCTTCCCATGTCTCGTTGCTGTAGCTGGGGAGAGCTGCAGTCTTACCACAGACATAACACTTCATAGTTTGTTTTTTAACATGTTTATAGACTTTAAAAAGTAAAATGTAATAACACCCAGAAATTGCCTGTTCATGTCCTGCTGGAGAGGTTGTTAAAACTATTGTTTCATGACTGTTACCTATGAAGTCAATTTATCATTGAAATAATAACAGCACCATGAAGATAACATTTCTCTTGCTGACAAAAACCACTCACATATGAGTCTTTATTGACTTTTCAGTTCGTTAAATTCAATTTTTTATCAATAGCACGTGACTTTATTTTTACTTGTTAATTGGAATTTAAACTCTTAATTTACAGGTTAGCAATCATTTGCATGTAGGATAAAATACCTTTGATGGGTATGGGGACTGGGAAGCCTGAAGTAAAGTTTCTATATTTATGTTCTTCCATGCAGTTATCACAGAATACTAATGCCAATAATTGAAATAGGTGTTCATGAACTCCAGACATTCAAATACGTGTCTCTGTGAGATTATACACAAATGGTTTTAGGTCTGGATAACTGATTTTTTTCATAAACCTAGGAGGCATTATTTTCAATCAAACTGTAATTTGATTGCTACCTTTGCTCCTTTCCACCACTTGACATTAACATGATTCTGGCCTCCTAGATTACATCATGATATCACCAGAAGGAGATGCCTACCGAAATATTGAACAGCAAACACAAAGAGAGGAAGGGTGTTTGGGGTAATTGATTCACTGAGTTGTAGTTGGTTTTTATTTTCACACTTTGGGGTCCTACCACCCAACTCTCAAATAAATTCACCGAGTCTTATTTTGACTTCTGCATGCCAGAGCCTACTTGGCTTGTTTCTAGCCAGCTCTTAAAAAAATTATCCAGTCTACATTTTGCCTCTGGGTTTTTAAGTTTTCTTTATTCTATATACCGTTCTTTCCGTTGTTCCTTCTTTTTTCCTCTCTCTTCCTCTTCTCTTATCCTTCCATTTATTCTCTTTGCCTGCAAGCCCCACCTTTTTCTCTCTCCTGCCGTGCTCTTGGCCAATCGGCACTTTATTAGATCAATCAGGTGTTTTAAGTAGGCACAGTTACACAGCTTCAGAGTGAAGCAAATGCAACATAAAGGATGCAACACATCTTTAATAATTCAGACGTCTAAGCTCTTTAAGCAGATGCATTCCAGGATAGGGGCATGTGGATTAGAAATGTTAGGCAGGATAGACAGAGATACAAAAGAAATACTAATGTTTATTTAATTTTTCATCGTTCATTCCAATGGACAGCACCAGGATGGAAAGATATGGCTTGCATGGCATCAGTGTGGATTTCTCACATGAAATAAAATTTTGTAATGTGACATAAACCTTATTCTTCACGGTGAAGTCACTAGACAAATTTTTCAACACCTAACCCACCTTCTGTTCACACTGAGGCAAATTCTTTTGCAGGGCAGCAAATGCTTTGTTACATGTCAATTACTTCTAAAGTTAAAAAGTCATGCTAATACCAATGTCAATTCTAAATGGAAAGTGTTAGCACCAACTAATAAAATTCTAAATTCAAAGTTAATATACAGAACTAATTTTTATAACCTCATCTTAAGTTTACTCAACTTTAAAAACAATGACAAAAATCATAGAAGGGGTTGGGTTTTTAAGGTGTTTGGTTTTGAGACAGGATTTCCTGTATAACTCAAAGGGCCTGGGGTTTGGCATTTAGAAAAGATCAACTTCAAACTCCTGGTCCACCTCTCTGAGGTCTTGTTTACTGGGTTTTTAAGTGCCAGCATAGTCAGCTGAGGATTTTTAATTTTTATATATTTTTATAGTTTAAACTCTTTGGAGACTTTGCTAAAGTCACAGAATGTGTTTATCCTAACGGCTTTAAATATTGGATGTAACACAAGGAAATCAAATTAAGTCCCTAAGTTGTGGTATATTAGTAACAATGTGACAAACTAATTCAAAAGCAAATTCAAACTTCCATTTTGTTCAGACATTTAGAAAATAATAATCAGATCAAAGAAAACCCATACTAAGATAAAATGCAATCAGAATTGTGTGCTTTGTTGATGGATTTATTTTTTAATTGCACATTCAAATGGTAGTCAAAGTTAGTTTGTTGTCAATAGTACAGAGTTAATTCAGTAAAGAAATAATATTTGGATGTGCTACACTTACCATAATGCTCTAGTAAATACATTCTATTTAATGTTTTCATAAAGTAAGTTAATGTGCAAAATATATAGTTATAAATATCCACCAGTAAATTTTATACAGTCTTAGGTCACTAGCTATAAATGGATGATGTTAGAATTTGTAAAGAAACAGTTCATATATTTTTACTTCTGGCTACTCAAAACAGTCACATACTTGAGCATCATTAAGAGTTGTCAGGAAAAGACCAGGGCATTTGTATTGCCAGGATTAACAGTGTTCAAATGCCATTCAACTAAGAGTCCTATGGCTCCTGTCAGTTACCTGAATACATTCATAGCTTACCTTAAAAACTGTGTGTGAAAAGTACATTGGAATACATGTGAAATGGGGGTGTCTTTTTTATCTAGTCTCATTTATTTTAAAAATCAATTAACTTGTAATCATTGTTTATATATGAATGGTGTATAACTGCTTGCGACTTACATCATAATTATTTTCTACACACAAGCAACTGAATAACGAGGGCCAATGCTATTGAGGAAGGGCAAACTTAGATGCTTTTTTTCTAGTTCGAGCCCCGAGTTCAGTGTGGCTGTCACAGTCATTTCGTGGCTCTGGGAAAGCAGCGTCCTGGTTGAGATGCGGCTGGAGGGGTGGACTGTCCTCCTGGGACACTTGCCGATCCTTTCTGAGAGCAGAGAGGTCATGTTATCCTTATTGGCCATTGCAGTGTCTGGCCATGTGGGAATCATCTGAGCTGCATGATAAATATAGATTGCTGTTGTAAGGCAGATCTCTGAAGTGGTCTTACGGCCTGCATTTGCTTCCACACAGACCAGTGATTTAGCCAGCTGGGGAATCGAGTATTAATGGTAACTCCCAACCGACTTTCATTCTCTCTCATCACTGAGTGGCTCAAATATACTTAATATCTGAATATGAATAGTAGAGTCTGGCCTCATTAGCAATCTAAAGCTTGTCATCATCTGACTGAGGAAACACAGAGGGGCAGTGCCCTTTCAAAGCAGTTATCTTTGATTACATGGTAGACATACCCTGATATTTCACACTGAGGTCCGGAATGCAATGTCCGCCAGTCTCAGAGACTTCTGTATTCTTCTTTTCTCTAGAAGACACTACTGTGCAGTCACGGTTCTGCTTTCATAGTCACTCCTTGTCTACTTGCTTTTCGTGATTTCCTTTATAATTTTCCTCCATCTCTTTTTTAGGATACTCCACAGCGATTTGATTACTGAATTATGACTGTGGCCTTTTATAACCTAATTAAAAATAACTATGAGGTTGTTGCTATGGGAGATAATTTTATTGGATATATTTTATAATTAATTATATATCGATATAGTCAAGTGTCATTAATTAGTCTAATTATAAGATGTAATTACTAGAATAGTCGTGGCAGTTTACTGCTGTCTAATAGTCAGGGTTTGGATTTTCGTTTGATCTCAATGATTGCTCCAATCCTTTCCTTTTAGATTATTCTCCCATTCTTTGCAGATATATTAGATTTGCTTGGCTGGTTCTAGAGCGTCAGCTACTTAGGTAACAAATAAAATATCCCAAAGACAGCCTTTTGAAGAAAAGATGAACGACAACAAAGTATAATGGATAGGAAGCTTCCAAATTACTATCTTCAGGTAGCATCTCTTATGCCTCTCACTGCTTAACAAGGCATGACAATTTACGTGGAGCATGGTAGTGGCATATTTTGACTCTGTTTAAGTTTGAAAATATTAAAAGATCTATGGACTATCAGACTGTTCTTTTGGGATCTACCTGCTTTAGGTGTAAGCAATATGTAACCTACAAACTTTCATTTTGAAAATAAAAGATGGAAAAACTATGAGAATATAGTAGCCAGGAAATAAGTATTAAATGTTGTCATGTTTATAAGTATTGATGTGGATGTGAAAGAAAATAAACTTCTGATCAGCAAGTTATGAATAGCTATATAATAAAATTTGTCAGACACTGTGCCTCTGTCTATCATTTGGTTTCTGTGCTGTTTAGCTGGCTTAGATACTAGGAAATGCATTTCCAGAAAATATATGTGTTGTGTCTATTGGCAATATCATACAGCCATTCTCCTTGGAAATCAGTTTGGCAGACTGTCCATCAGAGTTTATCTTGGGCTAATTATGATGTATTACGCTCATTTTTACATGTGGCAGATGGACAGATGTCTTAATATGAGTTACTAAGTCTTTTGCTTTACCTTCATTGTGTTACAGAGACCCTGGAAACCCTCATCCGGCAAGCAGAGAATTACACCAGCACCCTTTTCTGCAACACCTACAGGAACATGGCCTTGGAGGCTGCCACTTCCATTCAGGAGTTTTTCACTGATGTAGGGCTCTATTTATTTGGCGCAGATGTTAATCCTGAAGAATTTGTAAACAGATTTTTTGACAGTCTTTTCCCTCTGGTCTACAACCATCTCATAAATCCTGGTGTGACTGACAGTTCTCCCCAATACTCTGAATGCATCCGAATGGCCCGCCAGAATGTTAGTCCGTTTGGTAATATCCCCAAAAGAGTCATGGGGCAGATGGGGAGGTCCTTGCTGCCTAGCCGCACATTTCTACAGGCGCTTAATCTGGGCATTGAAGTCATTAACACCACGGACCATATGCACTTCTCCAAGGAATGCAGTCGAGCCCTCCTGAGGATGCAGTATTGCCCGCACTGCCAGAGCCTCATGCTCAGTAAGCCCTGTATGGGGTACTGCCTCAATGTCGTCAGGGGCTGCCTGGCCCACATGACGGAGCTCAATCCACACTGGCATGCTTACATCCGGTCCTTGGAAGAGCTCTCAGATGCAATGCATGGGACCTACGACGTTGAGCATGTGCTCCTGAACTTCCACCTGCTTGTGAATGATGCTGTGCTACAGGCGCACCTCAACGGGCAGAAGCTACTGGACCAGGTAAGATGCCTCTCTGTGCCTCCCAGCTCATTTCCTTGAATGCAAAAACTAGGCAGGTTGCACCCCAAATTTTGTGACATTTCATTTTCATATTCTTCACATTCTTATCAGCATAGTGAAGCCATTCTCTAAGAAATAGCAAGATGAGTAGACATTCTACCTATTTACACCAAAACTTCAAACAGCTAAAACAACCCTTTACCCACTAAAGTAGACAGTTTTTCGAATGGTTCGGTGATTCTGGGAGAGCTCACGTTTAAATCAGGAACAACATCGATTTGAGTTAGAATGCAAAATTAACTGGCAACGTGAAAGAAGGTGAGAGTTTTAAGTCTCTGGGTCCCTAATATCCTCCTTGCTTAGAAGACAGCGCTGCAGATGTCTCCCGCAGCATGCCGGTTTGAGAAGGCATTATTTATGCAAACTGTCTGTTGAGCACCTGTATATGAAAAGACAGGCTGCCCTCGTTGGACTGCTGCTAAGGGATTTGTAGCTTCCTAGCTTTAGAATGGGAAAACACTGCTTTTGCATCCGTGAAGTTAAGGCTTGATACGTGGGTGTGCATAAGCGTTTCTTAGGATTTTGACAAAGTGGCGGAGTGACAGCTTGTGAAAACCTGAGCTGGGCGTTCTCTAGTTTTATTTCTAGTAAAATAAGGATCCTTTGTGACAAAACCATCAAGCAAGGGATGCTAGAATTTTCTCTCTCTCCAGCCTCCTGAGGAGCTCTTTAAAAATATCCTCAGGCTCCTCCGGTAAAGCTGCTCATGTTTCATTGAGTGAAGTGGGATGTGCTGTGAACGCTTCTCCTACATCACTTCTCCTGAAATAAAACGAATACTCTCCAGTACCAAGACAATCCATCTTCCTGCAGTGACATTGATTTACTGACTTAACAAATATTCTCATCACGAGGTCAACTCTTCATTTCTCGTAGAAGGTGGGCATGAAAATGTTTGGGTATAACTTCTTACTACTACCTTCCGGTTCTTTTCCTGTGGCCTCTGTGAGCCGCTCCGGGGCCTTTAGAAAATTAGAAATAGCGCCCTCTGGTGACTGTCACGTAAGCATGTGGCATTCACTGGATTTCAACCCCCAGATTGTGGTCTGCTGAATGTCCCTATACAACGACATTATTATTTTGCCATTCTACAGCTAGTGTTCAAAATAATGGGTTTCATTATTACATTTTCATGCATCAATCACTGTCTTTTCCGTATTCACTTTTTAATGCCTTCGCTCTATATCTTTTCTCAATTTGATATAAATAAATCTCATTTCTTGGTCTTTTCTTCTCAATTTATGTCAATCAACTACAGCATAGACTTCTAAAATAACTTACCACACCAAAAAGAATTAATAGTTTTAAAATTTAAACAGGAAATGTAATATCTATATTATGATGATGAGTGTGTCCAGAGGAAAGATATGTACTATAATCTGAGGTCAACTCTGTAATTAGCTTTTTCAGTTTTTTCCTTCTGTTTTAATTTTTTATTGATTTTATTGAGTTATATATTTTCCTCTGCTCCCATTCCTTCCTCCCCCCTTCTGTTTTATTATTTTTATGTATCTGAGTGTTTGCCTGCACATGTATCTATGTATTATGAGTGTGACTGATGTCCACAAAAGTCGGAAGAGGTCCCTGGACATAATAGATGCAGTGAGCCTCCCATGTGGGTCCTGAGATTAGAGCCCAGTTCTCTAAGAGCAACAAGTGCTCTTCACCTCTGAGTCATCCCTCCAGGCCTCAGAGTTTAATTTTGGTTTGTGGTATGCTAGTTAAAATCTTGGGCCAGGGATTTCCGATGTATTTAAGGGAAATGATGCTTCAGGTCCCCTGTGCTATTGATTTTTGAGAGCCAGAGTACCTTTTTCTGTCTTTAAAGATCTATCACCTAGGAATTTACCTATTTTACCTCTTGCAAAGCCTGAAATAACACAGAACTTCAGTGGACATGCAGGCATGATTTTAAACCCAGCATTGTCTACCAGTAGTAGCCTAGGCAAACTGTTCACAGTGATGTATCTGAATGTGGCTTGTATAGCAAGGATGGTAGAGATGGATTAGGTGGGATAACATTGGTCAGTCACTGGAGCTGGATTCGTGGCCACCTGCTATTTTCGTTCCCTCTTCCAAGGTCAGCCCTGGTCAATCTTCGGTTAAACTGGTTAAACCCAGCAGTTGCACCACTATTGCAAACGTGGGTACGACTTTTTTGGGCAGGTGGTTTTTGTTATATAATTCTCACATGCGTAAAACCATTGCTAACTATTTTACTACTGTAGTCCACATGGTATCTTCTGTCATCTGAAATAAACTACTTCAAATTATTAGCATCATGTTTGTGTTCTAAGAATCCATTTTAAAGAAAGCTTTCATCCCATGAAATTCTCAGGGAACATTGCAGAAGAGATGATGAGAAGTATAGGCAAGTCGAAGAACCGGGCCAAGAGCTGCAAAGGACACTGAAGTCATGAACTCACAGCTGTGATTCCCTGCACTGGGGCTTGTAGGATTTGCCTTGTCCACAATCACCCCCCCGTCTCTCTCTTTATTTCTCTTTAATCTGTTTAGTAATTAGATTTGTCCTTTGATAATTTGACGCAATAAGGAATACTGAGCATTCTTACCGCTGCCTTCACTCCTATTCTGCTTGCTCTTCCTTCCTAGAAATCTTTCCCACTTTCATGTCTATTCATGTGGTTTACGAATCTCTGAGTTTACCCAGGGCTGTCGGTATGACCATGGGTTTGGAGCTATTTGTTGGACCTTCAACAGACCATGACTCCCTTTGTCCCAGAACCTATCAGTAGCCAACGGTTCAGTCACAAAGAGCAGGGTTCTGTGTGCCTGTCTCCCTTCCATGACTGAAGGCGTAAGTCATAAACAATCCCACACCAGTTGGGAATTAAAGGGGTATTTATTNGTATCTCAGCGGCTATTGGCTGAAGGAGCGGAAGGAGCTCCCGCAACACATGACTAAGTCAGTGTTGTGCTGGCTTCAGGAAGGTAATTATGGTTCTACACTCACGGTTGGAACAGTTGTATTGGTGCTTGAGGAGAGCATCTCACAGCTCCTCCCCTAAACACCTGACTCTTATATGTACCCTGTCTTCTCTTCCACAGTGTTCCTTGGATATTAGAGGTGGTGCTGTTTCCTTTATGCTGCATAAATGGATAAATGTGCTGCAGGGTTGCAGCTGGACTGTCACTTATTTTCAGTGTCTTGCATTTGTAGCCACTCACTGAGAAGATGGACCTCTGCGATTAAAGTTCAGAGCGAGTTTATTGTTGTTTTGTTATGTGTATGCGTGTGTGTTATAAACATAGGTACCCAGAAGGCCCTTCGATGCTGTGTCTTATTTAAACAGCAGTGGTAAGTTCCCTCTTGAGTTTCTAACTCCCCAGGCATGGGTTGTTGTTAACTACATGGACAGTGTCAGGTATGGACACCCTCCTATGGACTGGGCGTCAAATAAAATCATAAGGCTCTTGGTTGCCCCCTACCCAGCAGTTGTACTACTATTGCAAACGTGGGTACAACTTTTTTGGCAAGTTGGTTTTTGATTATATAGTTCTCACATGCATAAAGCCATTGCTAACTATTTTAGTACTGTGGTCCACATGGTCTCTCTGTCATCTGAAAGCAAGCCGACAGGGAGGAAGTTTCAGCTAAGCACCAGCTTCCTCTACAATGAGGTATGTGGTGTTGTCAACAATAGGGACTTAGAGAAGATTTCTGTTTCAGGAACTAAAAAACAAAAAAGTCTGATTTCAGAGAAAATAAAATGGTCTAATATGTATTTTAAGGAACATAATAATTACTAACAAACTATGGATTACTTTTCAAATAAAGCAATGGAGATCCTCATTTTCACTTATTTGGAACAAGAAGAAACTAACTTTAAGTTCCTTGTAAATGGACTCATTAATATTTATTTGTGCCAGATTCAAAGTGATTTATAAACTGTTTATCAAGTTTTGATAACCAGTTCTCATATCAATGATTTCAACAAATTCAAAATAAATTGTTAATGAATAGCAAATAATGCCTCTTTCACGTTCCCAAAGCAATCTGTGAACTCAAGCACTTCTTCCTGTATTCTTCAATAAATATGCGTTTACTCTTAAAGGGATCCATAGAGGAGCTGATGTATCATGCTCTATTGGAGGGATTTCAGCCTGAAATAGAAATAAATCCTTAATTTATTGACAAAATCATAAGCATTACACACACACACACACACAGACACACACACCTGCCAGCAACAGAGGCATGTTTAGAAAGACTATTCTTTAAATCCTATAGTTTTTTTCTGTAGATTAGCTCAGAATTTAACTTAAAAATATAGAAGCAAAGCCAGAAAGATTGGAATTAAAACACAGGTAGTTGTGTGAAGCTGAATCATACGCCTGCCTGCACCATCTTCTATTACAGGTAGTTTTCAACCTTTCTAATACAATTCCTCATGTTGTAGTGATGCCCCAACCATAAAATTGTTTCAGTTACTACTTCATAACTGTTATTTTGCTTCTGTTATGAATCAAAATGTAAATATTGGATATACAGGATATCTGATATACAATCTCTGTCAGAAGGTTATTTGAACCCCAAACAGATATTAGTCAGCAAGTTGAAAAACACTTGTCTAGCAGTAGACTGAACATTTCCTTTCTAAGTTAGTATGCTCTCAGGTTAAATGTGGCAATAACAGCCCCATATCTAGAGCATCAGGAAGCCTAAGATGAGCACTCCTGCTTAGTGTCTGCTACAAGCTGTTTAAGCCATGCAGAGTTTTTGTCAAGTTACCTGTGCAGTATAAATAGTGATTTGTCTGGTTGTATCCACATTATCTTAGAATCAGTATATGATTCACTTTTGAATTACAAATCATTTCAAAATTGCAGTTAAGATTGTGCAAAATCATGTAGCTTAATTAGCTGGTAAGAGAACAATTATCGCATTCTTCCTATATACACTACAATTTACCTAGCTCTGAAAAAGGACAGTAACATCTTATGCTCATAAGTATGTCAGCCACACTCTTCTATAAAAATTGAAAGTAAACATTGAAATGGTAACTTGGATTAATAGAAATATCTGCTTCTTTTCCTCTAGTATGTGGTACTCACTTTTCTATAATCTCATTGTCCATGAGGCTGTTTAAGTTGGTGCAAAGAATAAAGAAAGAGCAAACTAGAAAGCAGTCAATACCACAATTACTTAACTAAAGCAGAATACAGATGCTTTGAATTAGGTATCTAAATACAAACATGGCACTTCATTTGATACCCATCTCAATGTTTGCTCAGGGGCAGTTGATGTGGTGGAGGATGGTGGGTTTCTAAGTGGTGGGAGCAAAAAGGCAGATAAGCACATGTTTGGGGTGTAGCATATTCACGAACAGACTGTGGATTAATTTTCAAATAATACAACTGAGGTTCTCATTTATATTTATTTGAACCACAAAATCCCAATAACCACCTCTTCTTAGAAGACTAGATACATGGACATACAGAGGAGTAAAACATCACATGTGATGGAAGAATATTAAATTTCCTTCTTAAAAGTTCAAAAACCATAGGGGAAAAATCTATGGGTAAGACACAGATATCCTTATATTTAAAATAACTCATGATGTTTCCAAGATTTGGTTTGTAAAGTTTTATTAAAGAGAGTTTAATCGTGTCTTTCATTTTGTAGTTTGCTCGGATATGTAATGTGCCATTTTGAACATGACACATACGAATTTATATAGTTCTCACAGAGGGGAGCTCAGAATAAGCAGAATTCTGGAGTTGCTTTATGTATTTCTAGAATATATAAAAAATTGACAAGGGAAATGACTCAATTGGTAAAGGCAGTCGACCCCAAGAAAGACTCCTTGCGTTCCATCCCCACAACCCACATGTTAGGAGGAGAGAAATGGCTACTGAACGTTGATCTCTGATGTTCCTCAGTATGTAGTGTCATGTATGTACTCTTCAAGAATAATGTAAAACATATAGGCTGCAAAGACACTGTTGACAAGAAGAGCTTTCACTCATATACATGCTGAACTTTGCTGCCACAGAGTAGAAGGTGGTGATCAGAAGTTCTGTATGAGCTACCTCACAGCTATGAAATTCATTCATACCATTTGGAGGATATCATTTTTACCTTTGTTTACCTTTTGTTCAGCTTCTATAGATGGTTGATACTGGGTCTGTGGCTTAAATGGGGCTTCAGTTTTCTGTAAGATGGCACAGTACCTGGGTGGAAGAGAAACTAGATATGAGAATTAAATCAGTAACTGTTGTAAAGCAGAAGTCTAGGCTTCTAGGGCCAGGAACAGCTTAGGAGAGAAGCATTCTAAGTGGATTGAGCAGTAATAGAGAATTCTACTCCAATAAAGAGGATCAGGAAAGCTCCAACTTACAGAAAGCTCACACAATACTGCTCAAAGTTCCATAAAGATTATTTAGACTCTCTGAAAGAGGCTGACAAAGGAGAGCTGACTGAGAAGCCAATGACAATGGATCTGAGTTTTGATTCTACTTCATGTACTGGCTGTGTGGGATCATAGTGTGTTTGGATGCTCACCTTCCTAGACCTCGATGGAGGGGGGAGGACCTTGNGGAATTGGGAGGGGGCAGGAGGTGGAAATTTTTAATAATAATAAAAAATTAAAATATTATTTAGAAAGGGTTCAGCCACTGACATATGGACAGTCAGTGATGCTGGGGAGTTTGTTCCTCAGCAGTACCTGCATTGAGCATGGGGCCATAATTAGTAGTTTTTAATTTCAATGGTAGGGTTATATTATTCTCTAATACAGAGCAAGAATTTAAGGCAAGTCTAAGAGTAAAATCCCCCATTTTCTGTTCAAGAAATGTTACAGCTTAGAGGTACTTCTAGAACAATGGCTCTCAACCTTTCAAATTTTGTGACCCTCTAATACAGTTCCTCATGTTGTGGTGACCCCCAACTATAAAATTATTTTTGTTGCTGCTTTGTAACTATAATTTTGCTGTTACTATTCATGACAATGTACACATCTGTGGTTTCTGATGGTCTTAGGCAACCTTTGTGAAAAGTTCATCTGACCTCAGAAGGATTGCAACCTACAGGTTGAGAACCACTGTTCTAGTCTGTTTTCACCCTCTGCTGATGGGTTTTCTTCACATGCCTGATTGTACACATGTTCCTCACCTAGGGAAGATTTCTCATCTGCACATGGATTTTTGAAGGCTGATGGGAATTGGTGCATTCAGTTTGATACTTCTGTTGATACTTTTTGCGATAAGGTCTTATATAGCCTTGGATAGTTCTGAACTCAATATGTAGTCGAGGAAAACCCTGAACTTCTGCTCTTTCTATGCAGTACTGGGATTACGAGACAAACAGCTTAACATTAAACTTTCATTACGACCATTTGGTAACTTTCTAAAGGCTGAGATGATTGACAGTGAAGTCCAGTCAATACTCAAGGTCCTCAGTTGTAAAATTTTAAATTCTTTTGAAAGACATCAGAAAATGAGCTTGAATAATTTTTGAATATATATTCCAGAAGAAATTGAGCTTGTGCGGTTAATTTTTGAATTAGTCTTTTTGAAGAACAATGTGACATAAATTTCTTTAAAATCAGTAATGAGAGTCATGAGATTTTACTTTTGTCTGATTTCCTAAAAAAAAGAAATATAATTAAGGTTCTTATGAATACTCTCAGGTCTGTATAGCTGTCAAAATCCAGAAAAGTAGTCTTCCATGTTTGTGAACAGTAACAAATGCTATGAAATTCTATGTATGTGTTAACTGACATCTGTGATACATTGGAATATAAAACTTGAAAACAAAAGGAAGTCATGACCACCTTCCTCTTCTAGTATTTGAGGGCCAATCTTCACTTCCTTCTCAGACACCATCTTCCTTAACAGTGTGGTTCAATTTCATTTTAAATACACCAGGGAAAATAATCACTTATATCCTTCCCAATTAACTTCAATATCATTTGTTTATTTTCATTAAATTATAGAGGGTTCACTGAGATATCCAAGTATGATGATCCTTTGTTTTAGTTCAAAGACTTATTTATTGCTATCACTTTTGTGTGGATTGATTTTATCGGTGTTGTGATTAAATACCCGATAGAACACTAAGTGAAGGAAGCGCTGATTTTTGCTCACTACTTCGGAAGGGTCGAGATAATTTGGTCTCATATTATTGGGCATAAAACTCATGGTACTGGAAGTGTTGTGGCACAAGGTAGCAGTTTGTATCATGGGAAGGAAGAGAAGTCAGGATTCAGGCAGGGATAATATGATGGTAAGAATCTCTCCATAGTGACCTACACCCAAGTAGGCTCCAACTTCCAGGAAACAAACAAAATTTAAAAAGTGAGATACAAAAAAAGGCATGCAGCTAGGATTAAGTTACTCAAATCATGAGTATATGTGAGATATTTTATATTCCAACTATAACAGGTATGTGTTTGTTGTTCATATTTAGTAACATATTTAATGCCTTTCGATCAAATCCATTGCCCATCTATGTCCTCCCAGTTCTTCCCCTAACCTCAAACCAGCTCCAACTCCCACTTTCACTCCCGACTTCATGCGCTCTAGTTCTTCTAATTTTTTTTTAAACAATCACTCTTGCCATCAATTCTGAGATTTTGGTAAGCTCAATCTTTTTTTTTTAAATCTCATTATTTATTTTAAACTCACAATGATACTTTCTGAATTAGTGATATGACTGTAACAAGATATTTCCCAAATAGTTAATAGTATTAGAAACCACATATCCCAGTCATTGTCCATACAGTATTAAAGCTATGCTAATTTTTCTTAGGAAAAAGCGTATGATCCACCCTATTGAGAGGGAAGGAACAATGATGCTCTATGTGTATGGAGCATATGGAGACACCACACGTTTCTGTTCCCTTTTCTTCCTCTTCTGTCCTCTACGCTATAAACGAAACCTGTCTGTCATGCAGCTCACTATTGTTGCAGAAAAAGTTTGTCATCTTCCAAGACCACATCTCATTTTTTCTTGAAATATAGAACCTTATAAAGACAGGTTTTGTAGTTTGCTGGTCCATGCAGATTTTAACTGACAGTCTGAATCTTTTTTTTTTTGTTCGTTTGTTTGTTTTCATACTGATCTACCTATGCGATCAACTGATCAACCTCAAATGTATGTGTGACACTAACCTCAAACTTACTGTGTTGCTCAGGCTGATCTAAGTTTTGCAATTTCCTCCCTGTGTTTCATGTGTGCTAGGATCATGCTGTATATTATTCTGGGAAAATGAAATTTTTTTAGCTTTCTCTACTTCCAACCAAATTTTTAATATCCATAGTAATATCATATAAAATAACAATGAGCATTACAGGCATTTGTCTAGTTAATTGTTTCAGTTAAAATGAATACAAACTTTTAAAAAATCTCTTTAGAGTTCAGCTCAATCTTATTCAAGTTCTGTGTATGTGGTCACAGACACTGAATGCATGTGTGAGATTTCACTGCCATATCCAGAAAATAGTTTCTTGGCAACGTCTACTCACTCAGACCCTTATAATGCACCTCCTAAACCTGTTCTGAGATTGTTCCTGAGCCTAGTGGGGAGGTGTGTAATGTAGATGTTCCTTTTAGAGTTCAGTGCTCCAGTCTTATTCTCGTCACTGACTGGTTGTGGGACTTTGTATCAATCACCACGGACTTTAACGTGAAGCTTCTCTGATGAGGGTTGAGGGGTACACTCATCTATACTTACAAAGATAAAATCAGGACAATTTATTACTTTATTCAATTAATAGAGTAAAACTAATGGGTACTCCCTTCAGGATGATGATCTAGGCAGCTACATTTTTTTTTTTACCCTGTTGACAGTATTAGGCACAGATTTTACTGTATGGAGTGAATTTTCAAACTGACCAGAATATGGTTCACTTTCAGAAATTCCATGCCACTATTGGAGCACTCTGTGTGTGTGTGTGTGTGTGTGTGTGTGTGTGTGAGTGACCAGGCTAGTTATCATTGCGGTTCATGGTATTCACACACAGACAAGTCGTTTTCTTTCTTCCCCCAGTGGTATACATAGAGCAACTTCCAGTACTACGAGAAAAAGCCAGAGGTGATGAAATTTTCTGGCCAGTAACAACTTGATTTCTGCATAACGTAGTATGTAGGCATGCAGTAATTCAGTAATAGGGTCTTATTAACTCTTGAATGGTAACTGAGAAAATTGGCAATAGCCTGTAACATTTGGGAAGTCTATTGAAACTTACTGACCAATTATTTGAAAAACGTTAACCTATACCTTACACTGGCTGTTTTATTGGCTATTCTGTGGTATTTAAAGAAAGCTTTCTCTCCCATTGTGGTGTAACTCGGTTTAGTCCCCTTTAATATATGTATATGTTTATATTTTTGGAAGCGTCAACAGTAGTAGGTTTCTATATTGCAATTTTTAACGTTGTTTTTCAAAATTAGCTTACTAGCTAGTAGATTTCCAAAAGGCAATTTTATACTTCTTTAGATTTGGAAAACCAACAATCCAACCCTTTCTCTCTCACATCCCCACTAATTTTATATCTATCTATCATCTATCTATCATCTATCCATCCACCCAATCATCCATCCATCCATCCATCCATCCATCC
>LOEQ01001026.1:20496-32621 GCA_001685075.1 Bramus lutescens | reverse complement strand
CATCCACCCATCCACCCATCCATCCATCCATCCATCCATCCATCCATCCATCCAATCTTAGCTTTCTATCTTGTATGTGTGTAGGAGTAGATGCAGAGTGTGTTAAGAGTAGTTGTAGGCAGATGTCAATGGAAGACAGCAGATCCCCTGGAGCTACAGTTAAAAGAACTGTTTACCATGGGTATTGGAGCCTAGATTTTGACCTCTGCAAGAGAAGGACATGCTTTTAGCCACTGGATCTCTTCAACCACTGGTGAGGACCTTGGGAACACTTTTAGGTGACCTCTTTGGTACTGGATTATCGTTAGAACATTATGGATTCTTATTCAAAAGTTCCACAGTTTTCCAGTATAATTATTGATCACAAAATCCAAACACACTGTTTTAAGGCTAATCCAGTATATGTTGGTTTGAGCTTGTTGAAGGTTTACAGTGAAGCAGGGGGGTCTTCGGGGGTTAATAATTTACACTGAGTAGTGTTGGCAACATGACAAATCCTCTCAAAACAAACTGCTGTCACTATCCTTGTGTCATTGTGGAGTCTAAATTCAGGTACAGTGCCTGTCATCTCTTCAGTTTCCCACTGTACAAAGTGAATGAATGTATACCTTTTGTATTCCTGCCACCAACCTGTGCAGAAACTTCAAAGGTCTGTGTTAGTGGTCTAAGAACTCCAAAACAGTAAAAGTCAGCAATGTTAATTTTTGGAGGAAATTTTGAGATCTGATCTCTATTTTTTAAAATTATACATTAAATAATATATCACAAAAATGTGACTGAAACTCAGCACCCCATAGGTTACAATTGTAATATGCCAAAGAAGAAAGAAATTTATACATGTAAAATAGAATTTATATCATTTCCAAGCAGGAAAAGGAGAAGACATACTGGAAAGGGTTTTTATGTTCAAAAATTTAGATGGTAGGAGACTAGTTTCTTATATAAGACATCACAAACAACACTGTTAAGGTAAAAAAAATGATTGAAATCATTAATAATTTTTTTGTTCTCTGCGTAATGTTTCACTTTATGACCCATGTTACTTACTAAGGGTTCTTCTATATCATAGAAAAGAAAAAGCCTCCTATGGTCTGGTCCATTGCTCTGGTTTCAAACCATGGCACCTGCCTGCATCATCGATTGATGTTCTAAATTGGCATTATGAGATGCAATAATGAGATGTTGCTTAACACTCTGTAGGGTAACTGAAATGCAAATATAGAAAAAAGAGTTAATGTGGCTGTGGAGAAATTGGAACAGTGAAATATTGCTGGAGGCGATGTGAAATGAATGATGCACAACATTTGGACAACTGAGTGTTAAAGTGTTAAACAGAGTTACCATATGACACAGGAATTCCATGCTGAATGGATGTGTATGCAATACATCCATGAATGCATATGCATATGTCATAGAATGATGAAATATCTGTCTCATAAAATGCAGATTTATGATAACTGTATTAATCACAAAAGATGAGAAAATGAAAAACCTGAGTGGTCATCAGGAGATAAAAGGGTAAACACGATGCCTTTCATGCACCTGCGGATATTCTCCAGCGAGAGGAAAGGAAGATGCAGGAGATGCACCACTGTGTTGCAGGACACTGAACCGCTGAGAAAGGGAGCAGGCAGCTGAGGATGTCAAAGAAGTTGTTTGTATCAGAAACTCCAGCCTGTGTGCAACTGAGTCTCCAATGAAGGATCTGAAAGAGGAAACAGACAAGACGTTTTTCATAGAAGTTGGACAGTGAAACATTTTAATGATTAAGATAACGCAATGGCCCTTGTTGTTACCTGGGTGTTCCTGATTGGCTAAATTTGAGGTTTGTTTTTGTGGGGTAGGAATTCAATCAGTTCAGGTTGTTTGTTTACACAGGAACTGAGAAGGCTGGTCTTGGGCCAATGCTCCCCGCCTTTTAACTACTTTAATGTGAGCTATTTGAAGTAAGTCAGTCACCAAGGACCCTGCGTTACCTGTTACTACGAACATGAAAAGCCAGAGGAGCCAGTCCACTGAGACAGAAGAGCTTGGTGCTTCCTTGGGCCTGGGGGATGGGCAGAATGGGAAATTACTGCTTACACAAAACAAGATTTGAAAGCGTTAGAAGTGAAATCACAAAATGTGATAATGTAGTGTTGTACACTTGTAAATACAGTAATATTCACATTCAAAGGTGAATTTTATGAAACATAAATTACATAATGCAAAGCTTATAAAATCATTGAAGTTCATAGTAAGTTATAAGAAAGTGACAATCTGAATTTGAAATTAGATTCATAGAAATGGAAAACCACAGCAGCATAGTGAAAAATTTCCATGTTGGGGTTTGTTCTTTTGTACTTTGTGTTGGCATGTGTCCTGGAAGCTATGTGAGCTCTTTTCATACATGGTGACACATTAAACATATTTTTAAAAGCATCCTTTTCTTAGTGATTCAAAGTCCCTTAGAGAAGCATCTCGTTGTATAGTGAACGTTTTGTTTTTACATAAGCAATAAACCTTAAGATCTTGGAAAATGGCTTTTATTACTTCAAAAATGTAGGGGTGGGATTTAGTGGGAGGATGCTTTCATTCACTGTAGAATCTAGTGAAACTCTATGTCAGGCTGTTACAGAAGGATGCCCAGTGAGACACTGAATGTCTAACCCATGGATAGTGTAGCTGCAGAGCCGGAACTCAGGAGCATCTATTCTAAACGAAAGTAAGAATGCTCTTTCTAAAATATGAGAAGGAATCATGGCTAAAACCTTTCAGTGACTATCCATTGACCTTACAGTAGAATCTAAAACTTTATATTGGCTTTCAGAGCTCAGCCTGCTCGGGGCTCTCTTCCCACCCTACTCTCATCAGAGGGACTCAGTGCTCTCTCCGGCCATGCTGGAGTGCTGGAGGCCTCTTTGACAAGTAGTCTCATCTTCTGCTCCGTGCTCACTGCTTATGATAGTGAATGAAGCAGGCTCTCCTCTGGTTGTCTGTCTTTAGCCTCTTTAACAGACACTAATGCCGCTTCTCACTCTGAACGAATATTGTAGCCTTCCTTGTCTTTAGAAGAAAAGGGTAGATAGCCCTCTAATTGATACACACTAATAACATGTTCCTCTCCTTATGCCTTGCAGTTAATGTTTATTTCTATTTTATGTTTAATAGTAGATACCACGAGGATAGAGGCTCTTGCTCGTGCTCTATGACTAGAGTTTTTGCAGTTCGTGTTCTTTGGTGAATTCCTATAGGCCAACTGAAAAAAAATGATCTTTCTAATCTATTTCCTTAACCAGGGCAGGTCTTTCCAAATTCATCTTTGTCTGCACCTTAGCCTTTCTTGTGTCTGTATGAAAACTCTGAACTCCTTGGCGTGGTCTACAGTCCTCTGGGTGGTGGTGACATTGTCCGCTGTCATCTGCCTCCGCTGGGTGCATTTCCCCCACCTGCTAAAATGCCCATGCTCCATCCAGGACTCCTTACTGTCTCCGTACCACTTGTTATGGTAACAGCTCAGAGAATTCATGTTATCCTTTTTATCTTTATTTCCAGTGCCTATTAAAATGTTTGACAATATTTGTTGAACTGAAATGACCTCAAATTTGATTGTAGAAGCATTTTAATTTAATGCACTAGCTGGATTTAATTACATTTGTTTACAGCTTTTCACCGAAACTTAAATTATTAACATTACTGTCTCCCATGAAAGCACATCCAGAGAACTGTTATAATTTGTGATTATTGTAACGAATACACGAAGTATGATATTAAACGTTTACACAGATACCTTGGCGTTGTTGATAATATATGTGTATTTTGTGTAAGCCGTGTCATATATCTCACCTATCAGCTTATGTTTTTGAAAATAAGGGCAAGATAAAATTAAAGAGCAATAAAACAAATAATAATGGTCTTTGTTATTTTTTTGTCAGTAGTTCTAGATTCAGGTTTGTCAGTCTTCTACCTCCTACTTCTCAGCCCAGGAATGACAGAAATGGACATTTAGCTCCTCATGCTGTGGGCTACACAGCTTTCCAGGCAGACAACATTTCCAGGGCAGGAGAAAGACTGAGTCTCTACTGTCAGCATAAGCACCTGTTAGATGCTGTGAGCTTATCCTCATGTACAGAATTCTTAAAGGTCATCTTGAAAATTCTTAGAACTATGTTCTTGGGAGTTCACTGATGTTTTTAGATGCTAGTAGCTAGTCTTTAAATCCATATAATCTTGATGCTTGAAAAAGCTGGGTTCAGTAGCCATCTCCACAAATCACGAAATGTTGTCCATGCAGTGTTGTACGTCAGAAGCTCTGGTCAACATTTGTTTAAAAAAAGCTGTTAATTATGTTTATTTGAACCCTGACACCTAGTTTCAACTGGGTACCCCATTTTATCCCGAAAATGATTTTAAAAGTGCTCTTTTTGAGGTATTTTGTGATTTTTTTATATTGAGAAAAGTTAATGGGAATTTTAGTTGGGTTTCTAGGCATAACTTCAGTTCAGCATATTGGGAAAGAAACTTTTAAATTTACCACGGAGTATATCCTGGAAGCTGACTTCCTAGGAACCTGTCCTATGCATTTATGTGAACTACATTTTTCCTAGGCAAAGCACTATGAAAACAGAAGACTTAACATGGCGACCTTTTACAGATTGCCTGTTTTCCTGTAGCTAGACATGAGTGTAGAGAAGGCACACCTTCTCTGAAAGCCACTGTTCCACGTTCACAATCCCCATTCTCATTTTTATTTGATTAGTTTTTCATAAAGAGTGAGAGTTATGATATTCACAGTGTGTATTTGGGACATTTCTCAAATATCTTAAACAATAAGCATTAGCATGTGGTGTTGCATGGGGGATCAGCCTCCAGCAGCACAGGGCTTAAAGGGAATCCATGGACTCAGTGCGTACTATGACTTTCTTTTATCTGAGGGGATTAGAAGAAAAGACACACAGTCTCTTGATGGTTTCCTTCTTTTTCCTTCTGCATTCTTCATTCTGTGGTCTATATTCTCTTTTCTTAACTTTATTAAAATGTCTGTCTTTCTTGATGATTTCCTTCACCTTCTAAGTCTCTTGATGTTCTTCTAATTTTCTCATTCTTAATGTTTTCCTTCTAACTCATTTAATTCCATCTGTCTTTACTCTTTCCTTTACAGCTTATCTACCCCAGCAAAATCTTTCAAGCAATATAAAAGTTACAATGTGTTTATATTCTGTTTTTCAAGTGAATGGTGCAATGAATACAAGTAATAAACAGCATGTTTTCCATATCCCTTACACAATTAAACATTTTATGTATTACAGATTAAAAACAAATCATCCCAAGAACCCACACACATTCATACCTAAGGAACTTGTTATAGATTAACAATGTAGGCAAGCAAGCTGTTTTAATTTTTTCACTGGCAGGCCACATTTTGTGATTACAAAGACCCAATCACTTTCTTATCTTGATAGTCAATCTTATGAGGAGTCTTAAAGGAACTACAAACCTAAATCTTTACATAGAAAAAAGAATCAGTCAGCTCTACTTTAAATCTTTAGGGAACATACCCACTCACCAACAGTTTATTTCAGGAGATTGAGGTCAAAAATGGGTATAAGGAATTAATCATCGCTTTTGGTCATCAACCAATCCTAGCAAGAAAGGCACATCAGCTAATGATAATTAGGCTGCTCTGTTCTTGAGCTTTGAGTTCCTCACTCATCTATGGGCCTTTTTCAAACTTGAGATTGGCTTCTTGGGGGTTTCACCTCAAAGCTATTTGATAAAAACATATTATATTCAAAACTTTTTTTCAGCTGTTATACACACCAGAACGTGTGAACATATCTCCCAACATTAATATTAGCAGGATTTAAACGAGATTGGCTACGGGGACTCATTTGTTTTCCATTATTGAATTCCATAATTTCCACATAGGTGGCTCCGCAATAGAAACTCATATGTTCTAGGTGTGTGACATGTCCTTGTTTTATTTTTATCATCAAAACTCTATTTAAACTAACATTAAATTGGACAGTACAGCTTAGGAAGAAATCATCTTCATACTAATGCACAGGTAAAAATGGCCAGTAGAATGGGATATTTCCGTGAGATAATTCACTACATTTCAGGCAGTGGGGATCTCCCACACCCGTTCACACCATGCCAGATCTTGGAGGAAGATGGCAGCAGTAAATATATGAAGGCACAGCAGATGCAAAGACATGCTCTGGGGGTCTCGGTAGTCTCGGGGCCTTGCCTGTCAAAGATTCATTCATCCGGGATATTCCTCCTTGTGGGCTGAAATCTTGGAAGTCTGCTTCCATCTGCTGCTCTTCTGACATGGCCACCAGCAAACATGAATTCTACGGTTGACAGTGATAAATGAGAGAAAGGAGGGAGGAAACAAGAAGTGTATATAGAGAGATGGTGGGGGAGAGAGAATTATCTGTATCCTCGTGTCTTCCCAAAATTTAATATTGTCAGTCTTTACACTAATTTTATAGTAAGATGTATGCAGGTATATTCAATTTTATAGAAAAGTATTGAGATAGATTTAATTTCATGTTTATTGCTGTCTTAATGTTATTCTGTTTTTTTTATTTAAAATTTTTATTCTTTTAAAACTATGTGCGAAAGTACCAAAGGAAGAAGAGAACCTAGGAGAGACTATTGGTGAAAGTACATCCCAGCTGTAGCAGACAACCCAGAATTTGGTACATGGCACTACCATAGGCTGACCACCAAGAAGAATAATAGCAGTGGAATGGAGTCATCATAGCCTAGAAGATAAGCAATGTGTGCCGCACAGGGACGAGTTGGAGAAGTGACCCATGTCCTTTGGAGGAGGACAGTGAGTGATCTCAGTCATAAGGCATTGTGTTGCTTACACTAGTGGGAGCTTGGTTTGATCCGATTGACTGTGCTTTGGTTCTTCCCGCTTGAAGTCAGAACGAATTTAACTTAATTTTTATTTATTTTGGTGGAGACGGTTGAAATAGGGTTTCTCTGTAGTCTCTGTTGTCCTGGAACTCACTCTGTAGACCAGGCTGGCCTCAAACTCAGAGATATGCATGCCTTTGCCTCCTAAGTGCTGGGATTGATTAAAGGTGTGCACAATGCCTGACTTTAATTTTGATTTGTACAGAGTCCACAGTTTAAAGATTTCAAACTTTTAAAGAGATTTTGGAATTTGAAAGAACCTGGGTATTTTAGATGGACTGAACTTTTAATTTGTTTGAATTTGTAAAGACTGTAGGATTTTTAAGGTTATATGCTTCTAATGTGATGTCTCAAGGATGAATGTGAAATGAAAGGCACTAGATAGGTTTATATCAACTTGACAATAGCTACCATGATCTGAGAGGAGGGAATCTCAAGTCAAAAAAAAATGCATTCATAAAAACCAAGCCATAGGGTGTTTTTAAATTAGTGATTGATAGGGGAGTGCTCAGGCCTCTGTGGTACCATTCTTGAACAAGTGGTCCTAGGTTCTGTAAGCAGGCTGAGCAAACTGTAGGGAACAAGCCAGTAAGCAGAACTCCTCCAAGGTCTCTGCCTAAGCTCCTGCCTCAGGTTCCTGCCCTGCTTGAGTTGCTACCCTGACTTCCTCAGGGATGAGCATTATAAGGATGTGTAAGCTAAATAAACCCTTTTCTCCCCAAGGTGCTTTGGCTGTGGTGTTTCATTACAGCAATAAGGGCTCCAAGAAAAATAACTTTTTATTATATTTGTTCATGTCCTTTTTTATGAAAATCATCTCTTGCACAGTATTGGTTTTCTATTGCTGTAATAGACACCATGACAAAGGCCACTTATAGACAAAAGAGTTTCTTTGGGCTCATGCTTCCAGAGGGTTGAGCATCCATGATGGTGGGGAAGCAGTAGGCATGGTGACAGGAATAGAAACTGAGATTACAAATGTTGAACTGTAAGCAGGATGCAAAGAAAACAGAGAATGGTATGAGGTTTTTGACACGGTATCCCCCTACCCCAATTATGTGCTTCTTTCAGCAAGACCATATCTCCTAGACCTCCAGAAACAGCAGTACCAACTCAGAGTCAAGTGTTCAACAGGCAAGAGACTATGGGAACATTGGGCTTTTGTTTGTTTGGCTTTGTCTTTTTGACACGGGGCTTCTCTGTATAGCCCTGTCTATCCTGGAAGTTGTCCTATAAAGCAGTCTAGCCTCAAACTCAGAGATCTGCCTGCCTCTGTCTTCCAACTATTGGGGTTGGGGTTAAAGGGTATGTTACCTCACTGCCCAGCGGGAAACATTCTTATGAAATCACTATATATACTTCTCTGAGATTTGCAACCATTGCAATTACTTATTTAGAGAGAGGAAAGTGCCTATATTGGAAGGATTTATTGTTTGTTCCTGTTTGGAAGCTTCCTGTACAGTCTTCCTCAAGTTCCCTTTGTCTACTTTTCTAATGTTGGAGTGTCCAAGATGGGTCTTCAGCATTCTCTTCTGTCTTCTTTTAAATGCTACAGAGTAGATAACCAAATTTAGACACCTTCACTGACACAACCTGTAACTCTTTGTTCCTATAATGATGACCTACCTGCTCTTGGGTGAATCTTACCCCTCAAAAGGCAATCATGGTCAAGAAGGACATTTGGTTTCTCCCCCAAATCCTCTTTCAGCTTTCTTAATGGGAAAAGATCTTCACCAACCCCATATCAGACAGAGGTCTGATCTCCAAAANGAATGGCCAAGATCAAAAACACTGATGACAGCTTATGCTGGAGAGGTTATGGGGAAAAGGGAACACTCCCGCATTGCTGGGAGGAATACAAGCTGGTACAGTGCCTTTGGATGTCAATGTGGTGATTTCTCAGAAAATTAGGAAACAACCTTCCTCAAGACCTGGCAAATACCACTTTTGGGTATATATCCAAAGGATGTTCAATTGTGCCGCAAAGACATGTGCTCAACTATGTTCATAGCAGCATTGCTTGTCATAGCCCGAAACTGGAAACAACCTAAATGCCCTTCGACCGAAGAATGGATAAGGAGAATGTGATACATTTTCACAATGGAGTACTACACAGCAGAAAAAAATAATGACATCTTGAATTTTGCCGGAAAATGGATGGAGCTAGAAAACATTATTTTGAATGAGGTAACCCAGACCCCAGAGCAGAACTTTAAGATGACTTCTTAAACTATTCATTTTTGATGACCGAGGTTAAGATCCCACATTCCATGTCATACTTCCAATGATTCCTTTTCTAACCAAATAACTTTATATTAATTTTCCATTTGTTGTGATAAAACAACAGGACAAAGGCAGTTTATAGAAGGCCAGGTTTGCCAGGTGGTGGTGGCACACACCTTTAAAGCACTTGGGAGGCAGAGGCAGGTGGATCTCTTTGAGTTCATGGCCAGCCTGGCCTACAGGAGCTATTTCCAGGACAATCTCTGAAGCTAAAGAGAAACCCTGTCTCAAAAAAAAACAAACAAACAAACAAAAAGCCAAAACCAAATCAAAACAACAACAAAAACATACCACAAAAAAAAAAAANAAAAAAAAAAAATCAAAGAGAAGGCCAGGCTTGTCTGGGCTCTCAATTCAGAGGGATAAGAGTCCAACATCAGGGTTTGAAGCTTGGCAGTAGGCAAACATGGTGCCTGGAGCAGCAAGCAGAGAGCTCACATATCTAGCCTCAAGTAGTAGGGTTAGACTGATGAGAACTTACAACAGTATGACATCTTTAAACTCTCAAAAGCTTCTTTCATCAAGGCCATAGCCCTAAACCTATACATGCAGCTCCATTCATGGGGGTTAAATATTAAGATATCTAAATTTATGGGTACACTCTCACTCAAACCAGTAGAAAGTTTAGACATCTTGTTGGACCAGGTAGTATAGGCCTTTAACCTCAGCACTTCAGAAGCAGAGACAGACAGATTTCGTTGACTTTGAGCTCAATCTGGTGAGCTCAATCAGGAGAGCCAGGGCTACATAGAAAGAATCTTTGTCAACAAAACCAGCAGAGAGAAAGATACACAAAGACGCACAGACAAGCATACACACAGAAATAGAGAATATTTGCTTCCCTCATGAAAATATAGATTCTCTGACAGAAGGTTTATTGCTGTATTCTCATCTCTTAGAATAATGTGAGTAATATGTGCTCAGTTTATTGATCAACATTGTGCTCTGTGCAGTTAAACAAGCACTAAAATCTTTATAATTGACTTTCAGTCTTGGGGACTCACTAAACCAATGTGCGCCTGTAACTGGACCTAAGAGATGCATAATGGAGGGAAGGAAGGAAGGAGGCTCGCGAAGAAGGCAGACAGGGGGAGGGAATGAGAGAAGAGCATTGGCTAACTTTTAGTTTCCTGTTGCAGAGTATCAGATGGTTTAGACAGGGCAAGTGGCCCCACAACTAAGTGCTCACATTACACTTGGGCTTTAAAGCACATGTCTAGTAGGTTTTCACAAAACATTGGATTTTCGTGAAGCCCTCATGTATGGGTACAGATTTCACTGTAGCAGACAAGCTGAATTTTCCTTTAGGATTCTTAAAGTCTATGATATTAAATGGACTCATACGAGAGTTTGATTAATGATGTCAAACAGGATTGAAATGCAGAAGCGCCATCTGGTGGTTAGTTTATACCCTGGGAAAAACAGAGTGAACATCCTGCAAGCAGTGGATACAGAAGGTGTTTGTTCCTCGCGCAGCTTTAACACCTGTGTTACTGTTCTTCCCAAGTGGCCACCCGTGAAAACCAGAATTCTTTTATGGATACAATATACCTAAGGACCGAGATTTGTGGGTTATCAATCATTTTTTACTCTACATAATTTTTTTTTACTGCACTAGTATAATTTTCCCAGCTTTAAAGAGTGTTGTTATGGTTTAAAATTTAAATTTTTTCTGTACTGGACTTCTGTATTTATTTGCATGTTGAACATGTGAATACTGTCTACATTATTTGCACAGCACAAATAACATAGTTTTAGGACAGGATTCTGTAAGCATTTAATTCTTTATTCTTATTCACTTTTGTTTAAAAATGCTTTTCATACAATATGCTTCTATCATATCCTTTTTCCTCCTTAAGCTCCTCCCAGAGTCTCCCCATTTTCTCACCAACTCAACTTTATGTTCATTTCCCACACCTCTCTCTTTAAAAGGAAAAACAGCATTTTTTTATTTTTTGAGAATTCCATATCTGATGTCCTTCTACTCCTTCCAGTTCTTCCCATGTCCTTCTCAATCCTTAAATTTATGACTTTTTTCTTAGTTTATTCTTATCATATTCCATCCCAATACCAGTTTCCCTCCCTCTTCTTCTCCCTGTTTCCCCTCTCCCCAACATGTCCTCTTCACCAGATCCACCCCTCCTCCATTTCCCTTCAGAAAAGGGTAAGCCTTCCATGGATATCAACCAACATGCTTATAAGTTGCAATAAGACTAGGTATATATCCCCTCATATTATGTTGGATAAGACATCCCAATAGCAGAACAGGGTCCCAAATGCATGCAAAAGAGTCAAAGACAGCCTTCGCTCCCACAGTCAGAAGTTCTACAAGAACACCAAACTTTACAGCCATAACATATATGCTGAGGGCCTAGGTAAGACAGATGCAGGCTCCATACTTTTTAGTTCAGTCTCTGAACCCCTGTGAGCCCTGCTTAGTTGATTGTGTAGACTGTGTTCTCCGGATATACTTGAGCCCTCTGACTCCTATGTAATCATGCAATTCTTGTTTTTCTCTCATATTGATAAAACTGCCACTCTTCTTCCCAGTCATGTTTCAGTGACAGAGAGACATTTATTCTAGTTTTTAACCTTTGTTCCTCTGATAGATTTTCTTTCAGAACTTTATATTCTCTGTATTTTGTGATTTTAAATAGAGGAGTATGTTCATCTTCCTTTAAGAAATCAAAACAAAACAAAATTACCCTCTAACTCACCATTTAGGACTCGTTCTTAGAAATTTCCCTAAAACTACACATTTAGATGAGAATTAATCAGTCTCTCCAAGAGGTATGATGTAGGATGTCCTTCTGTATATGTGTTGCTTTTATTGAATAATGAATAAAGCTGTTTCAGCCAATGCCTCAGCAGAGTAAAGCCAGGCAAGAAGTCAGAAAAGAGAGAGAGAGAGAGCGAGAGAGAGAGAGAGA
>LOEQ01001026.1:0-16531 GCA_001685075.1 Bramus lutescens | reverse complement strand
TCTCTCTCTCTCTCTCTCTCTCTCTCTCTCCTTTTTTAAGCCCTCTCAGGTTTTACGTGAATCCAGTTTACCACATTGAGGCGCCAATTTGTAGTGATAGGAGCAGCGGGCTTTTCATCCCACTCAGCTCCAGCATGGCTAGGTTTGCTGGGGAGTCAACAAAGTCAGACCTATCACTTTGAGGCAGGACCAATGCCCTCCACCCTAAATTTAGGCTGAGCAAGGTATCTATCCAGAAAGAATGGGCTCCAAAAACCCAGTTCAAGCACTATGGATACATTCTGGTCCCACTGCTAGTGGCCCCCAAAACTGCTCAAGTATCACCCACATTCAGAGGGCCTAGTTTGGTCCTATGCAGGTTCTCCCACTGACAGTCTGGAGTCAGTGATTCCCATTAGCTCAGGTCAGCTGTTTCTGTGGGTTTCCCCAATCTGGCCTGGACCCCTTTGTTTTTATTTCTCTTCCCTATCTTAGACTGGTAGCTGGAGGGTTGGTCCAGTGCTTAGCTGTGGATCTCTGTATTTGCTTCCATCAGCTGCTGGATGAAGGTTTTAGGACGATAGGACACACAGGTATAGCCAAATCCTATTGTTTGTAACCATAGTTAACCATACTGTCTTTCTTCATGGGCCCTGGCTGAGCCTATTGTGTTAGGATTCCAGTCATGGTGGTCTCCTCATATAGGTCATGAGTCTGACAATTCTACAAAGAGGCTCTAAGATCTTCACGTGTTTACTCATTAGCCATTAGCACATCACTGGAATATGAACAAAAATGTCAGGATAATGAAACCGATATTTAGCCACTGCATCTGCCACCTTATTCACAAGATCTGGTCCAACTGATTTTGGGTTTAAGAAAGAAGATAAGATAATGGATTTTTCTCTCTGTTGTCATGAGAAAATAAACTCTGAGTTTGAGGCCAGCCTGGTCTACAAGAGCTAGTTCCAGTACAGCTAGGGCTGTTACATGGAGAAACACTGTCTTGAAAAACAAACAAAACCCACAAACAAACACATAAATAAAGTCACAGTTTTTGTTAAAGTTGAAAAAAATCACATTTCAGTCTCCTCCCAGAAGTCTAGAAGAAGCTTTCCACACAATGGGACACAGTACATGATTAAACACACTATACTGTTTCTTTCTTTCTTTTTTTGAAACAGGGTTTCTCTGTGTAAGAGTATTAGTTGTCCTGGAACTATCTCTTGTGGATCAGGCTGGCCTTAAACTCACAGAGATCCATGTGATTCTACCTCTCCAGTGCTGGGATTAAAGCTGTTAGTCCCTACTGCTTGGTTTCATATTTTATTATATGAATATTATAGTCATTTCTCGTGTAATATCTCCTAAGTTAAAACAACAACACTCAACATATATAGTGATGTGAACTGTGTTCCTTTGACTAATCTCTTAGGATGAATTACTTAACATCCATACACAGAACATACAATTTTTAATTTTAAATTTATAATCTTTAAAAAGTTGCTGTTCAAGTTGTGCTATTTCCCCTCCACCCCCTGCATATGTATCTATGGCTTGTATGCATGTTTGTATGTGTGGATGCTTATGTGTGCAGGTGCACATACATGTATGTATGCAGAGGCCTGATGTTGATGTTGAAAGTGTTCCCTAATAGCTATTCATCTTACTAATTAAATCGGGTTCTCTTAGTTGGGCCCACAGCTTGCTTGGCTCCTCTGCTTACAGAATCAGCAGAATTACAGGTCAGCTCCGCCAAGCTGATATTTATGTAGGTTCTGGGGATCAAGAGTCTGGTCCCCATGCTCGTATGGCAAGCACTTTAACCACTGAACTATCTCCCAAATCCTTGATCTGTACTATAAATAAAATTCCTCAGACTACCATTGCTAGAGAAGCCAGGACCCCAATAATAGGAGTGAAATAAAAGCAAAGTTGTTTTTTGCAGACATCTTAAGAATATTGGTAGAAATCTTTGGTTTGAAGACTTGAAAAATAGTGAGTGCACAGACAGATGAAGATGTTAGCTGATGATTTTATGCTTTTGTGCGGTTACACAATTATATTAAGACTGGGAAACTTAGCCGAGTTACAAGAAGTCATTGAAGCAAATACTTGATTGGAGTGGGAGAAGTGATAGGACTTAGGAGTGAGTAAAAGTCATTTCAAGGTGAGATGGGAACTTGAAAATCAGTGGGAAGCCAGGCATGGAACTTAAAGCAGGAGTTGATAAGCATTACAGAAGAAAACGATTTTTTTCAAGACACTTCAGACTGATTACAGGGGAGAATAGTAGAGACTAGGGAGGAAGAAAAGGAGGAAATTGCAGTATAAATCAAAGATGAAAAATTGTCAACAGAAGTGTGAGGTTTTTTCCAATAGGAAGAAGGTATAAGTATTGAAATGTACCACCCAAATTGGCTCACCTCATGGGAGGGAAGGTGGCAGCCTAACGTCCTGCCAGCAAATTGTTTTCTGCTCCTTTTCAATAAAATGTGAAATAGAACTCTCTTACAGAAAGTCAAGAAACACAGGATCTTTGAAATTCACCTGCTGTTACTGGCATCTTCTGTGTCTACTCGTGTCTTTGGATGTAACTGAAGCTAGTCTCTAAGTTTTTGGCTAATGCGTTTTCTTTTGTAGTTGAACATAATGAAAATAAACATCATGGAAGGCTGATATTTTTCAACTCCCTGTATTCCTACCTAGAAAACAGTTCAGTAGAAGATACGGCCTTGGTTCTAACATGGGAGGGAGAGAGTAAGATAATGTTTTTCCCCAATTAGAAGTTCAAAGTAGTTTGTGCTTCCTCTCAAATTTATAAAAGAGAAAACTGAGACTCATAAAAGCTTTCATATTTCAGTTTGCCTTAAGTCCCTTTGATCCGTCAGAGTGGACCATGATTATTTTGAAACTATCCCATAATTCTTGCATACATAACTACCACCAACTCCTATCATCTGCCCCTGGTTCTTGTTTCTAGTGATTGCTGACAATAAAGATTCTCCTCTTTATCTTAGCACCTAACTAATACATTTACTCTCCACTATCACTTTTTAAGCCTCAGGATTAAAATTCCTTTTGAACATCTTCACATCTTGATCTTACTTTTCACTTAAAATAGTACTGTCCTTGGTAATTGATTTTGCCTCTACCTGAAATCTATAAACACTCCCATTGCTTAACTTCAGAATTGAAATTTCTTTCCTTGGAAAACAGTTTTTAATTACGTATCCACATTTAGTAGACATTCCTCTCTCTAGAGAAATATGTGCATGTGTACAATTCCAACTATTCCAATTTTCTAATAAACACACATTCTTAGCCTTAGAAACCTTCCCCAAGGTCTGTTTTCAGCCTGTCTTTCTAATATAATTTCCCTTTGATGTTTCCCACACACTTTTTTTCCCCTAGGGAAAACAACACTGATTCCTGCTCCTGACTCTGGGTCCCAATGATCCTCCACAGGCCTCCTCTCCCCCCTCTCCACATCCTGGCCATTACCTCCTTGTAACAATGTGAAAGTATCATTTTCCTGCTTGATAATTTTTTCCTACAAGATTTCTACCTTGATATTAAAGTCATATGCCATTTTTGCCTCTTGCTATTGCATTCATTATATAAGATGTGCACGACAAGTTGCTGTATCTTCTTGTTAATTTAGACTTTTCTGAAATATTTTATTTGCTTTTTCCATCTTTCAAACTTCCAGTTCATCCTTTGATGTGCTGTTCAGATGTAACTTCCTGTAGCATTTCCTCAAGCACCCTAAATACAACTTAATCACCCATTTTCTGTGCAATTGTGCCAGAAAAAAAATCATTAACTGGCTTTAATGCTGTCCTGCAGCTGCTTCTGTTGTGAAAATCTCAATGAATGCTTATACCTATGAATTTAATTCAACCAGGTGCATATATGAATCTTGAATTAGCATAATGGTATTTAATAAGTGCTTATTTATAAATTGAATGCATAGAAGCACATCTCAATACATCCCGACCTAACAAATGCTCCAAGTCTTACTCATGAAAATTTGGTACCTTTTCTGGGGTAATATCATCCTTTTCACTTCCCATCTTTTTCCAACCATAGAGGATCCTAAAACACACCAAAAAGACACCATCATCACTCTACCTACCTTGTTTAAGTGAACACAATTTGACTTTGGATGATTTAGAAGATCTCATTCTGTTCCAGATTGTAGGCTCAGCTAGGGTAAAAGTCATTCTTCTTTTATCTTCTAACATTTATTACAGAAGTTTTACAAATTTTTATTTTAGAAGTAAAATAAATATGGATTCGAGGAAATGTATGCACAATTATTTTATATATCCCAATATGGAAAAATCAAAGAAACTGAGAATTTTATGAGATCTTTGCAATAATCTAGCATTTTCACCTGATGCATTAGATGATCAGATTCAAAGAGGTTTTGTGGTATTTTTAAGGTCTCAGAACTAAGAAGAAAAATTAGACAAATTAAAGTCTGATTTTGGCATAGTGTTTTTGGGGTTTCTTTCAGACATAATGTTTATTGTTCAACTACATATTCTTGGGGTTTTTTTGGTAGAGTAGATGCTGATTCAGTTTACCAATGATAATTACACAAACTATGTAGATTACCATTGCTAGAAGAGAATTGAAAAAGTAATCCCTGAGTACATTTTCTCTGTGAAGCCTTGGCTGTCCAAGAACTCACTCTATAGACCAGGCTGGCCTCAGAGATCTGACCGCTTCTGCTTCCCGAGTGCTAGAATTAAAGATGTGCACCATCATAACCTGGCTAAAATCAACTGTTTTTTCACTTTTTCTCCATTTTCTTTATTATTATTAATTTTCCACCTCCNTCCAAACAGACTAGGCTCCCACATAGCCAGTACATGCAGTAGAATCAAAACCCAGTTCCATTGTCCTTGGCTTCTTTCACTTTTTGAAGATTAGAACATCCTTACATCAGTGTAAGGAAGATAATATAGGGGAATTACAAATGAGAGTGTATATTATACGCTATTATAAGTACTCACTGAGGAATTACAGATTAATATTGTATTTTAAACAATATTATATGTAATTATTTTCAGGAGTACTTCATGGTTCAGGCCTACGATCCAGCTACTTGGGCGGTTAAGCCAGGAGGATAGCAAGTTCAAGTGCCGACTGGGACACTTGGAACCTTACCTCAAAATAAAATGTACAGCTGGGCTGAGAATACAACCTCAAAATAAAGTGCTTGCCTAGCTTGTGTGAGGCCCTATCTTCCCTCTATGAATTGCAAAGAAACAAGGAAGTCATTGTCCTTTCTCAAAAGATGCCTTTACCCTTAGTAAAACTGAGTAAAAAATGACTGCATATTTAGCAAAAAGTACACCTTCTTATACAAATGTAAAGCATGACATATATCTATTTTGAGTAAGCTGTCCTGTTCATACAAGAAATACAGTTTTTACTTTAATTCTTGATTTCTGTATAGGTTTTCTAAGTGTGTGCAAGCCTGTATCAATGAGCATGGGACTAGTTTATCATTTCCACTACATTCAGATGTGTTGATTCCCATTGTTAAACACCCACAGGCGTTATAGGAATTGAAAGTTAGAAAGTACAAGGTTGAACACGACATTGTGTCATGGCCTGTGGGAGACTCCATTCTCAGGAAAGCTGGAGCAGGTTTGTAACTGCTTTCTGATGTTTTCTGTTTGAAAGGTGACTAAGATTTGTGGCCATCCAGTGAGGACAGTGACGCAGAGCCCCCGCTGTATTTCTGATCCAAGCAAAGAGAAGCATGGAGTGAGGATCTCTGCAAGGAATGGTGAGGAGACGCTTGCCAACAGAAGAAAGTAAGACATTTGTTTTACAACCAGAAAGAGAAAGTAAGCCATTGATTCTACAGGAGATAGAATGTGTTTGTTAAATAGATCCAAATGTAGTGTGGAAGAAAAAAATTAAATGCCATTTCCCTGTATTTAAAATGTAGTTGAAGGGGAGGGGAGAGGCAGGGAGGGAAGCAGAGAAAAATGTAGAGCTCAATAAAAATCAATAAAATAAATAAATAAAATGTAGTGGCTAATGTTCTGGACAGAGAGTTCAGTGTTAAACACTTGCTGCTCTTGCAAAGGACCTGAGTTTGGTTCCTAGTACCCACACAAGCTCATCGCAACCACCTGTAGCTACAATTTGAGAGCCTTTGAACGTTCTCCTGGCCTTTGTGGGTGCCCATACACACAAGGTACATATATAGACAGACACATATACACATACATAATGCCATAAAATTCACTGGCTCAACCTTTCCCAATAATTTGGAAGATTGATTCAGCTTGTGAGAATAATAATTTTTTGTGGCTACCATTATTCTTGATTTCATTAGGGCAATTACTATATTCTAATAATTGTAATCTAATAATAATTAGAATTATTCTTTAATGTTTTATGGAATTCCCAGGAATATATAAGCATAGTGTATTTAAACTGAGGACCACATACTTTCTTTTAACTGATTTGAATTAACTGTATTGTGATTTCTACATAGAGCTAATGGTAATTGTCAAACAGTCCAGGCTGCCACTCCATGTGGTTTATATTTCTGGATATTTAGCATTCTTTAAATAGAGCAAAACAAACAAACAGACAAAATTTCCCCTACCTTTTACCTGCAATGGTAAAAAATACCCAATTGTTTATATCAAGTGGTAAGCAGTTAGCATTTCACTGTGTCTGTCACTATTTTACTGGGTAAATTAAAACTATCTCTGGTGTTCCTTTGCTTGATAATGGGTGTCTGACATGAAAAACAATTCAAACTAGAAGAAAACATTTTAATATTTAGTGAGTGTGTCCCTTCTGGAAAACAGTGGCATCTCTGTCATTGTCTTCTAAATTGAATTTAAATTTAGATTGTTATATATGTATTAGTTTAAATAGTTATTTCTAATATCTTTTAGGTAATCTATAGTAAAATGCTTTATGCAGATTTCTCAATATAAAATCATCCAGTTTCTTTTTCCTTATTTATTTACTCATTTACTTTTATTTATTTATTCTTCTCTCATACATTACATCCTGAACAGTATTTTCCCTCCCTCCACTCCTCCCAGTTTCTCTCCTCTCCTCTCCTCTCCTCTCCTCTCCTCAAGACTCCCAGACTCCAGATCCACTTTCCCATTTCTTTACAATAAAAAAAAGGAAAAAAAGAAAAGAAAAGAAAAAGCAAGTCTTCCAGGGATATCAACTAAACATTTCATAACAAGTTACAATAAGACTAGAAGACTAGGTACAAACTCTCATAGCAAGGCTGAGCAAGGCAGCCCAGTAGGAGAAAAAGGTAGATCAGGTAAAAGAGTCACCACTCCCTCCTCGAGTCCCACAAGAACACTGAGCTACACAACAATATTATATATGCGGAGTACCTAGTGCTGACCCATGGAGGCTCCCCAATTGTTGATTCAGTCTCTCTGAGTCACTATGCACCCTGCTTAGTTGATTTAATGGGCTGTGTTCTCCTTTACCCCCCGCTCCTGCAATCTTCCAGGCCCTCTTCTGTGTGGTTCCCTTGGCTCCACCTACTGTTTGGCTGTGGATCTCTACATCTGCTCATGTCCTTTGCTGGATTATGCCTCTATGATGACAACTGTGATGTGGGATTCCCCTCTGCATGCTGTGAATATCATTGGTTAATAAAAGAACTGCTTTGGGCCTATAGCAGAGCTATAGGGGAACAGAGCTAGGCCGGGAAAACGAAACAGAATGCTGGGAGAAAGGAGGCAGAGTGAGAGAGAAGCCATGTAACCTGCTAGCGACAGATGCTGGGAACTTTACCAGGTAAACCAAAGCCATGTGGCGTTACACAGATTAATGAAGATGGGTAAAATTAATGTGTAAGAGTTAGCCCATAAGAAGCTAGAGCTAATGGGCCAAGCAGTGATTTAATTAATACAGTNCCTTTGCTGGATTATGCCTCTATGATGACAACTGTGATGTGGGATTCCCCTCTGCATGCTGTGAATATCATTGGTTAATAAAAGAACTGCTTTGGGCCTATAGCAGAGCTATAGGGGAACAGAGCTAGGCCGGGAAAACGAAACAGAATGCTGGGAGAAAGGAGGCAGAGTGAGAGAGAAGCCATGTAACCTGCTAGCGACAGATGCTGGGAACTTTACCAGGTAAACCAAAGCCATGTGGCGTTACACAGATTAATGAAGATGGGTAAAATTAATGTGTAAGAGTTAGCCCATAAGAAGCTAGAGCTAATGGGCCAAGCAGTGATTTAATTAATACAGTATCTGCATGGTTATTTTGGAGCTAAGCAGCAGAGAACCTATAAGCAGTTCTCTCCTCCTACACATCTGAGCTAGGCACCAATCTGTAAGTATAGTAGACTATTACTAGGAATTATTTCGTTGACTCTTTTTTCCTTTTCCTTTTTGCAAGTCATATTCAGTTCTATTCTAGGTCTCGGGGCTGCCTTTCCTATAGTTCCTGGCCAACCATGCAGTTGAGGATAAGATTCCCAGTCATAGCTTGAGCAAGCACTGATTGGACTAGTCATTGGCTGGTCACTCCCACAGTTCTGTGCCTCCATTACCATAGCATGTCTTGCAGGGAGGGCAGGGAAAATTCTTTGTTTAGATCTGTATTGTGTTTTTAAATTGGACTATGCTTTGCTGATGTCTAGTTTGTTTAGTCCTTTATAAATTTTGAATGTTATCCCTCTTTCTGATGTTCGGTTGGTGAAAATTATTTTCCATTCTGGAGGCTGTTGTTTTGTCCTATTGACAGTGTCATTTGCTCCTTTGCTTTGACGTCCAGAAGCTTTTAAGTTTCATGAGGTCCCACTTATTAATTGGAGATCTTAGTGTCTCTGCTATCTGTGTTCTGGTCAGTAAATTGTCTCCCGTGCCAATGTTTTCAAGGCTATCCCCAACATTCTCTTCCATTAGGTTCAGTGTATGTTTTATGTTAAGGTCTTTGATGCACTTGGACTTGAGTAGTGTTCATGGTGATAGATATGGATCTATTTGCATTCTCCACCATCTGATTTTCTTCCTTTTGCTTGCAGCACACTTAATTGTCTCATTCTTTTCAGATGGACTTCAGTTCTGGGATTAATATTTAGTTATCTGCTGTTAGATAATATGAACTGGTATTTTGTGTATAATTTTTTTACCAAAATCTTTTTAATGAATAACAATCCCTCTCTTGTGCTTTAAAAAGCAGTGTATTTTACCTTCAGAGAGTCTCACAATAAAGCCCAACTACAACCTTAAGCACTAAACATCAAGTATGTTTTAGCACCCAAACAACCTAGTACAAACCTTAGGACAATGAAATCTTTAGTATGTTTTATTTACTGCTGAAACGAAGGGGATTCAGGTGAAAGGTACAGTTTTATTGCTCACTCATTGCTTACTCTCCAAAACATTATAGGTTTCACTTGGAACAGGAGACGCTGTATAGAGTCACGGCAGGCATTAGTGTACTGTCTTACTTCTCTCATCCTCTTGAGTTTATAACACCTCCCTCCCAGAGGGGGATATATTGCTTCCATAAGATATATCTTGAAATCAAATGCTTTCTTTTTATGTTTTTAGTGTCAAAATATTTTTGTATCTTTCATATTTTTCTTTTCCCATCTTTATGGATGATCTGCTTTGTTTTCTGATTCTAAAAATATAAAATCTAACTCTAATTTCAAAGCTTCAATTTTTTTGGTATTTTTTTTTGAGGCTGTGTTTTTCTCTGTGTAGCATTGGCTGTCCTGCAACTAGCTCTGTAGACCAGGTTATCCTCAAACTCAAATACTCCTGCCTCTTCTTGAGCACTGGGATTAAAGGCAGAAACCATGATATGTAAAACTTGGATGTATTGTGTAACAAAAAAATGAGCATATTTCCATTTAAGGAAACATACATTGTGATGAAAGAGGAGGAGCATGAAAAAGTAAGGGAATGAAGATGCACTATTTCTATAAAGTAAAAAGACATGCGTAGATGAAAGTACTCTTAAGTCTCAAGCACATTTGTGGAGGCCATTTCTCGGAACTGTGCACCTGTACGAAGTTTCAGCAGATCAGAAAAACAAAACTGACTGTCGCGACTCATAATAAAATGCCACATGAACATTGAGGTGGTGGGAACAAACGGGTTAATTTTCCCTAAAAACAGAAGACCCAGTCCACCTCAGCCTTTGTGTTAAGGAATTCCCTTCTTTAACCATAATCAAAGGAAAGTCTGCATATATGAGTTGTTTCTATTTCTGACTTGAAGCATCATGCTCAAAGAAACATACAAAAGAGTTCATTTTGGCTTTCCGTTCCAGAGGGATAAGAGTCCATCATGGCTGGGCAGTATAGCCATAAGCACTAGTCATGGCTGCTGGAGCAGGAAGCTGAGACCTCAGGTCTAAGCCGCAACTGTAAGCTTGGACGGGAAGTGGTACTGGGCTACGGGATCTGAACTCCCCTCCTACCACCACCACCACAGTTAATTGCTTCCTCTCTAGTAAGGCGTAGAATGTGAGGGACTTTTCTCATTCCAAACATCACATTCTACGCCTTAGCACCCACACTCTGAGGGCCATTAATAATGCAAAATGTGTTTAATTCAACTCTAAACCCCCTTAGTCTTTGTCAGTATTAACATTTTTCAAAAGTCCAGAGTCTCTTCCGATGCTCAAAGCAACTCATAATTGCAAGCCCTTGTAAAATTCATAAAGCAAATGGTGAACTTCCAATACACAATGGCAGAGAATATACAGAACTGTACCAGTGTGGATGGCATGATCAGACAATACCAGACCAAAGCCAAGCCAAAATCCAACAGGGCAAGCACCAAATCCTCACTCAGTGTCCAATATCTATGACTTTAAATGGCTTAGATGGCTCTATCCTAGCAGTTCCGTTTCTCTATCTTCGGCTGGCTTCATTTCCTGTGCATCTCTTTGACAGGTGTCTCATGGCACTGGTATCTCCAGCTTGGAGACTCCACTCGAAACTGGGCTTCATTCTCACATGGTGGGCTCTCAGGGCCTCCACCTAGGTACTGCCTTTTCACAGGCTGCTTGGCCGCCTTGGTTGTCTGAAACAAATGAGGAAGAAGCCATGACCCACTTGCCCTTATTTCCTTCATGCCTCTACAGCCAGTACTATTGACGATACTGCTAAGTTTGGCGTTCAGTTCCAGATAGATCTTGTACCCTTTTAAATCACATTTGCATCAGCTTTTATTTGTTGTTGCTTTCTCGGACCCAATTTAAAATACATGAGCCTATGGAGTACATTAATCATTCTAACCACCATATCTGTTCTAACATTATTATCAGTTTTTATTCACATTGGTAAGATTCCTGGCTGCCAGTTTACCAATCCAACTGTTCTGCCACTGTGTGGTGAGGGCTCTCTTTCTGCTTTTGTCCAGTGTGTTTAAACTACAAATGCAATTAATTAGATATACTTGTAGTTCTATATATTTGGCGTGACTTTGGGCTTTGATGCTATTTTAGAAGTATATGATATAGAATTGATATTTATAGCAGCATAGTGAAAGGGATGAGGCCAAAGAAAACAGGATAAAAACAATAAGGACTGAGAACACTCAGGAATCTGCAAGGACACAATTGATCACGTGATCAGAACATACGCGTCTGTATAACTTCAACTTCATCTGGAATATAGTTATAGAGTATATAAAAGAAGAACTTACTGTGTAATTTTCTATAGTTTAAGAATTTGGAAGCTGATTAGCTATGGGATTTGTGCTCAGGATCTCTAGGAAGAGTGCTTTGAAGAAGACTCTGGGAACTTCCACCTGAGGCTTACGTGGAATTGGAGGGCTGTCTCCAAGTGTGGGTCATTGGCTTGACTACAGGCATAGAACTTAAGTTTCTTTTCAGCATGACTTCTCCACAGAGCACTGTGAAAGGCTGTAAGCCTTCAAAACCAGCCTGAGGAATCACACACCATCGGGCATCTTTCTACCCTACCAAGCAGGTGACACAGCTCATCTTTTCAAACTGGAGAAAGTGATGCATGGTGGGGTAAATGCGAAGGTTGTCCATGGTGCTTGCAGAGAGCGAGAGCACTCACCTCTTCTACCTAGAGAAGAGGGGTGAGGCCTGTGAGTCTCTCTTGTTTGTGAGTCTGGCTGCCCATAAGCTGCAGATAGGCCATGGTGGTGCGAGGGGTTTCTGCCTGTGTGGAGACGGAAATGAACCTCTGCTGTTATTCATGCTCTTTACTGTCACTCTGCCCTCTGCCTAAAGAACACACCCCATTTAACTCCCACCCCCTCCACCTTCCTCCCACTGCTTCCTCAGTCTTTTCCTCAGAGGAGCCTTACTTCTCTCTCTCTCTCCGGCCATATCCACTCCTGGCCTCGGAATGCGGGTCTAGAGAATCTGATCAAGAAATGTCTAAATTTATAAAAAGCACCCAGAAAAACATACAGAACACGCACGGATTAATGGAAACTCAACTTCTAAATAACTATGTCTCCTGTACGTCATAGTTCAAAATCCTAATCAATTATCTCCTCTGTCTTTTCTCCTCTATATTCATAAACAACAACAAAACAAAACCAAAAACAAGACAAGACGAACAACAAAAAGCAGCAGCAACTGCAAAAATCCTCTCCTGGTGAATGTGTGTGCTTTCTTTGCTCTAAGATTTCACAAAAACTATTTGCATATTAAATATGTCTCTTTATAAAGTTGGGCTAAGGTCCTTGTGGACCGTCCAAGCATGACTGTTGAAAAGAATTTTGAGCTATATGGTGGGATTGTGTTTGTTTCTGGAGATGTAATTATCTAGATTTAGTCTGTTACGTTATGTTTTTTATATTCTATAAAAAATGAGCAAACTGAAGACTGAATGTTTGCTATGTGCTGGTTATGGAGCTCACCATAGCTCTATCAGGGAAGTTTCAGCTAGAAAATGCAACCCTTTCCTCATCAAACCAGCAGAGGACACAGCACTCATATAGCTGTCTCAGAGTCATCCCAGGCAAAGCAATTTTCCCTGTGGCACTTCCTGTTCCCTGCTTGATTTCTTTAAGTTAGCTGGTAAGAATAAGCTATTAGCAAGCTTAACTCAGTGATAATTAGCTGAACATTATTATTTCAAAGTGGTGTGGCTGTGCCAATTAAGTGGGTAATTAGGAAAACCCCAGGACAATAAATTAAGATACAGCCTCAACACCAGGGTCCCATCTGTTCACCAGCATGCTTTCCAATTACCCAAGTTTCTCAAAGCAGAACATGTGATAAAGGGATTGTCTACATGCACCCTGTGTGTTTGAGTGAGAGAGACTGTCCTAGGCACTTTGCAAAATTGAGATAGCATCATGTAAGATTTTGGTGTCCAACTAAGAGTAGGAGGACCTTTTATACTTGGTGTATATTTAATCTTTGAAACAAAATATTATTCCTAAAAAATTTCTCATTGGAACATCATACCCAGTATATCCATTTTAAAACTGTGTTTCTTATGATTTGGGTGAGCCTTTTTCACTTGGATTAATAGAAGCTATATTTATTAAAAATTGAAACTGAAATTGACTCGACATTGCAGTGTTTATAGAGACTAATAAGCAAGGCTATTGTGTTGATTGGGGATGCCGTTGTTAACTAAAGCAAATCACATCCATATATATATATATATACCTACCCAATATATTAAGTGTAGGGGAAATTTTACATATACTCCGTAAGAACACTAAATCTTATTAGGTTTGTTAACAATAGAAATAAAATATTTGCATTAGATGGATCAGTTTCTTAAAACACGAGTTTATAATTACTGAATAAATTATAATGCTTTATTAATGAAATAAATTAGTTAAGCTTGATAATTCTACAGAATACTGGCTGTATATAATTTTTAAATGGTAAATAAATCAACCTTGAGATACACTGGGCTAAAGGTAACATTAGAAATGTAAGTATTCTATGCATAAATATATCCATAGCACAGAAAAAAGAAACTTCTGAGGAGAATTTACTATCTTTTATAATAATAAAGAATGCAATTTACAATCTTTTTCCTAAAAGGAAGTAAGTCCTTTGAGGTGTCATTATTATTTATTACCTGAAAGTTTAATTTAGCAAAATAAAGGTCATGCTCTTTGAATGAGAAAATTTCTGTTTAATTTAAAACAGCACTTAGCAAGTGGTGGTGCTAAGTAAGTACTTCCAGGGCAAGCCAGAGCCCAGCAGAGCTTCAGACAGGGTGCCAGAGGTGCGGCTGGGCAGGAGCCTGGAAGGAGGGAGCAGAGTCACAAGCAGGCCAGAGCGGAGACCTACATGAGTAATGAAGATGAGGAACTGCAGGGGTCAGAACTCAGGCCCACAGGAAGCACCTAATGCCAGAAGGCCGAGCTAACATATGGCAGAGGTTTAGGATCCTGGGTCTGAACTTTTGGGGGTCATGTACCCCACAGAGAACTGATAAAGTCTTCCCAGAGACAGGCTCATAAACAAGCACAGAGAGAGCTGTGTTGCTGGCAAAAGCAATTTGCTCCAGATGAAACTAATATTCAGAGAACGATGTCCTTANNNNACACACACACACACACACACACACACACACACACACACACACACACACCTGTCTTTTATTTTCTCTTTGCTCACGGGAAACCTCCCACCCTTTGCATAAGACATCTTAATTTAATGTTAGCCCACAGATAAGTAAATGGACACTGACCACCTTTTGTCCTGAAAGGAGAGAAATGGTGTCCAGTAGTTAATGTGATTCCACATTACAATTAGAGTTGGCCTTGGATGTGGCTATGTACATGCAGGTTTAATATCTAATAGATTTTCATTTCTTTGCTTTGACTGACAAGTACTGAAAGCTGTAGAAAACTATGAGGCTATTCCTGCTGAGTGAGAACTCCCATTGTTCGCTTGTTTGGATGACTATAGGCTTATGTCAGAGAACATCACGAATACTGTAAATTTCCATGCTCCATTGATGCTCTCCTAAGCATTGTTCATTGTGCTAATCTGAGACATCTGTAATGGTATACTTGGCCATTTTGAGGATTCAATGAGTGGAAACAATTTTTTCACATATTTCTCACTACAGGAAAAATAAGAAAATAGGCTTCAAACTATGAAAAGGAAAAATCCTTTACATTGGACAGATCTCAAACTCTTTCCCCCAAAATTAATTTCCAAGTAATAGATATCTCAGGTATACCTGGGGCTTTCAATGGTGGTTATAACGTGACAGTTGAGTTGTCTCATTTTTAACCTCAAAATATCCCCCTGCAAGGAAATCAAGCTGTGAATGGCATGCTTGCCAAATGACACACCAGAAAATTCTGCCCCTCCCCCTCCTTACTTTCTTTCCTTTGCCTCCTTCCCTCCATTCTTTACCTCATTTCTTTCTTTCTTCCGCCTCGAAGAGGTGAATGTTCTTCCACCCAGTCTCCTCAGAAGGTCAGCAAACATCCTCAGTTCTGGAAAGAAATCCAATTTAAATTCCCGTTTTCCCACTCACTATTTTAAAAGGTGATTATTCGAGCTCATGCCATGTGGAAGCAGATGACGTTTATGAATACATAAGTCATTTGAGGATTTTTACCCAGCCTATTGGAGGCAAAGAGACAGTAAACGAAGCTTGTTCCTGTTCAAATGGAGAAACAATGCTTGCGTCTGAAGCAGCATTGTCCATCAAATGTTCAAAGTCTACGTTCTACTTTGTTGGGCATGGCAAAGAATATGTCTAACACTGTAGGTCTGTCAATGGCCTTTGAAGTGCTTTAAAGACACAAGCATGCATCCGGGAAATGGAGAACAGGAAGAGCCAAGAGATACTATGATAGCATTGTTTCCCATTGCCTGTCTAAAGGAGACACCAAAGTTGTAATTTTCCCAACTGTCTTTACAATGGTAAAACAAATGTGTGTCTAGTGTAGGATTGTATCATTTAATAGAGACAGTCCTGTTACTTAGGATTTATTCATTAATTTTCCTCTCTAAGAAAGAAAGCAGAGCACTGTTCCCAGTGTCTTTAGAATCACATGTGGTTTGGTTCTCTTGGAAGTGGAAAAAATGGAGTTTTAAAGCGAGTTTCAGGGTAATTCTTTGTGCTTAGACTCACATTTGTAGAGTTAATAGACATGTCAAGCCGCATTCTAGAAAATATGACTCCTCTTTGATGACTTTTGAAATCAATAGAACTAAGGCTCTTCTCTTGCTATATTGGTTTACCTTCCACTACCAAGAATCTTGTTATAAATCAAATATTACAACTTTCGGACCTTGTAAATTGAATAGGCTTACCGGATTTATAACCTTCATCTTATTTGGCTTTGTGTATAGTTTTCCATTAAAACCAATCCTGATGCAAACACACACACACACAAACACACACACACACACAAATGAAAAAAAATACAAGAAGAATAGAAAACTTTAATTTCCATCAGGTTGAATATATTTTGGATGTTATGACTCAGTAAAACAGTTACACATGTTGATTCCTGCTCACTAATCTTCTCTCTGCTCAACTATGTTCATAGCAGCATTGTTTGTCATAGACAGAATCTGGAAACAA
>LOEQ01001025.1:318982-331402 GCA_001685075.1 Bramus lutescens | reverse complement strand
AGAGAGAGAGAGAGAGAGAGAGAATCTTGCAACACAAACGCCTTTCAGAATGTCTCATAACTCCATTTTGAACTTTTTTGTAACCAAGAAAAGAGAAAATAATTTCTCTCTTCCATTAAATATTCAATGGGCAAATACTAATCTGAAAGAAAATTGAAATTCTCTCTGTGGCAATACAATAAATGACAATTTAGATTATATTAGAAATATTGTAATTCTCTTCAGGTCAGTTAACTGAATTAAAAATGGAAATATGAAATAAAGCTAAGGTATTGCACTGAGTGTTTTGACAGGCACCTTTGTCCCTAGGTAACGTGAGTCAATGGGAGGGCTGCAGGCTTGGGAGGAAGCAGGCTGCAGTGAGACTCTGGGTCTGGTGTGTTGACTTCACTGCCTCCATTTCACAGTATTCCTCAGTTTACTTTTTATATACAGACCCACAGTGGAGTGAGGGCTCTGAGGATATGTTTAAAAGACATTTGCTCTGAACCCAGCAAGCTGAGAACCCAGAGTGCTAGCCTTCCTTCACTTAAGAGGAAGCCTAGGTAAGGTGCTAAGTCACAGAGTAGAAGGATCCTCGCCCGGTAGCCTTTGGGGAGTCCACTGCTCTGTTCCGCTGGGACTTCAATGCTCTTTCCCAAAAGGTTGAGTTGATTTTTTTCTTTTGTTACCTCATCTATCTAGCAGAGCATCCTTTGGGGCTCTTTAAGATTTCAAAGCTGAATTTGTTCTGCTTATTTTCTTATCTGTGGTTTAATAGTAAATACCACTTTTGGAGTGGAATGATTTACAGAACCAAAGCTGATTGCTTTGCTTCAGATTCTTCTTTACCAGCTCCTCTGGTATGGAAGGGCACGTGATTGAGTTCTCACATCCGCAGGGACCCCTGAAGTCTATTACCTTGGAGTGGGATTTGTACTTTCCTATTTTTTTTGGGGGGGTAGTGATTTAATTTGAACCTGCGCATACTCAAATAGACTCACATAGTTCCCTTGCTGACGTATGAACATGCTCAAGGCCATTGAAAGGAGATGACGTCTTCTTTTATTTTTTATTAACACAAACTGAATAAGTGCTTATTTAGCTCACAGTACTGAAGTTTAGAAATTTCAAAACTAATCAGTTGCGTCTGGTATAATTTTTCTTGCTGGGCTAGGGGAATGGGAGCTCTGACGATTCTGAAGCCAGCTCAAGATAGCTAAAGTTCTTGACTCAGGTTTCTCTCCTCTTACAAAATCCCAGCATGTCGTTTGTGCAGAGACCGTGTCTTTACATCCTCATCTGACTTTACTGATCTCCCACACACTCCACCCAACAGTACCATAGTCAGACTATGCTGCCTGTCTCTCTCTTAATACCTTACAACAGGGACTAACTTTCAACTGAAAATTTAACCATGGTGCGTAGTCAGTAAAGAAGAGTGCTTTCTTCCAGGAGCATCCCTTCTTCTTCACCATCCTTTCCTAAAGAACCACTACCTGTTGTCCCTGAGACTTCATTGGTTAGTATTGGGAGTGTGCTATGGCAGAAACATGAAGTGACATGCTTGTGCCGTACCAGAGCATCAATATTGATTGAGAAAGAAGAAATTCATAAGATATGGTGGTTTCAAAAGGGAGCAGTTTTCCAGGTACTCCTATTTTCTTTCATGATCTGGATAAGGCAACCAAAGGTTCTTTTGTTGTAATCTTAATTATTAATCTTAACTACCAGACCACACATTGCATATCAGAGTACGCATATATATTTAAGTGTAATGTGTTTGTATGTGTGCACGAGTGTGTGTGTGTGTGTGTGTGTGTGTTATAGAATAGCTACTAAGGTTTTAAAAGGTGAGGAATGTCAAAGATGTCTGAGAAGTTGAAGCTGGGGGACCCTTATGAATTTACAGATCTGCTGTTATGAAACAGGCCTCTGTGAATCACAGGTTTAAAAGAAAAACTGTAAAGTCAAGTAAGGCTGCAGAAGAAAAATGGCAGGACTGGGTGAACATGATGGTTAAAAAGGCAGCTAGATAAACAGCAGATCCAGACAGATAAACAGAAGGAGGGGGAATATGTGGTCAGTAGAATAAACTGAGGCCTCAAGATAGTCAGGAGATGTCTGTTCTTGATGAACATACTAGGTGGTTTGATAGCATTTCAGTGGGGCCACAACCATTGCAGTGCTGTAGGTCTATCTGATGTGTCTAATAAGTTATTGTACACATATTTCCCTGATAGATTTTAAAATTTCCAGGCAGCACTGTAATTTCGATTCACTGTGACATATTCATAGAGTGGTATTACCAAGAATGTGTCCCTGATTGGTCTGTGCTGTGTGGGTTGTGCTGACACACGGTGTTATTTGCGTTCCCCCCAGGTGCACAGTCTCCATCCTCAGAACAGAGTAACGATCTGATAGTGGAATGAGATCTCTCAGGAAAGGCATGCTCTAAAAAAACGCTCTTCTCCACAATATAGAGTAAGTTACAAAAGGTCTCAGATTGGGGATTCAAAGTGAAAAACAGTGGAACAGGACACAGCTGGCTCTCAAGAGTGACCCAAGAATGACAGCCTCACAGCCTTTGTAGGGTGCTGTTTCAATCCCTCTGCTCACAGAGGATTCACATCCTTCTTTAATGTCTTCCTCATGGCCTCTTAGTGAGATGGATGGGATGGCTTGATAAACTTGATAAAGAAGTGTTGAGTTATGTATATATATAGCCAAAGCCATGTTTTTGTTCAATGTCTGGGCAACCTCTCTTTCACAGCAAAGGCAGAGCTGGGGGTTCACAGCAGAGACTGTAGGTCCCACCGATACCCCTCAAAATTTACTCTCTGATGCATTTTAAGGAAATGTTTGATGATTTCTGAATGAATTTAAATAAAAAACTTCTGAAATATAATTACAACAACAGTTATGTCTATTAAAGTTACAGGTCACAAATAATGTGCATTGCATTACTATGTTTATGTTCAAATAAGTGCTCCCAGCGAAAGAGAAGCAATGGATGGAATGGGTACAGTACCTCAAATACTGAAATCTCTTATTTGTAGTTATCTGTTTCTTTAATGATGTCTTGAGATGTTGTATATCAGCATTTCTCAAAGTTTGATCTCTAAATTATCAGCATCAGAACTTCCCTGGTACATTTTACAAAACGTAATTTCTGAGGCTTCTTTCTGGGCTCATTGAATCAGAAATCCTGGGGGAGCAAACAATGTGTTGAGAAAGACATTGCTTGTAAAAAAAGAAATTCTGCAGTCTTTATGGAATCTCACATTTGAATCGGCCTTGATGGTACAGAAGGAAGAGGAAGGAAGCCAATCAACATAGAATTCCTTTTCCCCTCTGGGATCCAAGAAGCTAACAAAGAGGAGATGCCTATCATGAAATATTAGAGAACAGGCAGAGTCGGATCCCTGGGTTCTAGCATTGCTTCAAGAGAGAGAAGATAAGAGAGGTGATATAAATCATTCTAGACATAAAGATGCCTGTACATAGTGTTTTCAATGATCTTCCACAGTTTCTGCTTGAAATTAACAGTGACAGACCCGCCAATGGCCTTTGACCAGTGGGTCGAACTGTAAATTTTATGATGGTAATTCCCATTTTATGAAGAACTGAAAATATGCCAGTAAAGCCTTGACATCAAGTAATCTGAAATGAACTGAACCCAGAAGTGGCGAATGTGAGCTATGACCTCAGGCCTGGCTGTCACTGTGGTTATGCTTTTTCTCTTCTAACACTTGCCTTTTCAGGACAGGGTCAATGGAGGGTTGCAAGACCTTGCCAAGGCCACCCGTTAAAGCTGCTGCTTCTTGAGTTGCCCTGCATCAGTCCGGCTGGGTTTAAACTTTCTGGGTCTGTCACTGAAGATACAGTGATTAGAGAGCCCAGTGTTTGGAGATAAACATGATGGGAAATATGTTGCTTGTGGGTCTAGAGGAAGACAATGTGCTCATCTTCACAGCATGCAGGGAGTGCCCGGCTAGGTTTCCTGTCCTGTGAAGACCAAGGAGCATGGAAACCTTGGCAAAATTACGTTTTTGCATCCTGGATTTAATACATTCATTTGGACCACATATTTGCAGGGAGTATAATCAGCTCCCCCATGGCATAGATCAGAGGCACAGCAGGAATAAGAGCAGGGAAAGTTTAACAAAACATTTTTTAAAAAACTCACTATTTCTATTGTTTTTCTAAAGCAAATTACTGAAATTATTCCTCAACAAAATCTTCTTTGGGGAGATGCAAACAGTCAACTCCGAAAAAACACGAAGCAAGAAATAATTTAGAATAAAAATGTTAGAGGCACTGAGTGGATTGTGAACTTCTAGAGGGTTCTCCAATGTTCTGCCTAACGATGCTGCATATTGCAGTGTCTAGCACGGTCTTGAACACAGAAGATGTGTAGAATATGTACACAGGATGAAAAGAAGATAAAGCTGTCAAGAGGTGTTAATTATAGTGATACTGGAGAGCAATTTTTCAGTACAGTACAGGAGGTCTATTTCCAAGATTATTTTAGCAGATGTCAAGGTCCTGTGCTATAATGATGGACGTTAATAAATGGGTATGCTACAGATGTTGACAGGGTCTTACTCTCTTGCTGGTGACCCATTGCCTCGTAGACAAATCTCTCTTCTTCTTTTCCCACTTCACAGCACTCAAGTCATGGTAACCATAGAAACGCAGGTCGCTTTCACAGGCTGATAGGTATGTTCTCTTTTAATAGGTGTTGTCTTCTGCCCATGTCCTTCAGCCCTGCAGTTCAGCTAGGGGACGCCAGGTGTGGGGAATAGAGTGATCCTGGGCCAGACTCAGCCAAGACATAGCCGCCCGCCTATATGCCAGGACAACTGCTCAGATAAAGTCATTCTTTGTTAGGCCTCTATGCTATGGGGCTGGTGTGAGTGAGAACTGGCAGACTAAAAAGGAGACAATACTGCAGTCTTAGCCCTGCTGGACATGAACTATCTGGGTAGTTAGTTGTTCAGGTGTGTTTGATCTATCTGGGGTGGCAACTGTTAGAATCATTTCAGGGTCAGCCCAGTCTGCAGAGAATGACTGCTCATGACAGTCGTAAGTAAAAGAAAATCCCAATAAGGTATTGATCTTTGTTGCTTCCTCCTCTGGTGCTAATTAACTCTCCACTCAAAACATAGCTTCTCCATAGCGAAGAAAAATCATGCATTTCCATATTAAAAAAATTATACCTTTTGTTTTGTAAGAGATGGGCTTGGTTGTCTACGTGTAGTCAGCCAAACTCTTCTTGTTCAATGTCTGTACACCTACAATTTTGTTTTGTCTTACTGTGCGATGGTAGTGTAACCCAGCTCCATGTGTGGTTTAGGGAGCAACTGATATCATTACTTCCTGATCTCTTCAGTTAACACTGTTTTCACAGTTATGCTAACTGGTGGCATTAGTAGTATATTTGACTTTCAGTAATGACTTGATAATTATCTATATCTTGTAGTTTTCTTTTTATTGTTTTCTGAGTCTAAGCCTTGTTTGTTTACTTAGCTCCTCTAGGTAAAGACAGCTTATCTCTACTATAACAATTCCTACGCCCTATTCCCAATTAATCCCGATTTAAAAGCACTAGATTCCAAATACACGAGACTTTAAAGATTTATTTTCATTGTGTGAGAAAGAAGCAGGGAGGTAAGGGGAGAAGTAGGAAGAGAAAGAGATACAGAGAGACAGTAACAGTGACAGAGCCTGAAGGTGTTCAAATAGGCCAGAGATGTTAGATGTCCTGAATCTGGAGTTTCAGGTGATTGTGAGTTACCTAAACTGGATGCTGGGAACAGAGGTCAGGTCAGCCACAAGGTCATTCCATGTTCTTAACTGCTGAATTGTCTCTGCAGCTCTAGTTTTTTCTTTTGAAGGGCTGGATGATTCCTTGTATATATATGTCACATTTCATTATCCATTGATTTGTTTATTGACACTTGATTGTTTTGTTACCTTCACTAATGGAAATAAAGCTACAACAAATGTCAGAGTGCAGATACCCTTTTTAATTTAACCTCATATATTTTGGATATATATCCAGAATGGAAATGGTAGATCAGATGATGGTTAAAAATGAACTCAGAAGTAGCAGGCAAAGACTCAGGAGATCCACTATAGGATGTAGTATTTGTAGTTAGTAACATATACTGTGCACTTGAAAAGTGATGAGCACATTTTAAATGTTCTCATCCCAGTGAATAATATGTGAAACTATGTACCATTTTTCAACATTGGCATATGTCAGAGCTAACTTTCACACTATTAACTTTCTTCCCTTTCTTTTGCTGATTAAAATAAAATTATACAAAAAAATAATTCTGATATCGTGAAAAGTGCCTAACAGGCAAGATGCTTTGAATTGATTGGCCCAGATTTTTGTTCAACCCAGAAGATGCTGTATTTTGGGGGCAATATATAGCATGGTACTCAGCTGGGGCTATTGTGATGGACTGGTTTTATAGAAACCTAGGGCTTGCTGTTTGTAGTACTGAAAAAGATTGGCATGTCAATACATGACACACAAATTTGTTAGAGGCCATGGTTTGCTAAGTACTGTGCTCTTCCAAGGAAGCAGCTTAAAATTATGCAGGAACAGTCAGGACATTAAGGTATTCTTTCTTCAGATCAGAGGAAAAATGTCCTAATTTTATGAGTCAGCTTGGTGTGTTAAACGATGCCTTCTGTAAAGAGAAAGTGTGGTTGCTCTGAAACTCGGAAAGCATGCTTTTTCATTAGCTAGAAGAAGATCCTAAAATAATGGCACTGGGCTCTTTAAAGATTGCATCAACATTAGTGATGAACTAGGGTGTGACACAGAGTAGAAAAAGACAAGGGTCGTGGAGGAGTCATAATATGGTTAGCAAGTGTCGCAAGATATGAGGTCGAGATGAGATTACCTTATTATTCTTGCCTAAGGATATCTTGAGTGATATATAGAATTTGCCTAAGTAAGTTTAACACAGAGCTTTCTGTCAGCATAAAAATTCTACTCTTGGCTAATAAAAATGTAATGGGACATATTTGCTTTTTGGCAGGATCGTTTCTTAAGTGATGCACACAGTAATGACGCATCTAACATGAATGCTTATGTAGATTCAGTGGAACTAGGAGCAAGGGGGTTTTATTACATGAAAAATGACTTACATAAAATTATTCTCTTACATACCTAAGAGTCATACATAGAAGTACACGAAGCCAGGAGGTGGGGTAGATTCTCAGGCCCTGGTCTCCTTATTCTGTGGCCAAAATGCTGTCTTTGAAGTTGCTTTCCCCTCCTTTCCTCAGTTTAATACTTTTATGTTTTAATAACTTCTGCCTAATTTAGGGTCTGTTGAAGTCCTTAAAAGGGAAAGCAGTGATACTGGCAGGCACTTCATGTTTAGCAGGGTCTACTCTTATCACTCAGCTGCCCCAGGATCTGTGATTCTGGGATACATAGCTCCCCCCCATGTTACATGACTGAGGTCAGTTAGATGTTTGTTATCCTGAACCTCTGGATTGCCAGGCAGCCACAGAGCAAGGGATGTCCAAAGTCTTCTGGCAGTTTCTTCTGGCCATGTAGAGTCTCTTTTTTTATTATACTGGTTATAGAAATTATTTTATTCTAGGCATGTCTCTCATGGAAGAGACTATGAGCAACACTCCAACAGGTTGCTGGTTGATACTTTACAAATTAGGGAGAATAAAATGAACTCTTTATTTACAAAGTCTTGCATGACTTGCAGATTGTCAAGTCCCTTAGCAAAACAGTGATTATAGCTCCAGGGATATTCCTTTCCACAGATTCTTGCCCAGCATTTGTGGCATCTTTATGACACATTAGGAGGAGGAGTGTGGTGCTTGCTTCCGCAGCACATATACTAAAATAGGAGGAGGAATGTGGTTCTAAGGCAGATTTAAAACACTGACATATGTTGTATTCATCTGACAAAGGAAATTCTTGAAATATGGTCTATGATCTGGCAGCAAATGTAGCATTGGGAATGACCAGACAGGCACTCTCAGAGCCTGGTTCAGACCTGCTGAATCAGATAGTTTGAGATGAGGTCCGTTCGTCTCATCAAGAACACATGGTCCGGATTCTGATGCTAGATCCTCAGAATCATGGTGCCCAATGTCCGGAGCTCAAGAGGAAACAAGTGAAGTAGAATTTCTGGTCTCTTGACCAATGACCCCTGACTATCAGCCCTGGGGTAAGGGTTGTGTTTTGTCTACTTTCTTCTTATGTGCCTTTGGGCGCATTATTTAGCTTTGCTAATGCCTCAGTTTCTTCTGATATAAAGTGAAGACAATTGGTTCGATCTTCTCTTTGTTCATTATAACTATTTTTATTAGCTTTTGTAATTTTAGGTCACAACAGGTACTGTGCATCATCCTTCAGTGGAGCTAATGTGGCGGGGATGTAAGTAGGACTTGACAGTTCTTCAGGATTCTCGTGTGTGTGTGTGTGTGTGTGTGTGTACATGTTCATGTGTGGGGTTTACACAGGGAAGTGCTTATGTGTGCATATAAAGGCCAAAAGTCACATTAGGTGTCTTCCTTGACTGCTCTCCACATTACTTGTGAGACATGGTCTTTCACTGAGCTTGGAGCTCTCAGATTCCTTTAGGTTGCCTGCCACCAAAGCACAGAGATCCTCAGCCTTTGTGTCTGCAGCCTTGTAGTGCTGTGATTATAGTTGTGAATTGTTACTCCCAGCTCTTTGTGTGGGAACTTGGCATCAAGCTGATGTTCTCATATGTGTGTGACAAGCCTTTTATTGACTGAACCATCTCGCCAGTTCTAGGATTCTTTATCAGTGTTTAGGAAAGGGATCTAGTTGGTCTGTCTTCTGGTACCTCTGGTGAGTCAGGAATGAGCCCAAACAGGGCTTGTTCTGCTTAATGAAAAAGGAATTGTAGTAGAATGGATGATAGCTCAAGACATCATTGGCTTTAATATATGTCTTACAGACACCCAACAATATTAATAGTTTCTGGTTCTAAATTCTTAAAAAAATAAAATATTAAATGGTTTCTTTATGATAATTACACATATATTACATACATATAATATTCAAGTATCCCATTACTATTCCTAAAGATTAAACATTAAAAATAAGTTAAATTAACAATCCTAGATTCTTTGTAAAAGAAATTAAATAAGAAAACAGTTACATATATTGAATGCAGTGATAAATAGGGAGCAGGCATCACATACTCCATTATCTCTCCTTTCATCCCAGATATTCTTTCTTTTGTGAGCCTTCGGCATTGTTTAAGGTACTACCTTAGTTCTCCAGCTATCATATGGCTTCCTAAGGCTCTCCTTGAAAGGGAACCATGTGCTCACAGTCAGAGTTCTTCTCAGCTCTCATGGCTACCTTTAGTTCATGGGGGTGTGACTACTTACCTTAAACCCAACACTTATTAAAGACTCTGGGGTCTTATAAGAGTTTGTTGCCTGCAAGGATCAGAATTTTGAGGTATTCTATAGTTCTGGGTTTTCTTGTTACAAGCTCCAGATCAAGTTATATAGTACATCCTCATTCAAATGGGATGATGTGAATCCATGTATATTAATAAAATGTCTAAGTGGCTTTAAATTATCCCATCAATGAATAATCATAAGGAATTCTCTTAGAATTTTTGCAGGTCCCAAACCAACACAGACTTTTCCAAAGCTTAAGACCTACATTTTCCAGCAGACCATCTGTTATCATTTAAACATCCATCCCATGAGGTGGTTGGAATTGTGTGCATATAAGCATCTTTCCCAAGATCACTTATAATAGGAAAAAAGATAAAGTAGATCCATGTATTTTCTTTTCAGGGTCAAAGCTCTTTCTAAAGGAAGGAAAATTTCCTAAAACTTAAACCTACGGGGTAAATGGCCCTAGTGTCTGCATAAGGATTTCTCTAATCTTGGAAGATGCCTAGATGTTGCTGAAATTCAAGTTTAATCAATTGACCCATCCCTATTCATTGAGAGCCTGCTGGGTACACTTGGTTTCCTGGGAAATGAATCAAATGGATCACAACGATGTGAGGAGAAACAAATACGCGTGTCCGGCAAAGTTTGACACTTGATGCATAGGTGAGCATTGCAAAGTAAGAGGGAAAACCTGGCCCCCTCTGACTACCAGGTGAGTCTGGAAATCTCTCACATTTGACACGTGAATTTTTGACTCTTGGAACATCCACGTGTTCCAGATCTCACCCTGCATCCTCCAGAATCTCAAGTTCTGCCCTAGACCCACCCCTGTTTGTTAATTGGGTAAATAAAGTCTCAGACGGGTAAATATAAGCCTCCCTGGTAAGAATACTTGGTGAGGGAGATATAGGGATTAAATCTGGGCTGTTGCTCATATCTGAATCTCTTCCTATGACTGTTTTTTTTTTAGAACCATCTCTAAAAGAGGCTTGTTAACATTTATTCTACCCCTATAGTTTGGCTGTAGTTACTTAAATGTCAAGAAACAGGGGTCTAAATATCTAAGATTTCATTTAAGGGATTTGAGGGTTTTCGGAGGCAAAGGTCAGTGTCCCCTGAAAGGAATCTCCTTCCTCCACTAAAACTGTCTTGCTAAGAGTTGTTCAATTATGTACTAAGGACTCAAACGCATAGTACATTCAAAATAGCAGAGTAACATTTTGTGCATCTCTTTCCAGACTGTTCGCTTACTGCTAAATGCTTCTCCCAGCACTAAACCGTTCCCTTCTATGAGTGAGGCTCAGCCATAGATGGTACAGGACTGAGCTGGAGTAGGACCAGCCTGACAAGGCAGGATTTCCAGGTTCCAAAGTCATCACAGAGCTTGCCTGATGATATTGCCTTCAATGTGGGATGTCACTAGCAAAGTCAGTTGAAATGGCAATTAAAAACATGTTAGAAAGTTCATGTAGCTGCCGCAGTGGCCATTCCCAGGGGTGGTGCCAGGAATCTGGTAGGTGGTATCCATGCCGATATTTGTGTACAGTTGTTTCTTTCATGAGTTGGCTAGCGCAGCTTTCATAGGAAGCATTTCGTTGCTTTTAAACCTCAAACGTCAGCGTCGTATAGTCCTAAAGAGACAGACCTGGAAGAAAGTTGGAAGGGTAAACATCTGCTGAAGGACAGAGTACCAGGGAGACATTTGAAATGCTTGCTTTAGCTATAATTATAGTTATATTTCTTTTAGGGATTCCCTTTGAAACAGTCCCTTTAAATGCCTAACATATTATCAAAGACTAGCTGAAGTATAAGATGGCGCTTGTTGCTCATGGCAGTTCCTTTTAACAAGTCTACATTTATGCTGACATTCATTCACAAGAATGGCCTCAGTTGAAAACACCAAACACATCTGAACTTCTTTTAAGATCCAGATTGGTAAATTTAAGTCCTGTAATACCTAGCATGAAATCTATGCACAACAGAGCAATCTCCGTTTGTGTATCTTGAAGATTCATCAGAATTCTAACTTTCAATATTCTTAGTTTTCTATCATGTTTAGCTTGACACTAGCTTTATTGATTATGATTCACTGATAACTTTTAATCACTGATATTCTTTAGTTTAAAAGATAATTCAATTAAGGTAATTATTCAGCTATAGTGCCCCATATCTGCAATATTATATTTAAGTAGACATAACATACTTAGATCTATCTTACTAATAAAAATACTGCAGGGTTAGTTAAGTTTAGGATATTTTTTTCATTTCCTTTCTTTTGCTTTTCTTTATTGATTCATTTACTCATTTATTTATTTTCTTTCTCAGTGATTGGAATCAAACCAGAGGTTGGAGAATGCTGGGCACATTGCCACCTCACCATAAGAACCAGTTACATTCTGTACCTCTGGTGGAAGCCTCTTATGCCACTAAAGGACAGGTCAGCATCCTTAACCCTACATTGGTGCCTAGTCCAATTGTCATCAGAGAAGCTTAATTCAGCAACTGATGGAAACAGATGCAGAGACCCACAGAAAACATTAGGCTGAGCTTGGAGAATCTGCTGAAGAGAGGAAGGAAGGGTGGTAGGAGCCAGAGGGGGCCACAGGGGCACCACAAGCAAACCCACAAAATCAACTAACCTGGGATCATAGGAGCTCACAGAGAATAAACTGACAGTCAGGGAGCCTGCATGTGACTGACATTGGATAGGCACTCTACATATATATGTCAGCTGTGTAGGTTAGTCTTCTTGTGTGACTCCTAGCATTGGGAACAGGGCTGTCTTTGACTCTTTTGCTGACTCTTGGGACCCTATTTCTCATATTGGGTTGCCTTGCTCAACTTTAATACAAGGAGAGGTGCTTAATATTACTGAAACTTTATATGTCATTGATGTAGGAGGGTCATCTGTCTATGTGTTACTTTCATTGGTTAATAAAGAAACTGCTTTGGTATTTTGATAGGCCAGCCCTTAGGTGGGTGGAGTAGACAGAACAGAATGCT
>LOEQ01001025.1:273936-295960 GCA_001685075.1 Bramus lutescens | reverse complement strand
AGGGCAGAGAACCCTGACTTCTCTTTGGACTGGAGAGGAAGGGGAAGGGGAATTGGGGGAGGATGAGGGAAATGAGAGGAGGGGAGGAGGTGGAAATTTTTAATAAAAATAAAAAAATGCAAAAAATAAAATAAAAAAGAAAGGATTAGTTAGTGCATTTTTCATAAGTACTACCTACATACCTTATTGGAAAAAGTTCAGCAATTTTTCAGGTAAATAAATGTTAAAATTAGTCTCTCTTGCTATTATTTCTTTCTCCTTTTCTCTGCTCTCCATCTATATTTTTAATGAGACAATATTTTTGGTTATTATTATTACAAACACACACAAATCCCTAAAATATAAATGCAACATGATTAATTCATTAGTGTTACTTTTGTGTATATATTTTCATGGCTGACCACTTAGTATTGGATAATGAATTTCAGGCTCATTCCTGATAAGGGCTATTTCTCTAGGTTTTTTTTTTCTAGGGTTAGAACCTCCCCACAAAAATTTTTTCATGCTATCTTGTCAATTGTTGGTGTACTTCTTCAGACTGTTTTTAGGCAGCCAAATCGTTGAGATATCATTGCATTGTCAAATATCATAATAGCTTTCTTTGTCCACTGGTTCTTGCAATTTTTCTGCTTCTTCTGGAATTTTATTGAGCCTTAGATGTAGTGTTTGTGTTATAGATGCATCTGTTGGGTATGGCACCCCATGATCTCTTGTTTTGTATTTTGACAGGTTTGTGGTTTTCTATAATGGTCCTCTGTTGCAAAGAGAAGTTTCTTTAGTGAGACATGAAAGTTATACTTCACTGTGGATATAAGGATAGATGTTTAGAATACAGTCAGGAATTATGCTGATCTAGTAACCTGGCAGGAATAGATTCTTCTCAAGGTCCATGACCTCATAAATCTTGGGCGATTGGCTAGATTTCAAGTATTTGGCATGGTTTCTTTCCTGTTGATCAGGCTTTAGGTCTAGTCATACAACTACTGGTTACTGCCAGTATGTGTGTGCCATTACTGTACTCTTAGGCTTATCTTGCCATCATGTTGGCTCTTGTGAGTTCATAAGCATTATGTCTGGGAAGGAGTTATTATTTTGCAATCATTTTGGTACACTATTCTTATATATGCCTGGAACATGTTCTAAAAACATTATCACACCTTAAGAAAGTTACTGATACCACCCCAGTATGATCTAATGTCTGATCAATTCAAATTTCCAAGTTGCCCACCAAAATAAATCCATATTTTTATTGCAATAAAATCCACTCATGGTTCATTGATGATGTCTTTAAAAAAATGTTACAATTTAGAAGCAGACTTAGAGATACTGTAGTCACATGTTTAGTTATATGACAGGGCTTTGTTTTTCAAATCCTAAGCTTTGAACTCCCTGATCTTTTTGCATTTGGTGGTAGTTTAGAAGACTCATCATGTTCATAGAGAAAGAGTGTCTAACTCTACCTAGTGTTATTTCTTAGTGTTCTACAGTTTTGTATAGGTTTCTAGCAGAGCAGAACTAAATGGTCAAGATTCTCCACTTCTTACACAGGATATAGGATGGAGAATTGTTCATGTTTAAGCAAAGTAAGAAGAGGGTAAAAAATTACAAAAAGAAAGAAAAAACAAACAACAAACCAATGTCGGTTCAAGTGGGCATTTCCAAATAAAGTTGAAGCATGAAGAAAATACATTTATTTTGCATACTTTAGGCCTTTCTCATTGCTCTCTGTCTTGAATGCATCTTTCCAGGCCATATATGTTTTAGTGCCACATCAACTTAGAGAGATGGCTTTTAGTCTTCTCTACCTAAGATACCTGGATTGTTTCTGATACTCAGTGACATCCTGAGATAAACTGGAGCTTTCACTGTCTTGATAATAATGAACTTTCCTGGTTGTGTCTCTTTCCCCATAATCTACTTCCTTCTTAGAGAGGAGTGATAGGCCAAAGAAATGGATGGTTTGAGAGCTGTAAATGGAGACTGCTTGTTCATTTCCTGACTGCCTAGATCTCAATAATCACACAGAAACTGTATTAATTAAAAGACTGCTTGGCCAATAACTTAAATATATTGCTGGCTAGCTTTTATATCTTACATTAACCTATTTTTTATTTTATATTTTAGTACAAGGCTCATGATTTACTGATACTGGTACATGGGCATCTTTCTCCTCCAGCAGGTACGTGGCATCTCATTGACTCTGCTTATTCTCTCTCTACATCTAGGTGTTTGGAATTTCTGCCTTGCCTATTCTGAGCTGCAATAGGCCCAAAGCAGCTTCTTAATTAACCAATGGTATTCACAGCATACAGAAGGGAATTCCACTTCAGAGAGTGCTGTTAAATTCACCAAACGTAGTGATTATTTCCCAAACTGTGTGAACTTTTATAGCAGGACTTTCATCTTCTTTTAAGAAATATTTTTATTATAATATAATACATAATTATATAATATATAATATATTATAATATTATGATTTGATATTATAATATAATCATAAATTACCTTTTATTCTTCCCCTTTAAAATGAAAGACAAAGCCACTTGGGTTAGTGGTTCAATGGAAAGGTGCTTTCTGTCAAAATTGATGACCTAAGTTTGATATTTAAAATCTACTTTATTGAAAGAAAGAAATACTTATTTAGAATCATGCTCTGACCTCCATACATCCTCCGTGGCACACACACCTTTCCTGACCATCCCCCCATGCAAAAAGAACTTAAATTGAAGATATTTGTTTGCCTCAGTAATTATGACTTCATTCATCAATAGTTAGCTCCAAGACAGACCTTGGCTTCTCACATCCGTTTAGAAATGGCATCTCTCTGAAGAAGCCTCCTTACATCTTCCCACAGCTCTTAAAAGCAAATCAACCATTTCTTCTAGAATTCTGATGGCTGCTGACCATAAGAAACATCTTAATGTTAATATCTCTTTTATTCCAATTAATTTCTCTCTAAAATAATCTTGATCATTCTGTTTTTACATTATTTACATATTTTAAAATGTACATTGGGATAGAGAGATAGCTCAGCAGGTAAAGTCGTTTGACATACAAGCCTGAAAACCCGAGTGCAGTCCCTAGAACTCATGAACCCACTCAAGAAGTAACTCCATGAAGTTGTCCTCTGACCTCCACATGCATAGTATAGTGTGTGCGTGCACACACACATATAACATGCATACGTGCACACACACAGAGTCAGAGAGACAGACAGAAAACTAAAAAGCTTAAAAAACTGTAAGCTTCAACATTCTTAGTCATCAGGAAAAGGCAAATCAAAATCACTCTGAGATACCATCTTATACCTGTCAGAATGGCTAAGATCAAAAGTACTGATGACATCTTATGGAGAGGATGCAGCCTAAGGGGAACACTCTTCCACTGCTGGTGGCAGTATAAACTTGTACAGCTCAATATGGCAATTTCTCAGAAAATTTGGGATCAATCTACCTTAAGAACCACCTATACCAATCTTAAACAATACCTCAAAGGTTGCTCAATCATGCCACAAGGACACTCACTCAGCTACGTTCATAGTAGCATTATTTATAATAGCCAGAACCTGAAAACAACCTGGATGCCTCTCAGCTGAAGAACGGATAAAGAAAATGTGGTACATTTACACAATGGAGTATGACTCAGTTGTAGAAAACAATGGCATAATAAACTTTGCAGCAAATGGATGGAACTAGAAAAATTAATTCTGAGTGAGGTAACCCAGACCCAGAAAGACAAACTCGGTATGTACTCGTTCATGCATGGATTTTAGGAGTAAAGTACAGGATAATCAACCTACAATCCACAGCCCCAACGAGGTTAGATAACAAAGAAGGCCCAAAGAGGATGCGTGGATTTCTCTGGGAAGGGAAATAGAAGAGGTCTCCTGAGCAAACTATGGTTGGGGGGATGGGGGATGAGAACTTGAGGGAGCCTTTTGGGCAGGAGTACAGGAGGTGGTTTGGCAATGGTACTGAGGACTAGGGAGAAACCTGGTGCCAGGGAAATGCCTATGCATCCACAAGGAGGACCCCAGCTAAGATCCCTAGCAATAGTGGAGAGGGTACCTGAACTGGCCATCTACTGTAATCCAATTGATGACTACCCTAATTGTCACCATACAGTCTTTATCCAGTAACTGATGAAATCAGACGCAGAGATCCACAGCCTAGCACTGAGCTGAGTTCTGGGAGCCCTCCTGAAGAAAGGGAAGAGGGATTGTATGAGCCAGTGGGGTCAAGGTCATGATGGAGAAACCAACAGAGACAGCTGACCTGAATTCGTAGGAGCACATGGACTCTGGACCAACAGTTAGGGAGCCTGCATGGGACTGACCAAGGCCTCTGTATGTGTGTGACAATTGGGTAGCTTGGTCTTGTGAGGCTCCTAGCAATAAAAGAATTACCTGTCCCTGGCATTTAACTGGCTTTTTTGGAACATGTTCCCCATGCTGGATTAACTGTCCAACCTTTATACAGGGGGGAAGAGATCTGTCCTATCTCCACCCGATGTGTCATGCTATTTTCAAGACTATGGAGGCCTGCCCCTTTCTGAGGAGTAGGTAGATGGGGAGGGGGGAAGATGGGAGTTGGGGGAGGGAATGGGGGAGACAAAGGAGGTGAAACTGTAGTCAGTATGCAAAAATAAGGGGAAAATGTTAATTAAAAAAGAAGAAAAATAAATAAATGTAAAAAATGTTTAGTTAGTCATATTAGTCCTGCTTTGGACAATAGTCTCATTATAGGCTGATGGTATATAACCTTCTGAGTTAAAGTCCTTAAACGTCCTCATTGGATGAAGAGCTTGGTTTGAAGAAGTGTTTGGTCACAAATAAGTCTTCGTATGTTCTTTCTCCTTGGCCAAGTTGGAACTTTTTCTCTGTGTTTGCATGCTCTTGTTGTCTGCCTTTTACTCTCAACCACTTAGACACAAGCGGGAGAGATTTTTTTTTTAATTAGTTTGTGCAGAAATAAACAGCACTTCATTTAGGCCTTCTAACATCAATATCTTAACTTCCTAAGGTAATGCAGAAGTGATTATGATGGATTAGCTTTTTAAATGTCTATCTGCATTCGCAGTTTCCTGTACTAGAGATAGAGGTATTGGACTTGTTATAATTGAATTTTTTGGTAAGCTGGATGCTTATTAGGGAATATTTATACTTCCCTTTCTTTATGCTATCATCACATTGGTTTGTATTATAAAGGAGTATCAGCATTCAGACAATTGCAGCCATGAAGGAGTTAACTGAACCAGAAGCTTACAGAGGGAGAAAGGCTGGGAGCAGATGGTGTTGCCAAATAGAGGTATAATTGCATTAAAAAAATCTCTACAAAATAGTTTCTCAAGCTTTAGGTAACTTATATGACATTTAGCAGGCTTTGGAAATCACTTAAATGGGTACAGAAATAAAAGAATTACAGAGGAAAATGTCACCATCTGAATTTGTCTTCAGCTTCACTGAGTTGAAACATCTGAGCTCTTGTTAATATCTAACAACTGTTTACAGCCCATAGCAGAGAAAGTGTCATTGTTGTAGGACGTTTAGCTCATATAGGGAGAAAGGTTTGTTTAGTCTGTTTTGAGATGAGTGTTCTAAAATATGAAGTCTTTGGGGGGTAAAGGGGAGCAAAAATCATCTCAGCTTCCCATATAGGAAACTTACTGGGGTATTTTGGGAACAGTAAATAATGCAGTTGCAAGTGAAAGTCCCAGGGAGAAGGGCTCCCCCTCCACTCTACAGTCAGGTTCATCAGTGCTACTGCACATGGCGCAGCAATGGTCACATCTGTATACCCGGAACACATCAATGGGGAATCAAAGATGCCTGAAGGTGGGGGACATAGTATGCCTGAAAAACCTGAGAAGTACACCCACAAATGTGTAGAGTGAAGACAGAGTTGTGATCTTCAACACAATCTCATTTACAAGTGAGGAGTGAGAAGGCCATGCAGGGTTAAGCCAGAGCTAAGACTTTCTGGGCCTCTGGGGTCTAAACCTCTGAGATGATGCATAATCAGAAATACGTTGTGGCCACGTTTATCATAGAGCAGTAGACAGAAGCCAGTCTTCCCATTACGGGAACATAAACCAGGGCTGGAATGCAATGTCCATGAGTGGCAGAAGATATTACTGACAAGAAGGTGGGTTTGGAATCTAATCATTATAATTCAATCTGGGCTTTTTATTTTATTAGAGTAAATAGCTTTACTTAATGTCTTCTTTCTTCCTTTGATCAAGTGTACAGCTCCTAACAGGGACCAAGAGCTCTTATATACATATAGAACCATCAACTTCTGAAGGAAGCATAGATATTTTTCTAAACTCTTGGTACAGTGCCTTTATTTCTCAGCTGTGGCTTGCTACTAATTCATAAAGCTATCTAGCCTGCTGTGGATACAGTGCTAATGTCACTGGGCCTGCTAGCTCATTAATAGATCTGCTTCTATTACAGGCGGATCAAGACAAAATTTATTTTTTTAATGTTGGGCAATGGTTTCTAATTCTAATCCCTGAGCCAGCAGCAACAGTAGCATGTGAGAATTTAGTAGATTGAATCCAGTTAGTGTTGTACTGAATCCAGAGCTGCAGAGGTGAACTGGATCCAGGATCAGTTTGGGGTTCAGTTTATACTAGAATTCTACTTTTTCAACTAAGTGACTGACAAATCTCTCTCTCTCTCTCTCTCTCTCTCTCTCTCTCTCTCTCTCTCTCTCTCTCTCTCTTTCTCTCTCTGTGTGTGTGTGTGTCTCTCTCTCTGTGTCTCTCTTTCTCTGTGTGTGTGTCTCTGTGTGTGTCTCTCTCTCTGTGTCTCTCTCTCTGTGTGTCTCTCTCTCTGTGTGNTGTGTGTGTCTCTCTCTCTGTGTCTCTCTCTCTGTGTGTCTCTCTCTCTGTGTGTGTGTCTCTCTCTGTGTGTGTGTCTCTCTCTCTGTGTCTCTCTCTGTGTGTGTGTGTCTCTCTGTGTGTGTCTCTGTGTGTGTGTCTCTCTCTCTGTGTGTGTCTCTCTCTGTGTGTGTGTCTCTCTCTTTGTGTGTGTGTGTCTCTCTCTCTGTGTCTCTCTGTGTGTCTCTCTCTCTGTGTCTCTCTGTGTGTGTCTCTGTGTGTGTGTGTCTCTGTGTGTGTGTGTCTCTGTGTGTGTGTGTCTCTCTGTGTGTGTGTGTCTCTCTCTGTGTGTGTGTCTCTCTCTGTGTGTGTCTGTGTGTGTGTGTCTCTGTGTGTGTGTGTGTCTCTCTCTCCTCTCTCTCTCTCTCTCTCTCTGTGTCTCTGTGTGTGTGTGTGTGTGTCTCTCTCTGTGTGTGTGTGTGTATGTGTGTTGCATGTGTATATGCTGGTATAATGTGCCCATGCACTGGCATATAGAAGCAGATGCAGAACATTGGGTACTTTCCTTTATTGTTCTCTCCCCAAATCCTCAAACAGAAATTTACAATTTTTGCTAGGGTGTCTGAGCAGAGTGCTCTCACATTCTGGAGCTGACCGTCTTTAAGCTCAGAGAGCTGGGATTACCAGAATGTATATCATGCCTGCACTTTTTATTTTTATTTTTTTTCAATGGGTGCTGAGGATTCAAACTCAGATCCTCATAACTTGATAGCAAAAGTTTAGCCACTGAAGTTTCTTCCCAGTCTCTAGAAATTTTTCTTTTACTTTTGGCATCTTTTCCAAGAGACATTGCTCAGCAGTTAAGAGCTGCTTTTTTAGAGGACCCAGGTTGGAATCCTAGCACTCACATGACACCTAAAACATATCTCTAACTCCAGTTCCAGAATATCATCTGTTACATCTGCTTCTCTGACCTCATATACATGTGGTGTACAGATATACATACAGGCAAATAAAATAAATTGTAAGTGGAGACTGCTCATTTGTTTCCTGGCCACACAGACCCGAATTATCACACAAAAACTTAATTAATTACAACACTGTTCAGCCAATAGCTTAGTCTTATTCCTAACTAGCTCTTACATCTTAAATTAACCCATTTCTATTAATCTATGTATCACCATGAGGCTGTGCCCTACTGGGTTCCTGCATATGTCTCCTACAGCAGCTACATGGTATCTCTTTGACTCCACTTACTGTCTCTCTACATCTCTGTTCAGACTTTCTGCCTGCCTTTATTCTGCCCTGCCATAGGTCAAAACAGCTTCTTTATTAATCCATGGTAACAAAACATATTTACAGCATGCAGAGAGGAATCCCACATCAATACATCTTTAAAACAGCAGCAAACACCAGACTTTCCAGTTGGTTTTCATACGTGAGATAATTTCAAAGTGACCCATCTAGAGTCAGGTTTCCAGTGTTAGACTTTGGTGAAAGTATCAGGGGAGTTTGTGCAAGTGTGTTATATTTTGCCACCAGTCTCTAAACAGATGTGTTGAAATGTTAGGGTGTGAAAGATGCACCCATAGTAATGTACTCACTTTAGTTTTGAATTAGTCTTTCCTTCCTTTCCTTGATTCTCTTAAAATCCATTTCTATCCATGTTCTCTAGGTTATTCAGCTAGTAATATTCTGTAAGTTTCTTGTGGTGGCTAAGTCCTTTTCTTCATAGTCTGTGTTTTCCTCTTATCATCTGTGGAACTTTAGAGATATGCCTGCACTCGGAGAGTGTGTGGTAATGACTGGATTCCTTTCCTAAAAAGGATGCCACAACCTGAGTCATCACAGGTTTTCTACTAAGCAAAAATCCACTTTAATGATAGGGAAGAAATCTTTTCCTGCCCGCCCCCTGGGGGAGTCACAAGGTATGTGAATTGTCAGGGTACTGTGTGGGCCAACTGTGACTTCCATTGCCCCATTCCAATTCTTCTGTTCTGTCTTTTCCTATCAGTATGTTACCTTACCCAAAGAACTGGGAAATTTATCTGACATTTTTTGCAAGCTGTAGGATCAAACACCATGTTTGATTTTTTTTTCAACTATCTTAGCCCCGCAGCTGCAAGAGATAAGAGATTATTTTCTATAGCCGCAGAGAGTGTCTGATTTTTATTTTATTGTATTTTCGGCCTGTGCCTTGAGGCAAGAATAGAGCATTTTGATCTTGTCACACTGTTTCTTTCAGTTGCTCTTCTCTGAAGCCTTCCCCCATTCTACGTTCCTGAATTTCTTAAGCTCTGCATTTAGCTTTTATAATAAGGAGACATGTGGTTCCACAAACCTGTCTTCGGTGGATGCATTATTTCAAGAGACCACAGGAGATGACTTCTAATTTCTCACCGCACATCCTGCACTGCAGATTTATCAATTACCGCTTCCCCAAGGCTCATTTTTTTCTTTTCCCTGAGACCTTATTAAGTGTATTAGCTGGAACTCTTAATTTTAAGCACAGCAAATCAATGTAAGCTAACTTTAACCCCAAAAGATTTAAATAAAAATTCTGGGAATCCCCTAGAATTTCTGAAAAGTTCAGGAAAGCAGGCTTGGCTGTCACAAACTTAGTATTGCTCCTGATTTGCCATTTCTCCTGGTGACATAAGAACATTGTTGCTGGGGTCACTTCTGCTAACTTGTGAAAGTGGAAAGCTTGTTTTATGCTCAAGTCTGCATCATGATTTTTGTAAGTAATTGTACCTAAAATATAGAAGAACCAATCACAGAAAAAATAATTTTGAGTTAAAAATTTGGTTAAAAAATACTGAATTTAGTATAATATTGATATATTGAATATATTGATAGAAAAATGTGTTGATTCATTGTAAATTATCAGGATTAAAGTAAATTCAAGTCTGGCATACAAGGATCCCTCTCTTGATAATGATAACTGTAGTTATCAGTTGATATTGATAGCTCATACCGGGCCTGGGGAAAAGGCCAAGTTTGAGTTCTTGCTCTGACTGAGCTGCTTCTGCTCCACTAGCATGTGCCTGCTTACCCATTAACTTTGGATATTATTCATTGGAAGTCCAGGAACTGGTGGATGGTTATAGGTACCATTTCTCATTCAACATAACACAACACAAACATACCACATATACGCAATGCATACATACAAACATGTGCACACATACACACATGCACATACACACACACGAGTGATACATCCCAACATAAATCCTGAAAAGTTTAAAGCTTTGTGCTTTTCTCGAAAAATCTATGTTTTTCCATATCACCTTTTAATCCTTAGAAAATTCATAAAAATTCTTTACTGAATTACATGTAAAAGAATTGTATTTCTATTTAGCCAAGGGACTTCACCAGTCTTTCATGATTCTAAACTCTTGACCTAGGGAGTTGTTATATTTGTACTCCAATTTATGTATAAAGCACTGCACAGTATTTCCAGGTGTATGGGCATCTAGTAAGAGGGATTATTTATATTTTGTGTTCCTATGAAAGTCACATGATCTCATTTTTCTCCCATTCTTGGAATTTAACAGCATAGTGGTTGTCTGTGCTTCGAGACTGGAAGAGAGCTAAGAGCAATGTGGTCTATGGTTGAAAGAGTCTGATTAAAATCTTGGTTCTGCTTTTTATGAGTTGTGTAACCTTGTGTAAGAAAGGCAACTCCTTGGAGACTCTTCATTTATGAGGTTAATAGTTTTCCTTCCTTGAAGTTGTTGAGAGACTAAAGTATATGAATATTGTCTACCAGGGTGTCTGGCAAGCAGCTAACACAATCATAATAGAATGCAAGAACTGGAACAGGATAAAAATAACTTAATTTTTATTTCACTCCATAGCCTCAGATCTAAACTCTAACTATCTGGGCACCCATGAGAAACCAAGGGAAACAATTCAGCATTGTATTGTCAGAAAGCAGATGAATTACATAATAATACAGGTGGCGCTCTTTTTATTTACATCCCTCAAGTAGGAAGAAAAATGTGTAATATTAAAAATACTTTCCATAACAGTTATCTCCTTGTGCAGTTTAGAGAATTTATTTAGTATTTTATATCTGAGTTCTGTTTCTAAGGATTTCCCCAAATTTCATTTTAATTAATTGTGTGTGGTGTGGTGTTCATGTATGTGGAAGCCAAAAGTCAGTTTAGGGCAAGTCATCACTCTCTGCCTTAGCTTTTGGGATAAGGCCTCCCATTGATGTGGGGGATTAAGAATGTGGCTAGACCTAGAGGCCAGCAAGCTCCCAGACCTTCTTGTCTCTGTCTCTTCCCTGTTAGGAGTACACTGCTACATTTGGCTTTTGACAACACTAATAGTACTACCCATACTGGAAATGCTGTGCAGAACTTGTGTATAAATGGAAGAGTATCTAGGCCAAGAGTTTAGAATCATGAGAGACTAGTGAAGTCCCTTGACTAAATAGAAATGTAATTCTATTATATGTAATTCAGTAAAAATATCTTTATGTTTTCTCTAAGGTCTAAAATGTGATATAGAAAAATAGAGATTTTCTGACAAGAGCACAAAACTTTAAACTTTTCAAGATTTATTGTGAGATAAATGTTTATTGGTACAGAACAGAAGTTTATCACTCGTGTGTGTGTGTGCACAAGTGCGTGCACTTGTGTGTATGTGTACACATGTGTGTATGTGTGTGTATGTATGCATATATATTTGTGTGTGTGTGTGTGTGTGTGTGTGTGTTTGGACCAGACTTTTGTCTTCATGCTTGTGGAGCAAACACTTCCGATTGAGCCATCTCTCTAGCAGTAACTCAGGAATGGTAGTAATCCTGAATTTGCTTTTTAGAGTGAAGTTATGAATGATAATGAACATACCATAAAAATTTTTAAAATTCCAGTTAAATTGCATTTGAGCAAAGGGAGTAAGATGAATTGTTCCCATAGTCCAGTGCTTCAGTTTTTTTGGTCTGCTTGTTAGGGTTGCTCACTCAGTCCTGGTCTACATTTCTCACCCAACTCCTGGCAATTGCCAAGCACTTTCTCCTTCTATAGATTGACATCTCTGGCCATTTCATATAAATGAGTTTGTGTGGTATGTGGTCTTTTGCAACTTGTTTCTTTCATTGAACAATATGTTTATTTTCCTATGTTGTAGCATGTTTATTGTTTCATTCTTCCTTATTGCTGAATCTGTTTACTATTATGTAGCTTCTATTGATGTGAACAGGAAATGGGGGCCAAAAATAATTTCACTCCCTCCAAATTTGCCTCCCGAGAAGGCTGAGTCTACAGAGTCACCTACCGAGCAGCGTCCCATAGGGAATTCACCAAGGTTGAGCCCTCTGGCTCTCTTCCCAGGCTGCAGGAAGAAATGTTTACATCCTTGTTTCCGATAATTATGCCACTAAATGGTTGGAAAATTGCCCAAGTAGGAGGTGGCAGCTCAGGTTCCAGCAGGTTAATAACAGCATTGGTGTGCATATTGCTGAGGGGCAGAGACACACCTGAGACTGGATGGGATGGTGTAGAGGAAAGCGGGAGCCCTTCAGCGTGAGGCTGCGGAGGTGACTCTGGTGAGGAACTTGTGTGTTTTCCAGCTTTACTGGCTCTCTGAATGAAGTAGTATTGGGTAGTGGTATAGCAGGCAGGTGTGGAAGGCACAGCTGGGTTGGCATTGTGACTTTGTGCCCATTACGAAGCCTTGGAACCTTGGTTTTCTCACGCATGGCCCTCATATCTATGGCTCTTCGAGTTGTAAGACCAAGAGTGGTTTTAGCATCAAGAAATGGCTAACTATTAATTTTTAAATCCTTCACACCTGAGAGTCAGGACTAATATCATTGGCTTCCTTTCTAAGTGTCTTAAATGAAGGTGAGTAGTTTAGAATTAACAAAGTACTAGGTTTCTAAAATAATAAAAACAGTCAGTGATTGGCAGAAAGAACACGTCACCTTAGTACTGAAAACTCAATTCCTCCATTTCCCTTTCTTTGCTTCCCTCATCCTTCTCTTGATTGCTTCCTTATATAAATGAAATTTTTAGAATAGTTGCAATAAGTGACATTTATACTACTTGTTATTATAAAGTATGTTTTTATAATGTGACTGCCTTTGTTCCTCACAGAAGCTCTGCTGATAGATACCATCGCTATTCCCATCTCAGAATTAGGGACAATATGATCTACCAAGGGTTGCACTGCCCATAAGTAGTGGGGATCACCAGCACTAGAGATCCCCAGAGTTGTATACATCAGTGAATTTACTCCTCCTTCTTCAGGCTAGCTGTCTGAACTTACCCATGCTGAATCCTTCCAGACCTCCCTGTGGGTATCTCCTTCAGTTTTACTCAGCTTTGTTTGGTGCTGGCAATCTTTATGCTTCTAGGCTGGCAGTTGCATGCCGGCAATGGCTGCCTTGTCCTTCTGTGGTGCTGTTCCCTGTGTGTGTGATTGTGTGTGTGTGTGATTGTGTGTGTGTATTTGTGTGTGTGTGTGTGACTTCTGTGACTCTGCATCTGAGGAAATCCCCTTTCTTTCTCTTAGAAAAACACTAGTCATTGGAGATGTGCAAAGAAACCACCAGCTATGTTTGCAGAGTGGGCAGACATATTTTACTATAGAAGTAATAGAAAAGGACCAAGCCACAGAATATTTCATATGCTTAAGCCACTTTGCTTATAGGCCATTTAGAGATGACCATTGATTTTGCTTCTTTAAGTAGAGGCAGGGTAGAATAAGGAGAAAAAAAGGACTAAGTGCTCCCAGCATCTGTGTTCTGAAGTGCGTGGAAAAGACGGAGCCATAAAGGACTGGGAGGAACAGATGTACAGAACAGCAGGTTGGCCATATAGATATGGGATCTTCAACTTTTCTTAAATGAGAATTAAAAATTTACCTTTTGATACTGAATGCTTAAAGTAGTGATAACTCATGGCCACTGCCTACTAAAGGGAAGGGCATATGATAAAGACCAACACATTTAAAATTAAAAATCCCAACTAAGTGTCATTGCACCATACACCAAAATAAATAAATAAGTAAACAATCAAATGATGCATTACTTGAAATGAATAGGCCAAGATGAGCCACAAGTAACAGTTTGAAGCAAATCTTGGCAATATCTAAGGTTTAGTAAGATTTTGAAAGTTGGAGGAGCTGAGTTGGAATTTTATAGATGGAAAAACAGGGTTGAAATGCCACTCATGTTTAGATGGGAGGGGGTCCCTTGGAATTGCAAAGGGGCTAGGTCTATGAAAAGAATATAAAACTCTCCACAGGTTCCAAGCATACTACCTGAGAAGGCTGAGATCACTTCTGCCATCCCCATGGCTATTCCCTAGTATGAGACAATATAAGACAGAGACTACCACCACCATGACCATGGCTATGTCCCTAATGTGGAACAGTATCAGAACTGGCCATTTGTTCAGTAAGGTAAGCAATGAGAATAAAGAGAAATTCTGAGCTTCTGGCATAGCATGGAACCAGGAAGAAGGCGGGTGTGCCTCTACCACCAGTGGATGGGGGGAGGATGCTGATCTAAGCTTCACTTCCTAAACAAGCTCTCATTTTCCAGATGTGCTCTGTACAGGGATAACTCAACTCATCCTTCCTGGCCATGGCCCGATTCCACAGCTGCTCTATGTGACTCGTTCTTTATCAATAGCCCTGTTGGCATTTGATACTCATGGGTGCAAACTCTGCTTCTCTCTTCCCTTTGTCTCAGTGATGTCCCTGCTTTAGACTCTGCTGTTTGTGCAGTAACACGTTTGGGTTCTTTCTGCATTGTTTCCAATCATGGATAGTTGCAGTCTTGAATCTGGTTAGGCTCTGGACAACACAGTCTCTCCCCAGATAACCCTGGACTTACAGGTAGGGTTAAGGAATGTGGATTAGCAAATGACAGGACACACATAGAAGCTCATGTAATAGATAGTGAGACACAGAAGACTGTTTTTAAAGGGAACAAAGCCACTGAGTTTGTTTAGGGGGAAATCAGTCTATGTATTTCAGCATAATATTGATTAGTGTGAGTTTCTATTCATTGCGTCTTCTTTATTAAAATAATGACATCATCAATAACTGAAGTGCTAGTATAAAGTACCACAAAATGCTTTATGACTAGTACAGTGCTATTCATTTATGCATTTAATCATAATTGTTCAACCTCTATTACATGAAAACTATAGGGCATCACAATTGCAGGTACAGGCAAGAGGCAGCAATACAACGTACTTTTTCTCTGCAGAGTCTGACTGATCACGGGTACTTAAGAACTACTCTGCGTGCTTAGCTAAAATACCAACCCAAAGAAAACATACAAACAAAATTGAGAAAGCTAGGGAGAGTACATGGGAATTCCTAAAAGTATTTTGAGTCTAGTTATCTAGATAATGCATGGCCTTACTCCTATGCTAACCTGCAGACTTGTTGGGGAAGGGCAGCAGAGTCTATTGTCTAGAATTCTAGATCAGCTGACTGCCTTCTAGTAGCCCTGGAGTGTGGCTAGCAATAGGAGTGCAGGAACTCCATTCCATGTAGGGAATTCAAGGACTGCAGGGAGCTTGTGATTGATTAGGCCGTAATTAGTCAATTGGTCTCTCAAGTCATCCCAGCTGGCAAGGGTCTTCTTCCCCAGGTCATTCCTGCTCCACTTTCTTTCAACAGGGACATCATATTTAGCGCTCAGACACCTTCCTGACAGTTTGCCTTCTCACAAATCAAGCCAACAAGGATGGGTCTTTTGCAGATTCTGAGTCACTGAAACCACAAAATGAGAGTAGAATGAGATTCATTAAGTGGCTAATTTGTCCCCTAAGGCCTGCAAGGAGGTTTACCCTGACACCTGTATTTGCTGCTTGCTCTTCCAAGAAGTCAAAACCCAGTTTCCCTTGTTGCCGCTGATTTCTTGATTGCCCCTTTCCTTCATTTTCTTTGTTACTTAACTAATTTCTACCACCCACATGCAATATCTATTATTTGTTCAGCACATAGAAATCAGCGCTCAGACACACTAGCAGTTCTTAGACAGCTCGTGTTATTGGTCATGTTCTGGAAATCTTGTTTTCTTTCTTCCAGGCACCTCTAATATTTGAGTCAGGAAAATTTTACACTGACTTTCACTGCCCGAACTCCACAGCATTCACAAATTTATTTTATGGTATTGACATACGAATCCTTTAAACATTGTTTTGTGAAACTAAAAACATAATGTATTATTAAATAAGCTTTGGAGTTAGATCTCAGGGAAAGCCACGGGCCTGGTATTTATGAGCGCCTTTGCCCTGCTCTAAGCCATGCCAGTGCTGTGATACACAGTGTTTGTCTGGCAGTGCTTTGCTGAAGTGATTCCATTTTACAAGCGGCCTTTGGCTTTGTTTTGAGGAAAATGGAGAGGCAGGATTACTCTGCATCTAGTTTAGCAGGTGGACAACATCCCCTGCTAAACATCCAGCACCACCTGCAAGACACAGACTGATAATTCATTCTGAAAAGGAAAGAGGCACCATCTCTAAATTTACCANCTTTGCTGAAGTGATTCCATTTTACAAGCGGCCTTTGGCTTTGTTTTGAGGAAAGTGGAGAGGCAGGATTACTCTGCATCTAGTTTAGCAGGTGGACAACATCCCCCGCTAAACATCCAGCACCACCTGCAAGATACAGACTGATAATTCATTCTGAAAAGGAAAGAGGCACCATCTCTAAATTTACCAAAGTATGCTGGGAAAATAGGAGGACAGGGATACATCAAAAGCATCATCTCTACATAAAGAATTTCAGGCAACTAAGGGGTGCTGAGAGTGAAAGAAATAATCTTCCTCGGGGCAGAGCACACCGAATGGCTATTCAATACCAAACGGTGAGCCCTGAAAACATGCATACAAATACCATTAAAAGGACCAATCAGGTCATATTTAGGTATTAATGAAAAACGAAGCCATGAATTTGAAAGAGAACAGGAGGGGCATATGGGAGATTATGGAGGGGGATAGAGAAGAGAGAAACCGTGCAATTACAATCTCAAAATAAAAACTAAAAGACAAACAATATTTAAGGAGAAAAACAAACCCTGACAGACCTGGGGAGATGGGTCGGTGGGTAAAGGGCTTGACAAACAAGCATAAACACCTGAGTTCAAATCTCTAACACCCATGTTAAAGCCAGAACGTCTCTGTGACCCAAGGGCACAGGACGATCCCTAATGTTGCTGACGTAGTGACCCCCAGGTTCGATGAGAAACTCTGTTTAGAAAAAAAAAAGAGAGGAAAATAAAAATAGGTTAGGGTAAAGAAGACATCCTGATGTCAACGTCTGGACTTCAGGTGCAATAGATGAGTGCACTCCAAATACATATGTGTGTGCGTATCTACACAATCAACACATTCACAGTACACTCACATATACATATACAAAGTATATATATATAAACTCTCTCAACAGGTTGGAGAGTATCTGTTCTGAGTGGCTTGGTTGGTCTACAGCTCTTCCAGGGAGCTTAGCTGCTTTTTGCTTCTTTCTAGATTCTTTGCAGCTCTGCTTATCTGAGAGTGACTCTCAGCCTCCCAGAGAGCTGATTGTTTACTCTTGGGAGGGAGGGGACCTAATGAATCTTGTAGGTTTCAGGACTTCCTAAGCTGTTTTGAGTTGTTTATCCTTTTTCTTAACAAGCTTCCCTGCAGGGTGGCATGCTCTGATCACAGATGAAATGTTATGCAACAGGTGATTAATACAAACCAGTAAATTAATGGATGGATGAATTAAAGGCTACCTTCCTTGAACATGAGTAGGAAACAGATCAAAAGGAAAGCTTCTGTCTATGAAGTCTTGAAAAACACAGCAGTGTGTGGCTTGGAAGCACAGGAGTCCTGAAGATCCAGGCGGGGAAGGTGAGATGGTATTATCGCTCTGCCTGCTGTAAGGCTATCCCCAGACATCTGGATCAAGAACTACTGAACAATGGTGGGGGCTTGATTTCCAACATTTGCCTAGGGACCTTGCTCATCACTCACAGAAACTTTCTTGGAGTATTGTTCTTAATCTCAGGTGAAAGTGCATATACCATGAACCTTGAAATGAGGAATCTTCCAATGATCAATGCATAAGATATAAAAGTTGGAGATGACACCCACCATGACCTAGATCCTAAACATTTGCTTTTTGACCATCATTGTTCAGACTCTGAGCACATGTGGTGGCATACACCTGTAATCCCAGCACTTGGGAGATGGAGGCAGGAGAATTAGAAGTTCTAGGCCGTCCTTGGTGTTAGGCTGGTCCATGTTCCTGGCTAGCAGGGAACCAGCCATTTCAGAGAAATAGAAACTCCACAGTCTGTGAGTCTTTGAGCCATAGGCCTCCTCATATGCATTCAAAACCAGGTAAACAAATCACCCACCATGCTTTGAACAGACTTTTCCTAAGCTGTCCATCTTTCTCCCTATATCATCCCTTAGGCTTTCTTGAAGTAGAGGCCGCTCTATGATTTGGACCAACCATACCCAATTTTCTGCCCCCCAGACTTGGTACTTCTGTTCAGTGGAAAGTAGCTAGAGGAGACCATCAGCACCCCTACAATCAATAAAAGTCTGGGAAGTGAGGCTGGTCCAAGTCCCTGACCAAGAGAAAGCCAGCCCCTTAGGGGAAATAGAAGTCACATGTTCTGCATATCTCAGGAGTCTGACCTTCATCTCTGGGAGAGAGCAGCCTGAAAACAGCATCCTGTTATCTTAACCCCAACATCCTTTCATCTTCAGGACCAGAGGTCCCCTTTCTGCTTGGCACAGTTCCTTTGCAGCAGTATCCTACATCCTCCCATCTGACTTAAACTCTCCTATGACTGATGCTCTCCCTTCTCTTGGAGATATTCTGCGAGTCAATAAAGCTTCAGCACAGTTCTCATAGTCTCGCTCTTCTGTAAACCTTACACTTGGTGACAGAAAAATTAACACAAGCCTGGGATTAAATGAGACCTTGTCTCCAAAACCCCAAACCAAAACCAATAAAATTAACAACAGCAAACAAACAAACAGGCAAACAAAAACCACCAAACAGCCTAGAAATAATTAGATCATAAGGGAAAAATTTCTCCACATTTCTTGCACTATACGTTCAAAGCAAAATGAGGCTACAGAAGACGATGTTAGGGTTTATTATTTGCAATGTGACTGTTGCCAGAGATATATCCTCCTTGGTCTTGCCACAGGGATTTGAGCAGAGGGCTTGTTAAGGGGAGATATAATTAATTTGTCAAACGCTTCCTCTCAGAGGGCACGGATGCAGTAAATTCTTTCTTAATGAGGCATCATTTCCTTGTAATGCCAAGTGTCCATTTTTTAAGTTGTCTTTATGGTCTAATATGTAGATTCAGTGGTTCTCGAAGATAAACTTAGTATATTCCAACATTACACTTGCTGGAAATGAGCACATTATAATATTGAACAGTTTGTTGTAAAGTTATTCTAAAATAATTTAGATATGAGTGAAGCATGCAGGTAATCATTTATATTATTTAGTGAGTCTAAGTATTAATTTTATTACTAGTATATGCTAATTGTATTAAAGTGGGTTTAATTGTGATATTATTATAAATGATTATGATATATCTAGATAATATGAAACAAAATAATACCGTGACTCATAATAAATAACATTAAAACTTAAACACAATGCTTATTTGTACCATATGATGATTTATCCTTGTAGTGTCCTGTTTAGCACTAAATGTGATTTACATAACCCATTCTTCTTCTTTATAACCACAATTTGCTTTGGAATTGGTGTTCCCAATACCAAGCACAAACATCAAGTTTACCCTCCAGGACTCTTGAGACTTTCCTTAAATTTTCCACTGTACTCATGTCTTATTGCCCTTACCCTAGCTGTAGCAGTGTTTTAATGGGTCAGATGACAAGTGCGTCTTTATTTGCAAGCCATAGGGTACCTGTTGTCACCACTTGGCTTTCCCAGTGCTGTCCAGAAGCATCACAGATGATATATAAACAAATGCGTTCATTATAACCCATTTATCAAAGGAGACAACTGGCCTTTCGTGGCCCAAGAATCCCCTTTATCCAAACCTAGGCTAGAGGCTGAGCCATAGAGGGCTGTCTGTTTCACTGTTGTATAGTTTTGTTCACCCATCAGTAGGTCACTATGGCACCTTTCTTGTTTCCTCTTTCTAGAACTGAGTTGCATGGAGATACCATCATCTTTATACATCATTTCCAGTATTGCTCTGTGCTGCAAAAGAGGGAAGAGGGGCATTTTGATTCCTTAATGAGGAAAGGCTTGTAGTCATAAGGGACACACGTTGTTTCGGATATGATTCGCTGGCAATGATTAGTCAAAGACCTCCACCTAGCTGTTTAGGGAATTTGAAAACTGTTCTCAGAGCAGGGCATGGGGATACACAGCTTTGATCCTAGCCCTTGGGAGATAACGGCAGGTACATCTAGGTCTCTGTGAGTGCCAAGCCAGCTAAGCACTACAAAAGTTGAGGCATGATGACATGCTGTGAGATTACAGAGGAGGGAGAGAGAAAACCTAGTTGTTGAAACTAAAAGTTGTGGAGTGCCAAGTGTTCTTGGCTTGACACACAAGCTGAATGTGGGTCACATATATGTGATATTAACACTGCAGGAGATTTGACTTTAGAGTTATGTTTCAGCTAGATTTTGACAGGGTTATATATGCATTTTCATGTTTTGTTTCTATGTTATGTTTTTGTAAACTTTTAGGTATTGTATTTATTGCATGCTGTTCATTTCCAAAAACTTTCTTTTGCCTATGTTATCTTTAAAATAACTCAGAATGATAAAGGATCATCTTTCTTATTGTTTCCCACTCTTTGCAATTGAGTTTTAAGTGTTTTTAGATTATTTTGTGACTCTTTTATGTTCAATGCTAATTCATTATTTTATACCCATTTCAAAAAGTTGTAGTGGTTTTCCTGGAGTTCATAGAATATATCTTATTTTATAATCTATCTTCAAGTAGTGATTTATTATTTTAAAACTTTATTTTGCTTTGATTGCCTGGTTCCCCCCCACCCCGTGTGTGTGTGTGTGTGTGTGTGTGTGTGTGTAGGGAGTGCTAATGTGGGTGTGGAGGGCAGAGGCAGAGGACAACCTCAGATGCTGTTCCTTTGTTTTTCTGACTGTCTTTTTCTGGCCTGGAACTAACCAAGTAGTCTAGCCTGGCTGGTCAGCAAGTGCACAACATCCTCCTGCGTCCACTTCTCCAGACCTGGTGTCCACTTCTCCAGACCTGGGAATATGGGCAGCGTCCTTATGTGGCACCTGAGGACTGTACTTGGGGCCTCACACTGCAATATCCACACTTTAGCAGCTGAACCAGCTCTACATCTCCAGTCGCCACTTCTTCATTTTCATTACCTTTATGATCCATTCTAGTTTTGTAAAGTGTGTGTCTCTGAACTATATCGTTTCCTTTACCTTAATAAAATAAGAAAAGCCAGCATTTTTCTATTTAAATTCTGAAGTATTTATTTAAATTGTTTTTTTAATATGATTTCTGTTTCTCTGTAGATTCTTGGCTTATAAATACCCTAGAATTTCATTTATGTAGAGGTGAGTGTGGGGGTTTCTGCCTATAATTCCAGCACTTTAGCAGTGAAGGCAGGAACAATTCTGAGTCCGGGGCTAAGGTGTAGCTACATAGGGAATTCTAGGAGGCAATGTTTATGGTTCTGTGGGAATTTGGGGGTATTAGGCACCCCGATACCAATAAGAGTGGAGGAGAAGAGTTGTCACCAGGGGACTGAAGCCAGGACAACTGCTGAAAGGCTCCAATCCCAGGTCCACTTTGTATTCTCATTTTACACTCTAAAATCACAAGGTGACATGGACAAGCAATCAAGGATTTACAGAGCCATATGTGGCAGTCAGCAGGTTGTTAAGGGCAGAGACTCACTCAGCTATTTCTGTAGGTCATTGTGTTTTAGGTAGCAAGTGAAGTCATGCTTGGCAAAAGTAGTGCAAGCAGTACTTTAAATAAATCACTAAATAAATCAATAAATCAGTATCTAATAATTTGCGGTTTTTTACTTTATTTTACTTCAGTGGTATGAGACCCTTTCTAAAATATACAAAGAACATAAGAAATTGGTAACCAAAAGAACACATAATCCTGTCCTCCCCCCAAAAAAAGAGTACAGACCTAAACAGAGAACTCTCAACAGAGGAATCTAAAATGG
>LOEQ01001025.1:253979-273786 GCA_001685075.1 Bramus lutescens | reverse complement strand
CTGCATTGCTGGTGGGAATGCAAGCTGGTACAACCCCTTTGGATGTCGGTGTGGTGATTTCTCAAAAATTTAGGAACTCAAAAATAAACATGATGTTTTAAAATTCATAACCAAAAGGATCATTTAGTTATGAAAGATATACTCAGTAAATTTAAAATTCTTTCTAGTTAGTCACGTTATTGACTTTTAATTTGCATAGTTATTGACAAAAGCCTGCTGTATTCTTTGTAGAAACTCTATTGGATAGTGATGAGATGTTCTGATAAACACATTGTTAGTTGAAAATCCTATGAACCCCAAATATATCTAACCTCTTGCACATCAAAGGCCAGTGTCACCTACCACACAAGCACTAGACACACATTATCAGAGAGCCATGCAAATTCATCTCAGACAAACCATTTTGAAATTAAGTATCAATTATTTCGTATAACTAATTAATAGCTGTGTCTAAGAAATGTTGGCGACACAGTGTCCTTTAGTTACCGCTGGTTTACGCTTGGCATCATGCAAATGAAGGACACCTGCCTTGCTGACACTGAAGGGCACTGCACTGTGAGACTGGGTCCGCAGACTAACAAGAAACAAAAGCTCAAAGCTGAAGTTAATCCCTGCTGATCATGTGTTGCTTTTACACCGCTGTCAAATGGAAAGATTGCAAGCAGTTCTGTCTTAACTTGGCAGTTGTACATGTTTTCCTTCTGTGTTTCCATTATTATGGTTGCATTAAGTATGTTCTTTGCTTTACAGTGGTTTCAGTATGAAGGTTTTAGGTTTGTCTCTTTTAATATTTATTTATCTGTTTGGTACTTGCCTAGGATTCTATTGAGGTAATGTTTAGCCATGTCTCTGTTTTGTAATTCTTCCTCCCATGTTCTTTTCTGTCATGTGGATATTTGATACTTTGTCTCAGCTTTTAGAAACTTTCTCAATTTTGTTTCTTTTTCAGTTTTGTACTTTTTACTGAATTTGGACTCTCAAATACGTGGAATTTTTATTCCCCTTGGTTATATGAGTTTATCATGAACCAATGGAAGGCATTCTAAATCATGGTTTCTGTCTTTCCCAAAGCATACCACGTTAATTTTGTTGAATCTTCTATTTCTGATAAAATTTCCTTTTAACTTTTCTACTGATTTGCCTTGAACATTCTGTGTGTTGAGTTCCAGTCCACCGAAGTGAAAAGAATAACACAGCAAAGTGAATCACATAAATATTTGGTTTCTCTGGGCACATAAACGTTATGCTTAACCTATGCTATAATGTATAAAATACATACTAGTGTTATTTTAAATAACAGTCTGCATTCCTTACTTAAAACATACCTAGTTGCTAAGGATGCTGGTGATCTGTGGAGCTACTGGAGAAACAGTGCTGATGGATTTTACAAGCACAGAGTTGCTACAGGCCTTCAGTTTATTAAGACACAAAGCAAGGTTAACCTCACATAGCTCATAAAACACAGTAACAGGGCACAAAATGAGATAGGTATATCTCTGCGTCATCCATNCAAAAATAAACATGATGTTTTAAAATTCATAACCAAAAGGATCATTTAGTTATGAAAGATATACTCAGTAAATTTAAAATTCTTTCTAGTTAGTCACGTTATTGACTTTTAATTTGCATAGTTATTGACAAAAGCCTGCTGTATTCTTTGTAGAAACTCTATTGGATAGTGATGAGATGTTCTGATAAACACATTGTTAGTTGAAAATCCTATGAACCCCAAATATATCTAACCTCTTGCACATCAAAGGCCAGTGTCACCTACCACACAAGCACTAGACACACATTATCAGAGAGCCATGCAAATTCATCTCAGACAAACCATTTTGAAATTAAGTATCAATTATTTCGTATAACTAATTAATAGCTGTGTCTAAGAAATGTTGGCGACACAGTGTCCTTTAGTTACCGCTGGTTTACGCTTGGCATCATGCAAATGAAGGACACCTGCCTTGCTGACACTGAAGGGCACTGCACTGTGAGACTGGGTCCGCAGACTAACAAGAAACAAAAGCTCAAAGCTGAAGTTAATCCCTGCTGATCATGTGTTGCTTTTACACCGCTGTCAAATGGAAAGATTGCAAGCAGTTCTGTCTTAACTTGGCAGTTGTACATGTTTTCCTTCTGTGTTTCCATTATTATGGTTGCATTAAGTATGTTCTTTGCTTTACAGTGGTTTCAGTATGAAGGTTTTAGGTTTGTCTCTTTTAATATTTATTTATCTGTTTGGTACTTGCCTAGGATTCTATTGAGGTAATGTTTAGCCATGTCTCTGTTTTGTAATTCTTCCTCCCATGTTCTTTTCTGTCATGTGGATATTTGATACTTTGTCTCAGCTTTTAGAAACTTTCTCAATTTTGTTTCTTTTTCAGTTTTGTACTTTTTACTGAATTTGGACTCTCAAATACGTGGAATTTTTATTCCCCTTGGTTATATGAGTTTATCATGAACCAATGGAAGGCATTCTAAATCATGGTTTCTGTCTTTCCCAAAGCATACCACGTTAATTTTGTTGAATCTTCTATTTCTGATAAAATTTCCTTTTAACTTTTCTACTGATTTGCCTTGAACATTCTGTGTGTTGAGTTCCAGTCCACCGAAGTGAAAAGAATAACACAGCAAAGTGAATCACATAAATATTTGGTTTCTCTGGGCACATAAACGTTATGCTTAACCTATGCTATAATGTATAAAATACATACTAGTGTTATTTTAAATAACAGTCTGCATTCCTTACTTAAAACATACCTAGTTGCTAAGGATGCTGGTGATCTGTGGAGCTACTGGAGAAACAGTGCTGATGGATTTTACAAGCACAGAGTTGCTACAGGCCTTCAGTTTATTAAGACACAAAGCAAGGTTAACCTCACATAGCTCATAAAACACAGTAACAGGGCACAAAATGAGATAGGTATATCTCTGCGTCATCCATGTTTCTACCACTTATTATAATCACCTACTAATAATAGGTTATTATGTTACTAATTATTCTTTTAATGTTTTAAGATTTTATTTATTATATATTTATAACTTATTTTCATGTGTATATATGCAGTACATGGTGCCTGTGGAGGTCAGAAGAGGGCAAGCTGTCCCCTGGAACTAGAATTCAAAATGGTTATTTGCTACCATATGGATGCTGGAAACTGAACTCAAGTTCTCTGGAAGGGCAGTAAGTTATCTTAACTGCTGAGGCATATCTCTAACCTCTGGACTTTTAAATGTCATATTTAATAGTTCAAGCGTATTGTTCCTCCCTAAGTATGGCTTTTCTGAGTTCCTTTTAATCCTGATTGTGGAGTATATGTGTGCGTGTGTGTGTGTGTGTGTGTCTGTGTGTGTCTGTGTATGTGTATGTTGTTACTTTTGATCGAATGGTAGATAATTTGCATACTATGAGTGGAGACTGAGGTAAGCAAAAAATCTATGTACTGGGTGTATCTGTCAGGCCTCTGTGGTATAATGTTAACCAGTCAGTCAGTAGTTGAACTGAATTCTAACTTTATAGTTGACATGATTAATCCTCATTTTATATTTTGTCACACACAAATTTAGCTTTCCATGTCCCCTTTAAACTCATAGAACTTGCTCTCAGCTATTGACCTTCCTCTGATAGTAGATTGCTTTGGTTGCTCCCTTGTGCTTTCTCTTTTGGCCACTGGGAATAAAATACTTCTTGATTTTCCTGGTCCAGGCTCAGTATCAGAAATTGACCTTTCCTTGGTAAGGCTATGTCTTGCTACATGGTAGAATATTTTTGATATAAACTTGGGAAGGATAATTGGTGTCTTAGGGTTTCTATTACTGTGAAGAAGCACCATGATCATGGCAGCTCTTATAAATGAAAACATTTAATTGGGATGGCTTCCACTTAAAGAGGTTTAGTCCATTATCATCATGGTGCTGGAGAAGTAGCAGAGCATCCTCCATTTTGAATTACAGGCATCAGAAAATGGGCTGCCTCACTGGGAATAGCTTGAGCATATATGAGACCGCAAAGCCCACTTCCCCAGTGACACACTTCCTCCAGCAAGAAAGACCACACTCATTCCAACAAGGCCACACCTTCCATTAGTGCCACTCCCTTTGGGAGCTCTTTTCTTTCAAACCACCATAATCACCCTCTCCCATTCTTATTTCATATTGTGTTGGAAGAGTTTCTTTTTCTACAGAGTTTAATATCCATACTACTGCACCTTGGGGAACACAGCCTACTCCTATGTCCATTTTTACAGTAGTTATCACCGCTNAAGACCACACTCATTCCAACAAGGCCACACCTTCCATTAGTGCCACTCCCTTTGGGAGCTCTTTTCTTTCAAACCACCACAGTCACCCTCTCCCATTCTTATTTCATACTGTGTTGGAAGAGTTTCTTTTTCTACAGAGTTTAATATCCATACTACTGCGCCTTGGGGAACACAGCCTACTCCTATGTCCATTTTTACAGTAGTTATCACCGCTTTCCCAAAAGTGCTCACTGATTCCAAAGAGACATTTCTGTTCTTTTCATTGCTTTCAATGTTTTTATTGAGCCTTTCAATGGAAGTCCAGTGACCAATGACTCATTTTATCTATTCATTTTATACTCCAAATCTAGCATGTCTGTACCTTCATGCTATTTTACATTCAACATCTAGCCACTCATTAAAAAATAATTTTTGTCAGTTTTCACTTTGTGTGTCTGGTATTATTAAAATGGCCCCACATGCCGATTATATCATGAGTTGTTGGCATCTGATTCTGTCATAGTCAAGGCTACTGGTTTCTATATAATCTAAACTTTTTGATATGTTTAAGAGAATTTATTGATTTAATAATAGCCCTGTCTTTTCATTTGGTAGGAGTGACATTCATGAATTTCAGGGGAGACAGAGGCAAAAGTCCCTGTCATTGTGAAATGACATCTACCCTACGGAAGTGTACCTTCTGCTTCGCGGGCTTTGGACAGCCATGTGAGAATGAGATCATTTTCTATGACTTCACTGGAATATCCAGTTTGTATAAGAAGCTGAGCTATAATGCTGCTGTGAATTTATGTGAAATTACTTTGTCAAATTATCTCTAAGTACGTTTGATTAAGCACTCCCATGTAGTTAAAACAAAAGCCTTCTTAAATGTCTGAAGACTTAGGTCATTGTCTTGCCTCTGCCATTTTCTAGCCTCTTTGGACAACTCAGTGAACCTCTGCTTCTCAGCTTCCTACGCAAAATGCAGATGCTAGGCTCGGGATGTCTGTGGCTCACCATCTGCTATATGATCACTGATGCTGAACAAGTCTCCCTTTATCCACATAATTCTAGCAGAGTTACTAGTATTATCATGTAACAAAGAAACAATTAAAAGGAAGCTAAGTGTGTACACTCTGGCATTAAATTACAATCAAGTAGAACAGTGTACTCAATTACAAAACTTGAACAACTTGAAGGAAGATGGAGGTAAGCAAAAATAGCAAGGAAGTAGCATATTTTCTACATCTCAAGTTCTGATGCAAAATTATACTGCCATCATCGTTTGAATAAGGACTAATTCAATACTTTCAAATATGTTGTTGCATGGTCACAAAGTATTGTGTACTTATATTATTGTGATAACCTTTATGTGTATGAAAGAGAGAGACTACTCATGAGCTCTGGGTTGGGTTCATTTGTGCACAAAAAAGATTTAGCATAAAATTAAAGGCATATATTTTAATATCAATGTTCTTTTGAAAATTATTTTATTTTAAATTATGCATATTTATTTGGTACCTGTGACATGCAATGCATGAAAAAGCCTAATGACCATCTGTGTAGAAAAATCAAGTGAGGATCTCAGTAGAGTCTGAAACTACAGGAGACCTCATACTTTTCACAAAGGCAGTTTCCAAGAATCAGTGACACATGAACATTGAGAATGTGAAAGGAAGACGCAAGACATGATTTCTGAAAGTGAGTCTGCAAAGTAATACCACACAGCTTTATAGGCGATAGGATCTGGCATTATACTGAATCAGTGTGTATTTAGCATATTGATAAAGATTTAGAAAGCTGTATTCTCCATATTTGTCTCTAATTCAAGATGTGGGATTATTTGTGGTGAGGAAACACACTTTTCTTATTCCTAGAAATTAGACACAGTAGACAGAAAAGGCTTATTTCTTAGGATGCCGATCTTATTAATTCCACACTGAGTAAGTAACTCAAAGAATACATCACCCTGAGGTAAAAAGAAGATTTTAGCAACATTGAATTCAAGTAGAACAGACGATAGAATTAGAGAAATGGACTCAGTCTAAGACAGGTGGCATATAAGACAGGTAATAGCATGTTAGGAGCAAACAGGAAAAATGTTGTAAGTCAGAAACAACAGCAAGAAAAGAAATTTTAAAACAGATACAGTGCATGCGAAAGTGTGATAGCTACCCAATCATCAGAGAAACAATAATTCAAGGCAGTGGGAGACAACATTGAGGCGAATGAATTAAATCCATAGCTAGAACTACCTCTTCTGAGTCAATAGGCAATTAATTACTGCCCCCAATCTCTAAGAGAGGATAGTCTTTGACTAGTTTAATGGCAGGTGTGAAAATATGAACTCTTTGAGTTGTGCAAATTTTATTTGAGTTTGTATTTTACTAATTATTGTTTACTTAAAGAAATGATGTAAAGTGCTTAAGCAGTTGAGACATTGACTGTGGAGCCACTCTGGTCTCTGTAGTCAGGTAAAGTCAGGAAGTCATTGCATCATGCTTCCGTACCTCCAGTTTAGAAAAGGAATCACAACAACACACATCGCTGGGGTGTTTCTTTTATCCGAGTTCGCGAGTTAAGTAGATAAAGCCCTTTGATGATGTTGGTATTATCTGTATTTAATCCGTTATGATTATATTCCAGTCTAGGAAGTTGTATGATGATGGTCAACATGATGGCCAAGTTTGCATGGGTCATATGGTTTGTGTCCACCATGTTGACGTGTAAGAGAATGGGAACCTGTTTGAATCTTCCAGCGTGTGACAAGTGGGTGAAAAAGAGGACTGGATTCTAGGCTTTTTTTAAACTTAAAGTGGGATGACTACAATGGTAGAAATATAATTTCACCATTAATCACCAAAATATGTCAGCAGTCTCAGCCTGCCTGAAATGTGGAATGACAAAGGTGTTACTAAAAATAACATTAGTTCTCCTAGGGCTGGCACTAAATCTGCCTTGGTTGCTGCTGTAGCTCAGAAACTAGCACGGTGTAAGCTTTACTGCAGGAGTTTAATAAAGATTTGTTTAAAAAATTAATTCAAATATATTTTAATAAACTTACGAAATCCTTAGTGTTGAAGGCAAGGGAAGTCATCTGGATATACAATTTCTAGAATATTTGTTAAGAGATCTGTTATGCTATTGTGGCACTCTACCTCTAAGAATAACGAATGAGAAGAGGTTTGATTTTGAATGAATGAGTAGGCAAGTCTCTGAAAACTCTGGGGCTCTTAAGCGAGAAAAGACGTGTCAATCTTGGTGAGTCAAACTTTTTTCAGTGGATGCATTATCCAACTGGAATTGCTTTTTAAAACTCATCCTCAGCATTATTTAGGAATGAAGAATTTGATTCCCAGTTTACTTGTCACCTTCATGATTTATATGATTTATTAATGAAGGCTCATATTGGCCCTTGGCAGGTTGGTGGTCTCAGGAATTAAATAAGATCAATTCCATTTTGTAAGGCTGATGACCAGATTGATTTGACAGTAAATGATCAGGCCAAATAGAAATTACTACTTGGCATCAATGAGCATGTCTATTTAAAACAGAATTGACCTCAAATATTTAATATAGTACTTAGAATAGCTACAGACCTAATAGTTATAGTCTAGGGCAGTAGTTGTCAAACTGTGGGTGCATTAAACCCATCGGGAGGGTTCATTAAAACACACTACAGAGCTTCAACCCCCAAATGTTTAGGATTCAGGGTGGAGTAACTGACTGTGGTGGTTTGAGCGAAACTGGTCCCCAGAAATTCATAGTGAATGGTGTTACTGGAGATGTGATTTTGTTGGAGTATGTGTGGCCTTATTGGAAGAACTGTGTCATGGTGGGAAGGTCTGAGGTTTTGGATGTTCAATCCAGGCCTAGTGTCACTCTCTCTGCTCCTCCTTGAGGATGGAGATGTAGAACTCTCAGCTCCTTCTCCAGTACCAGTTCTGCCTGCACGTCATCATACTTCCAGCCATGATGAAAACTGACTAAACCTCTGCACTGTAAGCCGGCCACAATTAAATGTTTCTTTTAGATGAGTTGCTTTGGTCATAATGTCTCATCAGAACAGTAAAACCATAACTAAGACAGTGCCATGTCCAACACCTTCCTAAATGACATCATCTCAGATCACATGTTAAGAGTCACTGCTCTAAGTAAACTCTCTGTTAACTGAGTTTAGCGTAAAGGGATATAGATCACAAAATTTTCTTCAGGCAAGGCATTAGAAATTGGATTACACTTAGATATAAACCAAGAGGTATAGAATAGAAAATATTCTTATATCAATATCTTATGTATCACCAAGGGAAATGCTCTAGTAATAAGACCCCCAGTTCTTGTTTCATAATCAGAAACTGTTTTTGATTGAACACAAAATAGAATACATGTCCACTGAAGCCTTCTGCTCAATGTAAGAGTTCAGTTTTAGTGAATTGAGTAATAACAAATATTCTTCTCATTCCCTGTCTGCAGGGAAAACTTCTGCATCACTCAGTTGAGGAGTTGGGGCTATTCTACATCCTCTAAATACTATGTTCTGTCCTATACATCTATTCTTATGATAAAATTTAGCTTATAAATTATAAAAGGTTAATATCAATTCTAAACCAGGGAAGTTGTAACAATATGCTTTACTGGAAGCTAAAGAAATACTTATTTTCTCTTTAGAAGTTCTCATTTACTGGGGTCCAAATGCTCTGTAGTTCTTTTCTCAATCACAAACTCTTACCCAAATACAACCCTGAAGGAACTGCAGGAAGAAGATAAAGCCTAGAAGGAATATCCTTCAGTGAAACAAAGCCACAAGGATACTGGAGGATAGAAAAGAAAACTCTGATAAGGGCATCAATAATACTGTTTGCACAAACTCTGGTTACAGTGTACTTCTTAATATACAGCTAAACAATATATAAACAGTAGTAGGAAAAATGAGAATTGTTCATTCATGAAGAGAACTCAGAATGTTTCGACCATTACTCTCCTTTCCAGGTCCCCGCTGATGTCCGCAAATGTACTGGCCACACACTTACTTTTCTGGAATAATGCTTTTGTACATTGTAAAGATTTGTCACTCATATTGGTTTAATAAAACACTGACTGGCCAATAGCCAGGCAGGAAGTATAGACAAGGTGACCAGACTAAGAGAATTCTGGGAAGAGAAAAAAAGAGATGCAGTCAAAGTCACATGCAGAGGAAGCAAGATGAGAATGCCTCACTGATAAAAGGTACCAAGCCATGTGGCTAAACATAGACAAGAATTAAGGATGAATTGAAGTCGTAAGAGCTAGTTAGTAATAAACCTGAACAATAGGCTAGTTTATAATTGATATAAGTCTCTGTGTATTTCTTTGGGACTGAATGGCCATGGGACTTCAGTAGAATGTAGAAACTTCTGTCTACAACTTACTGTTCTGCACTTTCCTTTATTCTGATGATGTGATATGATACATGGTAAAAGGAAGTAAGGTGGTGAGTTAGGCCTTGTGGCGGGGTGTTAAAGTACTACTAACCTGATGATACATCAGAAGGAGGGTCATTCAACTCTGGTGATGCTCACTGAATAAATGTAATGAAGATGGCAGAATGTAAAATGATACAAGAGGACTACAATGTATGTAGTGGAAGAATGCTCCTTTGTCTGTTTGATGAAACATTTGACTGTCTCTATACATGGCATTATGCTATATATTTCAATAACTTGTTTAGTATTTGCTTACCAGAGATATAGTGAAAAGTAACATATTCTAAGAATATACAGTGACCACCACCATCATGAAGTCATGCGCTATTACGGCTACACTGGGTGTGGTAGATGTTAGGAATCCAAATGACCAGGCTTGGGTTTATGGAGAGAGCCATATGGTTTCCATTCAATAACATTTATTAGCAGTATCAATGATAAAACCAACGACAGAGATCATTCTGCCTCTACAATTTCTGCTTCTGCACATTTCTTGAGAAATATTCTCAGAAAACTTAAACAGGTTAATTAAGTTGCTAAGGGCTTGGCAAAATTTCTGAGCAGATTAACTCCACACAAAATTTCAGTATAACTAACTGGTATTTGTTCCTGCATACAAAAGCTGTGTTTGTACAGTTGGGGCAGAGTCCAAAAGGACTGAAGGAAGTTAATTAACTCAATTTTCCAAGGCCTTGTCATCTGGTCTTAGGGCCAGGGAACAAGACAAATCTTTTGCATATAAATTTGTAGACATATGCAAAAGATTGTGATTACAATTAATAAAACTATCAATTTTCACATTATCAAAGTTTGATTATATAAAATTGTTAGCTGCGATGAGAAAATGGATCTGGAAGCTTATGGTGGCAGAAGTGGGACGTGCTTATGCCAATATCAGCCTTTCTCTAGGTATGACGTAACTTGGAATTCACCTGGGAAGCTCAATAAGAGTGCAGATTCTGGGGTCTCATTCCAAGATAGTCATAGAGTATATGGTATCTGCTTTGTTTTTGAGCAATTCATTTAGTGATTTGTTTACATTCTAGGTTTAGAATACGTCTGTCAATTCGTACACAAAAGACACATATATGCTAACTGCTATACTATAAAATGAGAAATAAAATTGGGAGGTGTGGAAATATTATCCTTAATGATCCACGAGCAAATTCATAGCTTCCTATTCCCACAGCTTTATATTCCCTTAGTGTAGAAAAAATAGTCTAGAAGAAGAAATTCTTACACCAGGAAACACAATCACCATTCCATTGGTCTGGTTGGTTAAGCTAACCCTGCTACTTTCATTTCGGTATACATCTGACTCAACAGGCCAAAAAGAGAGTTACAGTGTTGTTTGGAGTGACTGGTCTAAATTGCCACGGGGCAAACTTGATAACCTCTGCAACAGAGATAAGAAGCATATTGGCAATATAGGAGTCCCCTTAGGATATCTCATAGGATTGCTATACCAAGCAATTCAGTTCAATGAGAAATTACAAAATTTGATCTAGGTAGGAATACTAAGAACTCAGATCTTCAGAAATGAAGATGTGTTCACTAAGTATACATTTTGTATTATAATGATCAACTTGAATTTGCGAAGTTCTCTTCTATGGAAGACATTAATATGATTTGGGTTGTATATAAGAGAATTATGTCACAATAGGAAGATAATCTTTGTATTGTGTCTTTATATAGAGAATAAGTATGATTCAAGAAACTGATATGGTGCCAAGATCACAGACGGACTTGCAAAGGTTAACTAGTGTGTTAAATTGATTGATTGGACCCAAGAATGACCAGATAGCTGGTAAAAACCTTTTTCTAAGTGTATCTGCCAATGTTGCTGGTGAAAGAGATTAGCATTTAAATTACAAGGCTGCACAAAGCCTGTCATTCTCAGCAATGTGTGCGGGCAGTATCAATCTCCTGAACAGAATGAAAAGGTGAAGGAGACAAAATTTTTCTCTCTCTGGCTGAGCTGCAGCATTCATCTTCCTCTCCCTTCAGGTATTGACATTTGCACTTATCAAATGTTTGGACCCAGCCTGTATTTGTACCATTGGCTGCTGTGGTCTGGAAGCTTTAGGCTTCCAGGGAAGCTGCATCCTTGGCTGGATTAACTATCTGACCACATTACTTTGCAGAACAACTTAAGAGTTGAAAGATTCCTTTTGACTCACAGTTTCAAGGAGGTTTCAGTTCATTGCAGCGTGGATGGTATGAATGGGACAAGTCAAAAGAGTCACAGACTCTGGTGTAAGGTGTTCACATCATATTCGACTAGGAAACAGAGAGGGTGATAGTAACCCAGAGCCAGGTTCCAACTTCAAAGCCATGATCATAGTAAGTCCTGATTTCCTCCAGGTAAATCCCGATTCTCAATGACTCCAAAGTTTCCCCAAATCAACTGAGGGAAGGAAAAGTGTTCAAATCCTGAAACTATGGGAACATTTCAAATTTAGATTGTAGCCATGGGTTGCAAATGCAGATTGAGGAACTTTGTAACTGCGGGACCCAATTGATATCTCATTTTAAAACAACCTTTACACATTGCCTCTCTTTCCCAGGAGAACCTTGGCTAGTATAGTTGTGTAGTTATGTGTAGAAAATGCGGATCAAGACAGAAAAAAAAAAGGTTTGAAATAATAACACCATGATATGTACTCAGAGGACTGAAGGATTGTGGGCTACTCCTAATCTATTACATAATCAGATAAAAAAAAGCATATTCCAAATGTGGAGCACCCAGAAATGCAATAAAGTAATGCTTTATGGAAGCCATGTTGGTTGGTAGAGACAGTTGGTTTTGTGAGAAAGATGATGTCTTTGGAGAGGATTTTTAAGGATTAGGTCACCAAATTGTTTCCTAGATGTCATGGCCAAAATGTGGTTTACTGGGGATCTTCAGCTTTTCCTGAAGCATGACACACATGACTTATGATCTGTAACATAAAATTATACCGCACAGAGTGCCACGGAGTGTGTTCACCATAGAATCAGAACTCAGTAAAAATGGAAAATGCCAATTTCATTATTAGATGTTTCCAGAAGGACAGACGAAGACAACTTTGGACAATCAAGTGTTTCACGAAAACATGAACAATGTTCCAATGACCATTTCTTATATTAATTTTATGTTTTACCTAATTTGTTCTTACTGCTCATCTCAAATGGCTCAGTTGATTTCACTATGTTATGAGTTGGTACACAGAGATTTCTCACAGTAACTAGGTTAGTATAGCACTCTGGTTTCCCTGTGTCCATGCAGAAAGTAATTCCCATTGAAGATATGGTACATCAGGAGCTTCTTTCCCAAACCTCTGCCACTATTGAGGACCCAGAGCAGACAAGAACATAGAGTTAAGCTGTCCTTAATGCTTACACTCATGGCCCCTCACAGGTATTTTTAGTGGCATTACAGCAGTAGTCTGTATTTTTTAATCCCGTAATATGTGCTTGGGGTGGGAGACAGTCTCCAAAGTCTGTGTTTATAAGGCGCCCTAAGGGTACCACACATCTATTATCCTGGGGAAGGGGTACCACACATCTATTACCCTGGGGGAAGGGGTACAGCACATCTATTACCCTGGGGAAGGGGTACAGCACATTACCCTGGGGAAGGGGTACAGCACATCTATTACCCTGGGGAAGGGGTACCACACATCTATTACCCTGGGGAAGGGGTACAGCACATCTATTACCCTGGGGAAGAGGTACAGCACATCTATTACCCTGGGGAAGAGGTACCTCACATCTATTACCCTGGGGAAGGGGTACAGCACATCTATTACCCTGGGGAAGGTGGTAACAGGGAAACAAATGATAATGGCAAAATGCTAACGACTCAAACGAGTTGAAAATGATGATGCAGCACTTGGAGCTCTGCAGCTCTTGGGATGAGCAGGCCCTATCGCTAGCTTGATATATACAGGCATCTTAGGGAAGTCTTGCAGGGCTGTTTGTCTCTCAGTGATCCAGACAATCCATTAGCATATGGCATCCTTCTCCAGTGACAATTACCAGAGGATGCCTGTGGACGGCCTGTGTGCAGATATTGCAGTGTAATTGTGCTTCGGGGATATTTTCATAAACAAGGAAAACCCATTATTTTTATCCATCTGCAAATTAATTGAGCAATTAGTAGTAATAGCTCGAATGTATGTAATGGGGCACCTTGCATCCCAAATTACTGTACTGACGATAGATGAGCACCAAAGCTCCACTGGTGAGAGAAGCACATCCCTGGGGTAGGCATAACAGATGGTGAACAACCATAGAAACCTTCCATCACCTGAAGTCAATGGAAAAAGGATGGTGTAACCAAAGAAAAACTATTTATCAAGAGTGATTTGGCTATTCCACATGTAGTTGCTGGGTGGCTAGAAAGAGAAGAAAGTAGACATTCCTTTTGTTGGTTTGAAAACTAGTTTGACATTATTAGGCAGATTAGATATACCTTTGAGTATAACAAAATAATGAAGTTGGAACTAATAATGAGAACCAATGTCTATGCCTTCATTTTAAAATGACATTATTTATGAATTTGGTTTTTGCTAGGAGGGAAGAGAGCATGGTCTACATTTTCATATTAAAACAACAATCACTAATCAGAGATTGCAGCTCACCCCTTGACTGGCAGCAGTAACATGCTGTGCCTGGAATGGCTCTTCAGCTCCACACGATTCCCCGCAGCTTTATTATGTCTGCTTTGATGCTGCCAAAAGTACAGAAACATAGAACTATTAACAATTACAGTAGCTTATATCTCCATACTAGACACCACTCCAATGCTCTAGTATGTAAAGATGTAACATGTGGTACTGCAGACATTGATAAGTTCAAGGAAAAGAGAGAAAAGAGAAATGATTAAAGATATGGTAATGACTTTCTAAAACTAAAGATATATAAGAAATACCTGGTTTTTATGAATAGTTGGTATCTTTTCATTAAAAACAAAACATCCATTACTAACACTCCTTTTATAAAACCTGCATAAATGTACTTGTTAGTGGTGTAAGGATGAGAGAAACAAAACTAAACTGCCTAAGACAATTCTGTTAGGCTGTGAACACGTTCTTGTAGGAAAGTCATTAGAAATAATTGTTGTTCTTAATGTTAGGCACATGACTTCCTTTGAATTTTATTCTATGTGATGTACCATTTCCCAAGCTATACATTTGCCTTTGATCTTCAGTCCAAAACATTTCCATCTTTTTTCACTGCATTAGAAGTCATCTGAATAGTGTTGGGGGTAGAGGAGAGAGAGGGGAGATGGCTCATTGAGTAAAGGGTTTGTTGTACAAGTTAGGAGGATCAGAGTTTGGATCCCCAGCTGTCATGGAAAGGGAAGGTGGCTGTGACTGTCTGCCTGTATTCCCAGGGCTATCAGGCTAAATTAGCCAAAGCACTGAGTTCTGAGTCCATTAAGAGACCTTGCCTCAGTAGATAAAAGGGAGAGCAACTGATTGTATGCAGTGCTAACCTCTGATACACACACACACACACACACACACACACGTATGTACACTTGCACATATGTGTGCCCACACACATGCTAAAAGAAAGATTGTACACCCACAAAAGCATGCATACCCACACATACACCACACTTACATACATTCAGAATCATATTTATAATGCCTATTTTTTGTTTTATTGAAAGTATCTTTTCAAGATACTGCTTTCTCAGTCACCTACATACATTTAGAACCTTGATGATTTCCCATTACCTTCCAAATATAATTTACACATGTTTCTAGTATTTCAAAACCATACCTTGGTTGGTGTCAATTAATTCTCCTAGAATTTTTTTCATTGGTATTCCCTTAAACAGGCATTACTCCATTTGGACTGTTCAGTTACCATCCATGGAAACTGCTCCTAGCATTTTGACCTCTCTTTTGCTAGCTCATGTTGCCCTCACCCTTGAGGATATATTTCTCATTATCTGATTGTCTTATATAAACCTCATGTTGTTTTAAATTCTACTTAAGTTTCTATCATTTGCATCCAGGGTGACATATTCTTGTCTAGTAGATCTGACTAAATAGTTAGGCAGCCAGTTAGTATGAACTTCTCAGCATTTTTTATGACTGAATATTTAAAATTTTTAAATTTAGAAATTATATGCAAGAACCAGAGAAAACTAGGCAGATTGACTCATGGAAGCAATCTTTGGAATGGGGGAAGCACCGAAGAATGCCAAACAATATAAAGTGCAAAGCAGCCTCAAGCTAAATGCAAAATTAATTTTAGATGATATACTTCCTCTCTGCTTGCAAAAGACAGAGTGAATCTATCAGAGAGAAAGACATCTATATTCACAGTCTCTCTAAATTTCCAAACACAAATAGAATTTAGTCAGTAAGTACCAGGCATATCAAAAACAGCTATAAGAGAAGACATAGACAATAGAAACAGAGCAACAAGTGACTTACTTATTGGAGTTGTTAAACATAAACTTTAAAATAGCTAACGTAATATATTTAATAAAAGTACAAGAGCAACATTTCTTATTATCCTGTCAAAGAAACAAATTAAGTGTTATTCCTAATAACTATAATAATAAATTGAAAATTCAGCAAAATTGATAGTTATCAAAGTATAAAGATGTCTTGAAGATACAGGTGCACTTACCTCTCCTAAATCCATTATTCTAAAGAAGTGCTTCAATAAACAAAAGCTTGCACATAAAGAGAAAGTAAGCACTACAGGACTGGTCCAGTGTGTGCTACTGCAAGTGCCCAGCAAGCATGGGTACCGGTGTCCGGACTGGAGCTGACGGATAGTGCTGGTGGAACTTGCGCTTCTCACACGGGCAGGACTGATAGGAGCCTTGGTACAGCGTCTGTTAGGGAGCTGAAATCACTATCATACAAGGACAATGGAAGGTAAAAAAATGAAAAGAAAAATGACAAGGAAGGAACTTACAGTTAGAAAAAAGAAGGTTAAATAAAATAAAACATTGGTGATATCCTGCTTGACTCTATAGTAAATGAAAACTGTCATAATAGCATAAACATTTTATAATGTTAACTGAAAATACATTTTACATGCAGAGAAAGAGTGGGCTTATGTAATAAATCTAAATTGATACCAGTAACAATGAGGCAAAAAGTGTTTATAACTGGTAATAAATAGCTTGATACATAAATTATTAACACCCATAAGGTAACCACAAAGGGTTTTTCTAAGGAAACAAAGGCATAAGTTTGGGGCAAGGTGTAGGTTAATTCATGGGACAATTACTTTTCCTTTATTTTTTCATTGTTCTCACCTGTTAAAGAAAAATCAAAAGTTGTGTGTTAATTAGAGAAAGTTTGAGAGAAAGAAAGAAAATGATAAAATAAAATTAGCCTCATTCTGTCACCCAGACTACTCAATTTTGCACAGATTCCCTCAAGGCCTTTATCAAACATACAACACACAAATATTTTTTAAACCATTTGTTATTTTTATGTGCATTAGTGTTTTCCTTGAATGCATGTATGTGTGAAGGTGTCAGCTTCCTTGGAGTTACAGACAGTTGTGAGCTTCCTTGTGGATTCTGGGTATTGAGCCAGGTCCTTTGGAAGAGCAGTCAGTGAGTGCTCTTAACTAATGAGCCATCTCCCAGCCCTTAAAAATAAATTTTTATAAACAAGGCTTATATGCCTTAAATTTTACTGTGAATATTTCCCACTTCTACTTCATAAATCAAAAGCATACATTTTAATGCCTTCAGTTTCCCAGTTTCTAACTGTTAAGACTTTATATAACAGCTCACCAGTGTTTGAATATTTAAGGTGTTTCTAAATTCAGGAGTATTATAAATAATGTTGAAATAAATACCCTTTTACATAAACATTACATATTCTTTTATATAATCAGAGGTTATATAAATGATTGTGGTAATAATTGTCCTTTGCTCATTAAAAATCCTGATTATTTCCTCATGATAGATACTTAAAAATAGAACTGCCTACTCAAGTTTATGAATCATTTTAAACTTCTTGATAGATATAAATTATTGCAAAATTGCTTTCTATGAAGGTTGAATGAATAATGTCATACAAGATGATAAAGTAAGTGATACCAAGGATGTACACTATAAGGAAGGGCACAGGATGGGCGTGCAAAGTTCCTATCTATGGCTTGGCTTCAATCTTCACAGCTTAGGGGAATGTACACTGGTCCACATACTGGCAATGCCAACAGTGCCAGTGAAGGAACTGTAAACATATGTTTCTGCTGCTTTGATAGTTCTCGTAGAAAAAATGTTCCCTAAGAACTGAAGCCAGTTAATTAAGATGCCAAGAAAGCTGGCACATCTCTGAGAAGATCCATATCTCTTAAGACATCCTTGTAACAACATGGGTTTATTCTTGCCTAGAAAGGCTGTGTTTATACAAAGTGGTTCTGAGTCTAATAAGACTGTGGTGAAAAGCAAGGGGAGGGTTGATTCAGTTTACTGCAGTCTCCTCATTGGCTTTAGTCCAATGGCTACAAAGCTATAAACATACTCATGATTATTAGGATTATTAGTATAATTCATTTTTGCTTTTATAGAACTTCATGTTTTCAAAACCCATTAACAGAAATTAAAATGAAAATTGTAAAGTAAATTATGACGTGTTGTGAAGGATTGTTCCCAAATAGTGGGAACCTCAGTTACATGGGAAAACTTTTTAAAATGAGGGGATGCCAGGCCTTTTCTTACAAATGAAAAAAAATGCCCTTCTGATTTTGCACATCATGAATTTGGCAAACACACATGAAAACAGGATAGAAATATTTTTTATTCATTAACCCCAAAACAAAAGCATCTTGAAAAACAATGAAGGTTCAGTGAACCAACATAGTTCCTGTAAGGATCCTCCAGGGAAAGCATCTCACTTGGTCCTTAGAAGGGCTCCTCCCCCTAAATGCCTGCTATTAAGTTAATTTTTTAATATTATTGAGGACCACCCAATTAATCTAGAGATGATTGTTGCAGGATATTTGATCATACCTTGAACCCTGAGAATGTGAGATTGCTTTGTTTACTGGGGAAAAAAAATCTGTTTCTGTTGTGATGTGACTCCACCCCAGCACATACCTTTAATCCAGGACCTGTCTGCTTGTTGTAAAGAGGATTAAATAATTCAACCATAGGTCAAGGCAAGCAAGCAACCAATTGATAGGAAGTGAACAAGAAAAATACCATAGAGAGTAAGAGGAAGTCAGGAGAGCTGATAGAGATGCACAGGAAGTAGAAGGGAGGAACCTTGAGTTGGAGGAGTCTTGTTTGAGATGGCAGAGGAGAGAGGGAGCTTTTCTGGGAGGAAGATCAGCTGGGTACTTTTTCTGCCTCTCTGAGCTAGCAGGCTTTCATCCCATCATCTGGTTCCTGAATCTTTATTGATAAAATTGAATGATTGCAATTTAGTAAAAAATGACAGAAGATTGTTAGAGTGTATAATTTATTTCCATTTTTGCTTCTAGTGTTTAAGAATATATAAGGATGTTAAATATGCAACAAAATCATGTGTTGATAATTATATAATATATCATAGTACCTGCTTCACTAAGTATTCTGTGGACGTGCAGTAATACTTAATAATACCTAAGAATCTATTCCCTCTGAATATTTATTTATTTCCAGTCAAACCAATCTTTAACAAGAAGAGAAGTTACACTTAAACTTGAGCCCAGAAACTGGCCTATTCTGCTATGATTTTCCTCGATTCTTCATTGTCATGTAGTCCTTGGCAATTGAGTCTACATCCTCTGATAAATTTCAAAACATGAGATGTAACATACCCATGATCAAATGGATGCAAGCACCAGAAGAAATGGAAAGCACCAAGGAAACAAAGCTCTTGGTGAGTTCCTATGGAAGCACATATGAACTCATAGAGACTGAGGTAGCATGCACAGAGCCTGCATGGGTCTACTCCTGAGATCCCAGGACTGAACACAGACGTGGATACAAGCCCCCTTCCCGAACCCAGAAACCATCTTCAATGGAGGAACACTTACTTGCTAATGAAATTTTTTTTTTGGAGCCAAGGAACCGAACCCAGGGCTTGTTAGGCAAGTGCTCTACCACTGAGCTAAATCTCCCCTTATCTATCTGTCCGTCCGTCC
>LOEQ01001025.1:209834-249410 GCA_001685075.1 Bramus lutescens | reverse complement strand
AAAGGGAGGGGGAGGAAAATGGGAGGAGGGGAGGAGGTGGAAAATTTTAATAATGATAATAATAAAAGATACTAGAAAAAAATGAAAATAAATAAAAATAAAGACAAAAACAAAACCCCCCAAAATATATAGCTTTGTTTAATCTAGCAGAATTAATAAGCAAATGTCTTTTAACAGCTGTTGCTCCTTCCTCAGCAGTCAAACAATTCAAAGACAACATAATGACATACAGTATCCAGACTCTCTGTGTATTTTCCATCTTTACATGGCTTTTTTTCTTGCTATATTTCTTTTTTTAAGTACTTTCATTTTCTTTTCTCTCCCAAGACTACATATATTTTTAAACACACTGTAAACCATTTAGAGGTTTATTTATATCGGAATCAGTCTTGCCTGTATATGTCTGTTTTTTTTCTAAACACATAAGTCTTGAATCTGGTAAGGAGCATGACTAAGATTAAAGCTGAAGCTTTGGCAGCTCAACAATTCCTTGGCTTCCTGAGAGTCTAACTTCACGGCAGAAGTATTGGTGGGAGTCATGTTTATTGCCACAACTCTATGGAGTTCCTATTCCGATGCTACCACCAAGGAGCATGCTGTTGGCTGCACATAAATATCATTTAATTATTTGGTGGCAGAGCCTCTTAAAAGAACCACTATGCAGTTTTTGCTGCTAACACTGAGTCAGGAAGCTATTCTTAAAGGACCTGCTCCTCTGCTTGCTGCCAACCAACAGAGCCTACTGGAGAAATGACAATTACCAAGAATTTGTGTTTGACTCTATTCTTGTTTGTCTAGAACCCTCTTTTTTATGCTTTCTAAGGCTTTATGTGGAAATTCTTGCCAAGCATTTGGGTTCCATTTGTAGATGGAAGTTTTTGTTATGCCTGGGCCTACAATCATTCAGTCTGAAAGAAACACACAGAGTCTTATATTATAAACTGTTTGGTCTATTAGCTAAGGCTTATTATTAATTAGCTCTTACATATTAAATTAACCCATACTTCTTGTCTATGTTTAGCTATGTGGCTTGGTACCTCTTCTCAGTTAGACATTCTCATCTTGCTTGTCCAGTGTCTGGCTGGTGACTGACTCTCTGCCTTTCCTCTTCCCAGAACTCTCTTAGTCTGGTTATTCCACCTATACTTCTTGTCTGGCTACTGGCCAATCAATAGTTTATTAAATTAATATGAGTAACAAATCTTTATAGTGTACAAGATCATTATCCCACAGTAATGCTAAATGCTTTTCCATTAATTTTCTTCCTATTTTCTCTGAAATTGTATCTCTTCTTTCTCCTTCTTTTCCATAGACCCTTCTGTTAGCTTCATCTCAGATCTCAAGGTCTAAATGCTTTCCCCCTCTGTTCCCATGTATTTCACATTCAGTTAACAGTTACTGGAAATTTTTTTTATTGATTTTTATTGAGGTCTACATTTTTCTCTGCTCTCCTCCCTGCCTCTCCCCTCCCCTCTTCAACCCTCCCTAAGGTCCCCATGCTACCAATTTACTAAGAAGATCCTGTCTTTCTCTACTTTCCATGTAGATTATATCAATGTAAGTCTCTCTTAGTGTCCTCATTGGTGTCTAAGTTCTCTGGGATTGTGGTTTGTAGGCACATTTTCTTTTTCTCTGCCTTTCATCCACCCTCAGAGAACTGAGAGGGCACCCTCTCCAATGATGCCTTTGTTGTATACAGGATTACATACATCACAGAGGTCACAAGTTGAATAGAAAGATGGAATTAACATAAAGGTTTTGATACTGAATTATCCATATCAAACTGTAGATCAGAGTCTTTCTTCAGACCATCTTAAATCACTTCATTTACTCAATAGTTTCTCCTATAATGATGATCTGTAGGACTAGCAACATAGACTATGATAAGCAGAATATTTACTAATTGGCTGTCACTCTTTGTGTAACTGAAGCCAAATATGCCAACCCTGAGCCTAGGCCTCCTTTGGTCAGGCACTGTACAGTGTTTTAAAGAACTTGGAATAATAGACATAGGCAATAAGCATTCAAGAAACCAGGTAAAATGTACTTTTATTATGGAGTGATCATTTAGTAACATGGCTGCTAGAACTGACTAGGTTTATGTTATCAGCTATTCAAAGTAATTGTTCATGCTTTGTCATGGCGTGAATATGGAGTATTTTATAAAGATTCAGTCTTAAGTCTGTCCTTCAGTGCAGGTGTGTTAAGAGTTGGATCTTGAAGAGCATCATGAAGATGCTGCCCACTGTCATGGTAACTTCATAGCTGAATGCTGAATGAACCCTTGGGAGATGTGGCCCAGTTTAGAGAAGTAAAGCATTGGAACATGTTTGCTTCTGGTCGCTTTTCTCTCCTCCAAGGCTCTCTTTGCTTCTTGGCTGCCATGAGACAATCAGCTTTAATTTACAACCATCTGTTTTCACTCATGACATTCAGCCCCAACTCAGGCCAGGGACTAGAGAATGAAACCCTTGAAAATATTCACCAAAATAAATGCTTTCTCTTGGAAGTATTTGGATTATTTTTTAATAATGATGAAAAGTTGACCAACACACATACCTATGCAACACCTCAGACAAAAGAACACTAATTTATTTATGAAAGTTAGGATATATATGGGATATAAGAAGGGGAAAACATTTTAATATCAAAGTCTTATAGAGACATATCTACTGTAAGGATCAAATAGTTATTACTTAAATAATGTTTAAAATGGCAGTATGTGGAAGATAACACACTAAAATAATACCTAAGTCTATTTCCCCCTTTTGTGGCATACTATCATTTTCTATACCATTTGTAAAATTCATGCTTTATTATTTTAAAAGCTAGACTATTATATGGGAAGAAAGCAAACATCTCAACTAGGTAACATTAAGGTTATCCTTCAAAATTTTTAGTGATTGAATGTAATTGAGATAGGGAAGTGATTGTGGAAAATTCAGAAAATATTACTGAAGGAAATTTTCTCAAAGAAATTTCTTCAATTAAAAAAAAACATTCTTTTAAAATGTAAGATTTAGAGTTTCAGAAGGAAAAGGGATAGTTACAAAGGGAAGGGATTGGGAATTAATGATATCTATTAAAATTATACATGCTTAAAAATTCATTCTGTTGTGGATCAAGTTTTAGAAAATTTGACAACTAGATAAAGCTGTATATTCTCCATTCAAAATCCCAAAAATGACTTCTTGTCAAGTTTTCTCATGCTTTTCTTTTGTAGTTAAGACCCCCTCCAATATCCTGACCCTTTGCAAATGCTACTCTGCTCTCCATCTCATTAATTATACAATGAAATTATAGATACTCTTAAAATAACAATTAGCACTTTGTTTTAATGCTAAATAAAATAATTTAAAATTGGATTTGAATTTACTAAGAACATATATTTCTAAACTGTAAATTGAATGAGTATGTGAATTTGTTGGAAAAGGAAATTTCTAATAAAGCATATTCATGTGAATTCAGAGTGAAAAACTTTTTGAAGTGGGTGCCTTATCATTAAAAATTATTTTTGAAGAAGAGCCAATTAAAGGAGTATACCATCTAAGATTAATTTGATATTAAAATCTCTCCACCCAATATTCATCAATAATTCCTCCCAACTAAACTCCCTTATTTTCCTTCCATATTTCCCAATAATTCCCTTTTCATCACTTCAATCATTTACATATTTAATAATTAAATTTAAATTCTTTACTTACTAAGAATGTGAGATTTTGATGCTCATGAAATTCCTTTCTTGAACAAATTTCTTTATTTTACTTAATGAACAAATTCATAACTCTTGAGAAAATGTACTAAATGTTTTTATTTTCAGGGCCTAGTATTATGGCTAATACATATTATTAGTTTCCATTATGTTTTTGCTAAATTGTAAATGAAGTTGTAAGTGGAGAATGTTATTGCTCATTAAGGGCTGAAGGCTACTTTTGGGATAAAAGAGTTGCCAGCTGAGATTTCTTTCCCACCAGATCCCACATCTGTTTAGTCCCAAGTAAACACACAGAGCCTACATTAATTATAAACTGATTTCCCTATTAGCTCAGGCTTCTTATTAACTCTTACAACTTTTATTAGCCTATAATTCTTGTCTGTTAGTCACATGGCTTGGTGCCTTTTTCAGCGAGGCAGTCACATCTTGCTTCCTCTCACAGACCTACTACTGACGTCTGACTTTGAAGGGAGAAGGGTTGATTCTCATTGCCCTGCCTCTACTTCCTGCCTAGCTACTGGCCAATCAGCATTTTATTAAACAAGTACAAAAAACAAATCTTTACAAGGTAAAACCATTGTCCCACAGCGTAGAGTCATGGCACCATGATAGAATTGACTAACTGTCCACTAAAGTTTCATGTTTACCTTCTCATTACCTGAGGTCATTACTGGGAGTTACCCACAGAAGGATGCAATTGGACAATTCCTATGAAGTCGTTGTGCATTCAATGTTTACTGTCGTGCTCTCACTGCTTAGGTGAGAGGTCTTAAAGCCCTGGAGATGGTACTTCCCAGTGCCAAAAGGGCCTGTGTCTGTAAAGAATCATATAAATACAGGGATATATGCATGGAGTGTGTTCTTGTTACATTAACCCATTGAAATTTGGGAATCAGTTTAATATGACAGCTTCACAGAACAGAAAATCCTGCAGTTTTTCTGTCTGAAGGAAGAGTAATACAAACAAAATGAAAAAAAAGATAACAGCAAACAATATGGGTAAATTTCTGTGATGAAATGTCCTGGAACTAATATTTCAACCCAGGGACTGTATTCAAAAGGTATATTTAAAATAATGTGTGCCTGGGTTGGCTAATGTAAACTGAGTGATTTAAACTACAGCATTCCGAAGGATCAGATATAAAGAAACATCAAGTTTGTCTCTACATCTGCCAAGAAAACAAGGCAGTAAGAGCCAGTGAGGGCTGGGGGACATATAGTGTTAGAGAAATGAAATAATACTGTTGAAAGTCTGTGAGGACATTTCTAGATGGTTGATTATGTGACCTGAAGACCAGCTCTTACCTATTAGATATGTGTTCATAGACTTTGGGGATGATGGCTCCCAGCAACTTTCAAAGTCATATTTTTATCCTTTAATTGTAGGAGTTCAGTCAAGAAAATCTGCAACTTGGGCTTGTAAAAGCAGAAGGTATCTTTCTGGTCCATGTTAATAATTGCCCATTCTACCTACTTTGAGAAATTGAGCCAGGGGAACAAGAATGATGCCATTTTGTTCCATATTTTACAAACTAGGTCAAGAAACCACTATGTAAGTGGGCAAATTGCTATGGAGAATGACAGTTTTCCCTCAGGAAGCTCCTGCGTGTGTTGTGGGTGGCGGGACAGGTAGTGAGAAGACAAACTTGAGCATAGAGAACTATGAATGCGACCTCTAGTACTGCTCAATGACTTCATAAAAATTTCAGCCTCAACAGAGGTGTTTGCTCGGGGAAAGAGACACGTTTAAATGGCTGAGACAATTCAAGAATGCCCCTGGGAAGCTGATACCACAGTCACATCAGACTGCAAAAGGCAGCAGGGTATATTTTCCCTGCAGCAGCTCACAAGCAACAGAAACATTTCCTGTAGCTTCAAGTCTGCTGAGCATGGATGACCTTGACAGTTATGACCCAGGAAAATCTCAGGTTGAGGACTCAGGGACTGGCACAGCTGCACCAGTTTTTGAACTATGATCCCAAGACATTTTGGAGACACAACTGCAGCATTAGCAACATGATTGATTTGCTAGGTGGTTTTGCTCTGGCTACGAAATATTTGGAAACACACAGCATGCCGCATCATGGTTTACAAGATGACAACAACAGAAGCCCAAAAGGTACAAATGCAAGTAAGAAGTGAAAGGGAGGGATCTGACTTCGGGACCACACTGGTGTGGATAATTGCTTATGTGCCACTTTGGGGCTGAGGGATAAATCCAACCCAGATTTAAGCAGTTTCCACAGGGAAGAGGCCATACTTTTCTTCTCATTATTGTTTTTTGAACTATTTAACCTATGCTAGATGAGTGACAATTATACCTAAATTCTAAGACTTGTGAAGGAAAGAGTGGGAGAGCTAGAGCTAAAGAAAGAACAAAATAGATCTAGAGGCATCAGGTCCATGGGGAACCTACAGAAAGAACCATTTCTGAATGTAAGAGACTACCTGGGAATTGTAGACAGGCTAATACTTAGCTTTGACTTCCAGAACTTACGAAATGTACAAGTAAATGAATCAGTAGAACATCCAAGGGCTCCATTTTGGCTCCCTCTGGTCAGTACCTTTCCTTTCCTAAAAGTCATAGCCTATCTAACATTCAACACTACAGTTAGTTTTGCTTTAATTTTATGCAAAGGAAATAACAGCACATGTATTCCTTTTCTTAAATTATCTCATTTCACGTTTTAAGAATGGGCATTTTGTTGTGTGTTTTAGCTTTTAACTAATTTTCATTATTCTCTAGAATTCTATTTGGTTCATTTACAGCCATTTACTCACTCTAGTCTTTGGTTCTCTTGAAATTGTTATGAATATTTCTTGTGCATACCTCTTGCTGCATATGTATTTTTCTTAGTTACAGTTCTGAGTATAAAAAAATGAACCACCAGGTATATATGCAGTTAAATTTATTTAATAATGTCAGACTACTTCCCAGAAACTGGAGGATTGGATACAGAAGTAATACCATATTGAAGATATAGGCAAGGTGGAGTCTAGAGTGCTTGGAGCACCTTGTTTCAGATTGGGTAGAATTTCGAATGTGTGCAGAGTATACTGATAGTTTAAAAACTGTAGGTGGGGGCCTGTGGCCTTTCTTGTGAAATCAACTTTAAATCATAGATATTGAAAAACCATCAAAGAAGTTTATACAGGGAAATGATTTGGCAGTGTGGGCTCTGGGAAGAGCAGACATTGTTTACAGTCTCTAGAATAAGGCCAGGTGAGATATGGAATTCTGAATCTAGAGACAGAGGCTGAATGTGGAGAACAATCTAGAAGAGGGACTAACTGAAGCTCTCTTAGAGGATTAATTGCACCTTGTTAATAATTTCACTTTAATAATAAGAACAGCTTTTTGGTTTTAGGTAGAGAACAGGTGGGGAAGAATAGGGATGATTTTATATTTATCATAAATATTAGGGATAGCTGAGGACTCACATAGGAGCTTATGGGTATGGGTAATTCTGATTGAAAAATGCTATAACAGAGAAATATTTATGATTTCTTATGCATGTATGCAAACACTGGGAAAGCAATGTTAATATCTATTGTCTGTTTAGAGTTTTCAGAAGAACAGTGACACAGTATAAGAATAATTTATCTGAAGCTATATGAACCAGTGATCATCAGAAGACCAATTTAGTGCGATTATATTATCATGGCATTAGCACACTGCTTAGGGGACCAGATGGGTCAACACAGAAATAGATAATTATGTGATAAAGAATGCATTCTGTCAATCAGCTTTCTTCTAGAAGCAGAGAAAAATGCATTAGCACCCCTTTCTGTGTCACAGGCTTGATATAGCCCCTGCTTTTCAGTGCAACGCTGCATCAGTTAATAGCTTTGGGGGTTTGGGCTCAATTAGTTTCAATCTTCATGGTATGAACCTGAGACCCAGCTCAGGCAGTCACAATAAATATTTGGTAGATTCTAGAAGAATAATTGTATTCCCTAGCTACAAGCAATTAAGCATTTGATGTATTCCCTGTAAACCTTTGCAAAGGCAATAAAGAACACGTTTAAAAAAAAACAGATAATTAAATGGCCACTTTCCTTTGGTGGCATTTAGGCAAATGGAATTAAAGCATATTTCACCTGGAGGAAGAGAGTTGTTTTCGGCAGTATAGCTTCTGTTGGCTGGCTCATAAGCTGCTGGTCATCTTTCAAAGATCAGAGAATGGGATAGAAGGCAGAAATCACAGCGCAAAGGTCCCCAGATTTAGAAGACTAGATTAGCTTTGCACGAACTATCGGAGGAAAAGCATACACGCCACTCCCTATCAAATCCTAGAATTTGGTAAATTCCGATTTAGGCGAACCAAGTAACCAGAGACTCAGGCACCCGAGGCAGAAACACAGCCATCACTTATTTCCTTCTATTCCTTTATTTCTCATGCCCAATTGATTATTACTTTTTGCCATTTCTTCTATTCATGTCTCTTCCTTCCGTTCCCACTGCTTTTAATGTACACTAACCTCACAGTTGCTGCCCAGCCTCAGACATTGTTTCCTTATTCTGGAAATGTCCTGACTCTGTCCTCTTTAAACACTCTCAGCATCCTTGTGTCTCCATGTGGAAGAGGATATTTTAGCATCTGATAAAATAACACTTTTTGCTGCTTTGCTGATTATCAGGTCCAGACAGTCGTACAGGATAGCATGTCCTAGTCTTTGGTCTCAAACTGGAAGGTTTCTGAATTCACTGGACAATGTACAAATATCGAAGTCGTTCATTGACAGAAATACAGTACCTGTTTTTTCAGTGTTTAATTTCAGCAATTGTCTCTGGTGGTTAGGGTGCAGGTTTGCAGTGAAAATGGCAGCCATGTTGGACAAAATCATAAAAGGAAGCTTATTCATTATTGGAAGAATTAATATAATATTATGAAAATGGCTATGCTGCCAAAATCAATCTGTAGTTTCAATATGTAATGGATATTATGTTGATTAATTATAATGAGCTGTTTGAGCCAACTAACTGAGAAGATGACTCAGGAAGTGGGGTTGTCCCCACTTTCATTTCAGATCTAAACATGCTTATCTCAAAGCGTCCTCTGAAGCCCCTTGTTGGAGAATGGGTTCGATCTCCTAAGTGTGCTGACTTTTAGAGCAAAGTTTAATTTCATTGGTGCCTATTCTTTAGAAGATGAAACTGTTTTGTCATGAGTGATAAAAAATAATCAAATGGTATCTGATTACACTTGAGGCCCTCTTTGTATTTTGGAACCCATTACCAACACTGCTTGGATGATCAAGACCTGAGACTAGATAGCCCAGAGACCTATGGTGCAGGAAAATTGTCTATATTCTGTCAATCATGTTTTAAATAAACACTGATTGGCCAGGCAGGAAGTATAGGTGGGACAACCAGACAGGAACTAAAGGTGGGGCAATGAGAACAGGAGAATGTTGGGAAGGAGGAAGCCTATTCCTCCCCAGTTCTGCCCAGATCATGGAAGAAGCAGGATGTGAGCTACCCTACTGAAAAAGGTACTGAGCCATGTGGCTAACATAGATAAGGATAATGGGTTAATATAAGTTATGAGCTAATAAGAAGCCTGAGCTAATGGGCCAATTAGTTTATAACCTAATGTAGANTAGGTGGGACAACCAGACAGGAACTAAAGGTGGGGCAATGAGAACAGGAGAATGTTGGGAAGGAGGAAGCCTATTCCTCCCCAGTTCTGCCCAGATCATGGAAGAAGCAGGATGTGAGCTACCCTACTGAAAAAGGTACTGAGCCATGTGGCTAACATAGATAAGGATAATGGGTTAATATAAGTTATGAGCTAATAAGAAGCCTGAGCTAATGGGCCAATTAGTTTATAACCTAATGTAGATTCTCTGTGTGATTTTCTCTGGGACTAAATGGCTGGGGGACCGGGTGGGACAGATACTCCAACAATTTGGCTCTCATACTACAGACCTAGAATAAAGCCAAGGAGCATAGCAATAAAAAAAACTCTTAATGACATTCTGCTATACTGATAGATCAGTGCCTGGCTCAGACATCATCAGAGAAGCTTCTTCCTACACTGTTAGCCTGTATGTAGAGAGTGAGAGACCAGGGATATTCATCCCTAAAGTATCAAATCCCTCCACTTGGGTCTCAAGGAGCCCTGCAAAAGAGAAGATGGAAAGAGTTTAAGAGCTAGAGGGGATGGAGGACATCAAGAAAACAAGTCCTTCTCAATTAATATGAACTCACAGATACTGAAGCAGCAAGACAAGATCCTTCACTGGTCTGCACTAGGTCCTCTGCATACATATTGTGGTTTCCAGGCTAGTGTTTTATGGGATTCCTGTTAGGAGCAGTTGTCATGAGCTATTACAGGTCATAATGCAACTACAGCTTATATCAATTGATAATTCAGATGTCAACCCAGCAGAAAAAGTATTCCTGGATGGGGTACCTCATCAGCAATGCTTGTGGACTACTGACTCTGAAAACAGTTGCTTTGAGCTATAATTTTACTTGTGTAATACCAGCTATGGTATCTCCCCATTACCATGCATTTTCATGTGATGTGTGTATGCAATCTCATGATTACATCTCAATCTAATAGGTACATATACCTGGGGTCAGGAAGATGACTTTTCATTTAGTTATATAACTTTGGTGTATAGAATATATGCTGGGACATGCTTCATAACTGGATCTATTTGTCCCACAAGGACTGTAGACATTCAAAGGCCTGCTTTGTTCTTTTGCTTAGACTAACTGCACACAATTAGCTCACTTTACCTCAAAGAAAGTTCCAAGTAGACTAAGGATTTTTGTAAATGTAAATTTAAAACTCTAAAGCTATGCACAAAGTCAGAGTCACAGATGTCTAACCAGGTTGCTACACAAAGCACACTAAGAAAAGCATGCCAATTCTTTGCTTGCCAAGTCTGTTAACAACAGACCTATGTCTCAAAGCTTATCTCGCTGGCATACAGTTATGCCTCTGGGAATATTATCCAGAACTGTTGAAATCCAAAAGGAAAAGTTCAGATAGGAGTAGGCACTATTGCCCCAACAGTTCTATCATGTTATTTATATCTCTCTTCTATCTCTCTTCTATTACCTTTGTCTTTCTTTACTATGTTAGCTTGTTGATTGGTTGGTTGGACAGTAGGCTTGTATGCATATTTATGTTTTTATTGCATGTATAATGTTTATTTGTTTGTGTTTTATATCTCATGGCATCTGTATTTTTGTGTAACATTTTATATAGTTCAATTATTCTTTATGATTGTCATTTTCCTAAATCTACCTGTTACTCTGTGCTTAATTAAACAAGCATTTTTAGTCTTTATTATATCAAAATAGACATACATTACTGTGCTTTGCCTTTCTATGCCTACAAATATCTACTCTTCTATGTGTTTTATATCTAAAATATCCCAGTTATGCCTAATGCTTCCAACTTGTGCACTTTCTAAGTCAAAGCTTGCTTCATTTTTCCTGTTTTTCATTCAACAACATAAATAATGATGCTCTTTGCTCTAAATAACCTATGAAACTTACTGTCTCCAACCTCTGTTCTGCAAACTCTGTACTTTAATGGGAACACAGATGGGATACAAAGGGTCTTCTCTAGCCAGTTACCATATCATCTCCATCATTACAGGAACTATAGCTCTTAGTGAAGATACATCTTTTAGAAAGAATTATAAAAATCAAAGCTAACAACCAAGTGAAGTTGGAAAATTGAAGAGTTAAAACTGGAAGACACACTCATGCTCACAGATGCATAAAACACAGCAAAGAAATAATAATATGAAGCAACAAGCCACAACAATGTGTGCCCATTTTCCTAACTCCCCTATCATGGAAGCTAAAAATAGTGAGATTGCTTCATTGTCTGAAGAGAAATTTAGAATCGTATTTCAAAAACTGATTATCACTTAAATGTCTCAGATAAGCAAATGAACAACTAAGGAAAATTTTACAGCCCCTTGGTGAGACCGTTACCAAGGTGACACAGATGTAAGTTGAAAGGGAGTCATAATCACTGAGGAAATATTCGGTAAAGAATCAAAACATTGAAAAGGAAAGAAACAGAAATAGAGGACATGAAAGAGGAAGTCTAATGGGAATCTCTTCAGAAACATCACTAGTAGACAAGATCTTGCAGAAGAACAGATTTTCAGGGAAGAGGGACAAAGTTAAATAATAGGCTTAGACATACACAGCAGAAAAAACCTTACAGAATATGACCAACAGCTCTGCCAATTATGTGATGCATTTAAGATACCAAGCCTTAGAATCCATGAGCTAGAAAGAGCTGAGATAGATGTAAAATAATTACGTAATTATTAAACCACCTTATAACAGAATGACCCTCAGATCTAAAGAAAGAAATTTATGTCTATGCAAAAGGTGCCTTTAGAACACCAAAAAGAACCTTCAAGTGATTTGTCATAGTCAAAATCCCAAAAACAGAAAATAAAGAAATAACAATAAATGCTGTAAAGAAAAAATGCAAACTCACACACAAAGCAAGAATATCACAAAAGCCTCAGTTTTTTATAACCCCCCAAAGTCAGAAAAACATGAAATAACATATTTTAAGCTCTGAAAGTGAGTAATTTTCAAGCTTAGCTTGCCATCACCAAGAGAAAAGATGTGGTGCTGGTAAAATGAAATTGGTCTTTTCTAGAAGTCTCAGAAGAATCAGAGGACCACATGTTCTCACACTCAGGAGTCCCATAAAAATACTAAACTTAAAGTTATAATATATATGTTTTTATTACAGACCTGTGTAGGCCCTGTGCTAGCTGCTTCCATCTCTGTGAATTAGTACAAGGTTTGCTGGGTTGATCCAGAGGGCCTTGTTCTCCATGTTCAAAGCCCTAGGTCTACCTTAATTTAACAAAGAGGAAGAGAGATTCTTCTAAGAACTGCTCAGGTGTGGGGGAGGGGTGAGGAGAGGTGACAGAAGGGAAACATTGGCACCAGGATGCAGGCTGAGATAAGTCACAGGGGTAGAGTACCGGAAGCTGCTTGGGCCCTGGACCACCTCTCTCCTCCAGTCATTTTCTCTTAGCACATTGGAGCTGCCAAAGGAAATATCTTAGTTGCCACAATGGGGTTATTGGAAGCCATCTCCTCTAGGATCTTAGAAGGATCAATTCGGCAACCGAAACTGAATTTGGGATACCAATAGATGGCTCTTCACTTGTTACTTGATGTTATGGGTGTGGTAGCATATGGTAGCGTATCACAATAGAGAGTTCAAAGCTGCCAAAGTAACATTCAAGGGAAGAAACTCCTGAAGGAGGACCTGGTGGGCTTCCCTTCCAGGGTGGATGACACCTCAGGACCACGGAGAAGAGCTCTTGGCAAAATGAAAATAGGCCCTTGCTCAAGATCTCACCTCAGCATTCTTCCACACCTTGCCATTTCTGCAGGCTTCAGCTGACCTCGCCTAGCACACACAGTCTCTTCATACAGTTCTTTTCTAGGGATGGTAATTATTTATTTTAATAGGTTGAAGTAACTACACAGTCAGTCATCTGGCTTTGGTGACAAGTGTCTTGGCCTGTTTTCAGTACAATTCTTTCTTTCTGTTTTTCCTCCCTATTGTTGTCATACTCTTTAATGAGGCTTAAAGCACTCAACTTTCTGACCTATGTTTCAAAGAAATAAGTGCTCAGTGTCCAAAAAGAAAATGTACCTTCTGAGAATGTCCCTGCCTTGTCCCAAGTTGTTCTGTGCCTAAGCTATAGCACTGCTATGTTGCCCCCCCCCCAGCTAATTGAGTTGAACCGAATACTTGTGATAGCTAGCAGTCAATCCCAAAGTTTTTGTTGATAGAATCCTTGCAGATCGAATGCTTGGGCAGTCCAAGTCTTTGAATCAAATCCTTGTGGCAGCATGCACTTCCATGGTTTTCACTGAAATTTGTTTGTGAAGGTAAATAAAAAGTCCTTAGGTAAATCTCAAAGGTTAGAAATTTGGAATCAACATAACACCTCCAGAATATGAAAACCAGATACAAACTTCAGTAGAAACACTCTGTGAAGGGCTGGAGAAAAAGGCTCAGAGGGAAAGAGGGCTTGCTACTCTTCAAGAGGATCAGTGTTTGATTTGAAGGAGCCACGTGGCACCTCATAATTGTATGTGTAGCTCCAGTTCCAGGAGACCCAACATCTTTTTCTGGCCTCCACAGATACCAGAAATATATGTGGTACATAGACATACATGCAGACAAGACACTCCTACATAAATATTCCAGGAGATCCAGCTATGCTGGCCCGTAGATGATACAACAGGCCACCCGTATCTATATGGTCCCTGCTTTGGCGTGGCCCCCTGATTCCACCCAAGCCACAGGCTCCATCCCAGATCTCGGACCTCTGTATGGGCCCTAGTGATAACCTATGCCACAGAGTTTAACAGACCATAGGTGCAGCTGGACCACGGACCCAAACTTGGCCTCAAGTAGCAGCTTGACCTGATTGGCATCCTTGCGGTAAGTGGTAGCTTCAGTCACTCAGATCAGGATGGTTCTGATGGCAGCATGGCCCCTGAACACCAACAAGGCCACAGGATGACACCTTGACCCCAAGTGACAGCAAAGGCCACCCAGATCAGTGTGACACCAGTGGCAGAATGGCTAATGAACCTGAATTCAGCTTCAGGAGGCAGTCAGTAGGGTACAGCAGCAGGAACCATAGGTACCAACATAGACCCACCTCTGGCCCTTGGCAGCAGCATGGTCCACACATCACCATGGTCCACGGGGACAAGCAGACCTTCCTTTTCATCCTACTCACAGCTGTTACCATGGGCCCAATCCTCTGTCTACATTTCTTTCTTCTAGTGTCTTTCCAAGACATATGAACCATTCTGCTTCTCTACCTTTCCCTTTTCTCTTATTTCCTTAAATTGATGGGACCCACATGCCTGGTACCTGGCTGTCTTTCCTCCAGCCTGGGCCTGAGGACCCGGGCTGACTTTCTTCTCGTCCCTGCAGGCTGGGCCTGTTCCTTTTCCAGTGAGAGTCAGGAAAGTGATGGCTTCAGATGGGAGAGGGAACTGTAATCATAATACATTATGTGAGGGGGGAAATCTATTTTTAGTAAAAGAAAAGCATTTTGAAATGATACACTTAGCTTAACTGCGCTTGGAGGCCTCACGACTCTCGATGAGTTTCCCCTCTGTTTGCCATCTTTGCATAGGTTCAGCACCAAAGTCAAAATGTTTGCCCATGGGGGAGATAAGTACCCACCCTTCGGGTTAGAGGTGATGAAAGAAGAAGGAATTGGGAAAACTGCCGAGTGGAGCTCAAAGAAGGAAGTCTGTGGTGAAAATGTGCAGTTACCTATCTACAATAGAAGATGCTTGTGCTGCGCAAAGCCACCCTGACTTCCTGCTTGAGGTCTCTGCTGAGATGGCTTCTCCATTTGCTCCAGTGTAGTGGATGGTAAAAACCTCATTACCACATTTGTAAGCAACTTTGAGACCCTTTAATAACTATTTTTATATAGCATTCCGGTCACCTCAGCTAGGTCCTTTTCCCCTCCCCTAGGATGACAGGTTTTAAGTNAGGAGGCTTATACTGCCCACCAGCCAGCCTCTTGAAGTCATTACTATGAAGCCTCTTGAAGCCATCTCTCATTCTCTTTGCTCCACAATAATCAACGGGAACATTTAGTATGATTTCAATCAAAATTAGTACATTTAAAAATTTTTGGCTTTTTTATGAGTCTGAAAAATAACCCATCCCATATATAATCAGATAAATGAGCTATCACTATGCATGTAGGAGTTATTCCCAGCCCCTGTGAATACCATGCATTGAGAATTGATGCATCGAAAGTAAAATGTGCATGTTTGGGAAGCTTGTATGATAGAGAAAAGCCTTGATTACTCATACTTCAGCTTCTAAAAGCCATAATTAAGCATGTTTTCTCTCTCATCCTTTCAAGGAATCATATCTGTCACAGGAAAACAAATTGCTGTTGTATTAAGTTTTAAAAGATTAAAAGTCACAGCCCCTCCTGGTTTCTTGAGGTTATTGGGGTTCAGCTCTCAACCTTCCTTCTTTCTTCACCTCTACTTTGCTCTTTCTGTAGGGGAGCAATGGGACTCGATGCTGAAATGAATGACAAGTCAAAGAGTAGCTTTCCAAATTCACCAAGGAAGTGTTCAATTGCCTTTAGGCTGTCCAGAGTGGATTATTCATCACTTGAAAGATTATCAGTATTAAGCACTAAACTGCTTAATCCTGAGTTGAGCCCAAAATTCAGTTTATCAAGAACCTTTCTTAAATACCTGCACTAGCTGCCAAGTAACTCCTAAATGTTGCGGGCAGTATGAATTGCTGCCATTGAAGATGAAGGATTGCAGATAACAGCTGAGTGGCTTGTGGTACCCAAGCCTTTGAGTGCAGTCAGAAAAGATGCAGAGAACTAAGGTCACGTAGAGGTTAAGGCATATTTGTGTGAATGGAGGGGAGACAGAAGATTTCTTTCAAGAATGTATCTTGAAAATGTATCTTTGAAAATGGGGGGCAAGTCACTTTTGATTATTCTCTGTATCAAAGAAGTATTTTAACTTAGAAAAAGAATACTCAAGGGAAAGTTTAAGTAGCTCACTCAGGTGTGTGGAGCAAGTCCACGACTTCCTCCTTTAGTTCTGAGGCAGAGCTTCGTTGCCTCCTCTCAGATAATCTGAATCTTTCCTTTCAAGGGCAAACTCAATTCTGAGCCTTCCACCACCCTCTTGCCTTCCTAGCCTAAGCATAAAGCATGGCTGTTGCTGTCTTCGTCATCTTTTATTTACAATTGGAGAAGTGGCTTTGGTGTCTCTTTATCTTGACAGTTTTACAAATAGCACAGAGCCTTCTCTTATTAACATAGTTTAAAAGGGACCCTGCCCAGAGGCAGCCACTAACGCTGAACACTTCTCCAGGCCTCCTCTGGCCTAATGGGCCCTTGATAATTATTCGGCATTATTGAATGTTAACAATAGGATGGCTCCCCTCTGGGAGTACACTGAAAACGGCAAGAAATGTAAGATTAGAAGTGAGGAACTAGACAAAATAGCTTATATTTATTGGTGGAGGGAAAGTGACAAGCTGCTAAACCTCATCTCAGTGTCCTTTTATCAACTACTGTCAACTATTTCTTTCTTCCTTGAGGGCAGCAGTTTCCTCTTTTACAGTGTAACATATTAAAGCCACAAGTTTTTATTTCAATAATGATATTAATAACAGAGTTAGAAAATACTTATTTTCCAATCATTTAAAAGAAAATTTAAGCTGCAAATGATTTCTTGCTCATATTTTTGTGTAATAGCTTTCTTTGACCCTGCAGCTGAATAAACGTTTGGAGGCTTATCTAGAAAGCTGAGGCAAATTTGAATTTATTGAGCATTTCCTATATGCTAGGCCTAGAGGTGAGTGCTATCATTCCTTGCTTGCTAAGGTTTGAATGTGCCCTACCTGAGATTCAGGTTTTACTAATGTTCTGATGGTAGGATGGGAGGCTATTGAGAGGTAATTAAGCCATGGGTATTCCTCCATTGTGAATGGTATTAGGTACAATTATCAACGGACTGATAAAAATACATATTCTTTTGGGCCTTGAGCTATGCAGGGACAAAGTAGCCCTCTTATCTGGATGATTAAGGGTTCATCACCTTGGAAGTAGTAAGGAACATTCAGAATTATTCATTATGAAGCCACCTCTAACTTGGACTCCACTGTGACCAGAAGTTCACGAATATATTTCTATTCTTCATAAACTCCTCAGCTTTAGATACTTTGTCACAATGACACATTGGTTATGTGCGTATGAAGTGCCGTGCAAATTAGGCTGTTTTCATATTTCTGAAAAGGGAGAATGGTATAATGGTATGAAGTAACACTCCCAAGAGCAAACCTATTTCAGGAGAGCTGGAGTCAAGTGTGAGGCAACTGGTCCGTAGTCCAGGGTCGAGCAGGCTGCTATGCAGTAATGTGGTGGGAGAGGCAATGACTGTCTCTTTAACTTCAATGTTCGGGGTTCTCTCTTCCTGTTGTTAGAGTCCAGAGGGTGTGGCCTCTTGTCAGGACAGAAGGACAGAGTATGTCAAAGTCCCTGTTCTCCTGACACACCTCTTAGAATGTGGGGATTTCTATGCAGGCCCTTCATCAGCGATTCAGGATTTAAGACCTCATGGCCCACCTCGACTCTGTCATTGGCTTTTTCTAGTATTCTTCCCTCAGCTATGAAATGGGCTTACTAATGTAAATTCCAACCTCACTACAATCTGTCGCTCCTAGCTCCAAGCTCATCCATGTGGAAGAATTATCAATAATAATTATTTAATCTTTACTTAAGTGAGGTAATTTAAATTTCATTGTCTAGTACTTTAATTACAAATATCTAAATATTGAAGAAAGTTTTATTTTTCACAATCCTTTATCTCAGATGCCAAACAATGGCCAAGAAAGCCTAAAATATTTATTAGTTAGTCCTTTGCCTTACATTATCTCATTCTAATTATATTGTGAAGGAAGTTACTTTTCAGCCATAGGAATTGAGAGATTTTGTTTTGCTTTAGTACTAAAATTAAACATAGGATTTAATCCCCAGCTGTAATCACTCTAAAGTCTAGAAAGACCTTTGTTCACTCTTTCAAACTTCACCATGGTTTCCTGTGGTAATTGCACTGCTTGTCATCGAAAGGGCAAGGACAGATAGTCAGACTGGAGAAGCAGAGCAGAGGTTCTATGTGGGGTGAAGGTGTCCTGGAGGAAAGCTGGCTGTACTTGATTATGTGATGTCAACACTTATACTGACAATCCTTCATCCTATGTCTAACAAGTGTGCAACTAATTGATTGACAATTTCTTTTTTGTTTGATTTTTGAGACAGGATTTTTCTGTGTAACAGCTCTGGCTATCTTGTACTCTATAGACCAGGCTGGCCTTGAACTCACAGAGATTCTCCTGCCTCTGCCTCCTGAATGATGGAATTGACAGATTCTTTTTTGTTGACTCACAGAATTCTTCTGAATGTTACAATCTACAGTTACTATATGAAATGTTATTGGCATTTTTGACAAGCAGCAGTCAGGACATACCTTAGCACGCAGGTCTAATAGGAAACTTTAAAGTTAAGGTGAAATATTGAAGATAAGAAAGGAGATAGAGTATGAATCTTACAAACAAGAATACATTGAGGAAGTCTTTTTCTAATCAATACATAGTCTAAATTCCAACTTTCTACTACATATAATCTTGTGCAAGATTTATTTATTTGTTTCTCAATTTCCTCATCTAGTGAAATGGTAAATATAAGAAAATCTACTTCATAGACTTATTATAAAAATTGAATAATTAACATAAAGCGTTAAGGTATGCTTGACCTAGGATCAATGCTAATATAAATTTTAGGGGAAAATATAGGGAGTGAGAAAAACTAGAAGACATTGTAATACTTGAGGCCTTTGGATTTTGTCCTATATTTCTCTCAACACTATTTTTTCTACCCTATAATCCAAAGGTAACAAGAACTACTAAGTCCTTTTGTCCTCTGCTTAGGTATGACAGTTTTCTCTCCTATTGGGCTTCACTCTGTCATCTTGTGAGTCTTTCAATATCTCTAAAACCTATAGTCCCATGGGAAACTTGGCTGGTCTTTCCCACAGATATAGCCAAATAATACATTTCTGGCCATTGTGACAATTTGGAAAATAATTCATGTCACCTCAGTACTTTCCAATGATGTTGATTTCCCATTGTGCTTAATCAGGTAGAGTTAAGACCTCAATATGCCATAAAACATCTGCCATGAAGAGTTGCCTTTAAATACTCAGAATAATTCATTTCAAATTATGGGAACCATTTGTGTTATAACACTCAGCTATAATGCACCAGGGATATCTGGGTAGTCACTAACAAGCTAAACTACCCTTTAAGCAATTTATTGGGAAGAAAAGTCTGTTCCTTTTGTGATGTATGGTTTTAAATATGTTTTACTTGTACCCTTATTATCCATGAGTTTACATAATAAAGTTTTAGAGATGGTATTTTCTAAAGTAATCTTGGAGGGAAGTGTCCAAAATTTAGTATATTCCCTCACTCAGCAAAGACTTGAAAGTGAAAAGAATTTTAGAATTGAAATTTCTGAATCATTTCCCATATTCCATTCTATTTCCTATTCCACTAAATTGCAAAGTGCCAAGTTAGAATCTTCTATCTATTAAAGAGAAGTTAGAAACAATATGTGGTCACTATATGGAATCATTAATTTACAAATAGAATCTTGTATCCACTATATAGATTTTTTTGCTTCCTTTCTCCTTGACAAGGACTAAATCTTCAATCTACTAAAGAGAAACTAGAAACAGTGGTATCTAGAAGTTTATGTTTTTAGAAAGTCTCCAAGTCAGCATACCCCTGTGATTGTTTTGAAAGCTTGTCTTCTGATTCAAGAGCCTTCTGCTGATATAGAACATATAAAGTAGATGGGTTTTCATCAGATGATAAAGGAAGGAAACATTCTTCAAGGAACTCTTAAATACAATTTAATGACATTGGAGAATCCATTATTTGAAAAATTCCAAAGGAATTCTTAACCTGTCATAATTACAGTTTGTTGTTTACTTGTCTGGATTATGGTCTCAAATGAACCATTTTAAATATTATCTCAGCTCTTTCTTTAATAGCTTGCAGGCACTGAAGGCTAGTTACTCTTGATGTTGAAATATGACTCTAAAGGACAACACGAGTTTTGAGTATAGGTGATTATACTATTGCTAGTAATTAATTCTTTTCACCCTCTACTCGACCTCAGTGGAGACTATCTACTTACTCAATGATGGGGTGACTTGTGATTTCCTCTGACAAGTGAGACATAAACCAATGTGACAGCTTTTAACCAGTGCTTTATGGAACTTTATTATTTCTGTCCAGTTCTTTAGAGACTTTAGATTATGACCACAAGAAGACCCTCCTTCAGGTAGCTGCTGCTGTTGCTCCTTTATACGGGTCCTAGGAATGAACGTGCAGATCAAACCAGAATTGAAACCCAACCACCAGGGCCGACTTGCAGACTCATGCAAGTGAAAAATGATGTTCATGTTCTAGGACTCTGAGATTTTAGGATTGTCTGTTAGGCAAGAGAATTATGGTAATAACTGACGAATACAGTTTTCTGGTGAGTTGGTATTCACTTCAAATGAATTTATCTAGCCTTACATACTATTAAGAGTATGGGCTCTGTCAAAAACTGGGGAGAGACTGAGCAGGCACATTCTGTCATCTTATCACTTTGGATGGAATCTTTTAGTATTGATTCATTCTCAGGTAGACATGGCTTAGTTGTGACAGAGTAACAGAATTTTTTTTTCAATCCTAATCTTATAATTTTTTTTGTACGCTTGACTTGGATTACTTAGATGGCCTAGTCCTTCCTGCACTAGCTATTGTTTGGTAAAAATAAAGCCATAGAGTATTAAATATATAAGAAAAAGAAGAAGATGGGGAGGGGATTGGCAGGATGTCTCAGGTGCAGAGGACCCGGGTTAAATTCCCAGTGCCCACGTGATGACTCTCAAACATCTGTAACTTTAGTTCCAGGTGATCTGATTCCCTTTTCTGGTTTTGGATGGAAACATGGTGTACGTATTTGTGCACAGTGTAGCTAATACAGGAATGCAAGAATACTCATCCAAATAAAATAAATAAATATAAAATTGTTCCAAGAATAAAAATAAGAATTAAGATTAAATTCCTTTATAGGGCTGGTGAGAATATTCTAGAGACAAAATGGGTCTCTCTGAAGGCTAAGCGAAAGGAAGCAGAACTGAGAAAAGTCTCTCTCTGGCCTATTCCAAAGTAAATATGTTTTTATGGCTGTAAAACAGTGCCATCTATACACAAAGCCGTGAAAAAAGACAGAATCATTGCTCAAGATCCTATTGTTCAAGGTAGAAGAATCTGAGATTCTGGAAAAAGCAGAAGAATGAAGAAATAAGCATTTGAGATGCATTAATACTTCCACTGGAGGAAAGAAAGATAAGCAAACAAGCAGAGTGAAGACGTCTCTTTCTCAAATGCACTGAAAGTCAAGTACAGCGTTGCAGAGTGAGAATTCCCCAATCATCCAAAGAGATAACTATTGAGCTATAAAGTTGATAACGAGCTCTCAAAATTCATAAAAAATATTTCTAGAATTTTGATGAGGTTTACATTTCAAACTTTACTAAGGGCAAGTTTTGTTCCTACAATAAAACACTTATGTTCAGCTGTACAGTGTTCCTCAAGCTCTGATGAAGCCCGAAACCTAGGCTCAGTAAATACTGGATTGGTTCCTCTAAAGTGCATTGATGGTCGAAAAGAAATTGTGTGATTTTCTGGATAAACATCCCAAACAATATCAGTTCCTAATGTTGTTTGTACAATGTTTGGCTTACAAAAGTTAATGGCATCTAGACAACAAAGAAGCAGACAAATGGAACCACTGTAATTTCTAGTATAAAACAATAAATGGGAGCAAAATGACAGAAGACACTGATGTTTGAATTAGCTGCCAAGAGCTATAAGATGACTGTCATATGTATTATAAATGCCTAGTAATACCAGTGAGCTGTTTGCATGAACATGTGTAATATGTCAGTGGAGAAATGGAACTAGACAAAAGAACCAAGTAGAACTCTAAGAAATAAAAATATAAGATGCAAAGATTTTATTTGAAAGGCAACAGTGAACACAGAAAGTCAGTGTTGCATGATCAGTGAACATAAGCACATTATTGTAGAAAGTAGCTATGCAAAATTCAAGGACAGGAAGGAAAAATATTCAAGTTGGTTAACAGGGAGTCCAGCATCTGCAGGGCAATTGAAGACCATCTACTGAGTGGGAAAACAGTCCATGAAGGTGGAAAAAATGGGGAAGAAAATAACGTTTAAATTAGAAGAGTTAAGAATTTTCAACATTGGCTAGATCCACAACTGACATTGTAAAACGCATGATCAATCAATGACTTTATGGTATTTTACTCTCATGAGAAAAGGATGCCAGGTCGATGGGCCAGGACAGCCAGTTTTAGCTGCCAGTGATGGCTTGATTCTTTTTAGCTGCACAGCACAGTGGACACAACAGACTGAAGTCAGTGGAAAAGTGGTAAATCGCATCATACCTCTTCAGAGTTCTCCTTCCTTCCTTCTTTCCTTCCCTCTTCCCTTTCTCACACCCTCCCTTCCTTCATTCTTTTCTTCCTCCCCTTTTTCATTTCTTTCTTTCTCCCTTTCTTCTTACTTTCTTTTTACCAAGTCTCATGTAAATCTGGCTGGTTTTGAACACCTTATGTAATTGAGAATGACCCTGGGCTCCTGATTCTCCTGTAGTTCCTAAATGCTGAAATTACAAGAATATACCACTAGGCTCAGTTCCTTATTTGATATTTTTATGACAACTATTTTTATTAATAGTTCCCTGCATGTTAAATACCCTCAACATTGTTGTGGAATATTACTTTAACTATGTAAATATATGTTGCATTTGTTTTTATTGCTTTTGTTTAACTTGGCAAAAGCATATTTGTTTATGCTGAATTTGTTTCATTTTGTGAAGTATGTTGCCGTTTTACTTTACCTACCTAAGACACCTAATTGGTCTAATAAAAAGCTGATGGCCAACAGCTAGGCAATAAAGGCTAGATGGGTTGGTGGGCAAAGAGAATAAGCAGGAGGAAGAGAGAGAAAAAGAGAGGAGGGAGATGGAGAGAAAGAGATGCCCAAGGCCAGTCAACAAGGGAGTCTCTAACCAGGCAACAAAATATAAGCAGACATAAGTAGGACATACAAAAGGAAAGAAAGATAAAAAGCCCCAAGACAAATGGAAATGAAGAGAAACGGGTTACAATAAGTTTTAAGAGCTAATCGGGACAAGCATAAGATAAGGGCAAGCATTCATAGCTAGTAATAAGTCTCCGTGTCATGATTTGGGAGCTCGTTGTTGGCCCCAAAGAAAGCCTGCTACCCCAATAGGAAGCCTGCTACACAGCCTATACATTGAAATATTGTGGGTAAAACATAAGAAACTACCATCAGTAAAAGTTGTGTGATATTTGTACACTGGGTGAAAGTATATTACTGTGATTGGTGTAATAAAAAGCTAAATAGACAATACCTAGGCAGGAGGTATAGGTAGGACTTTGGGGCAGACAGAGGAAAAGGACAGGAGGAATCTAGGTTCATAAGAGAGATGCAAGGAGACATGGGGGAAACGGGATGGGCAGTATGTGACAGAATGTAGATTAATAGAAACGGGTTGATTTAACTCATGTGAGCTAGTTAAAAATAAGCCTGAACCAAAGCTGAGCTTTTATAATTAATAAATCTCTGTGTCATTATTTGGGAGAAGGCGCTTGGGAAAGAGAAAATCTCATTACACATAAACATCAGTTAAGTGCACTTTTGCTCTGTGCTAATGAGAGCACACTAAGGGTGTTGCATGTTGTAATAGTCTATGTCAATAGAGAAATAGACGTCTGGGACAGAAATGAATTTAGAGGAGAATGATGAGTAAATTGCAACATTTTTAGGTAACTTTTCAACGAAGATTTATTCTTAGTAGCCTTAAAGAGAGATTCAATTTCAAAACCAAAGCCAAAAGAAAAGGAGGAAGAAGGGGGCGGGGGAAGTGACAGGAGGAAAATGGGAACCCCCACTTTCATGTTTGGGATCCTGGCTAAGCTGCTCCCTGAACCCTGGGAAAACTCACCAAGCTGCTCGAATCTCGGTTTTAGCATCTGTTAAATGGTGACCATGAAACTGGTTTGTGATGCACATATTTGAGTTCAAAGAGATAATGCTAAAATAATATTATATAAAGGCTGCTTTTGCATTCAACTCTAGGCTAGTAGATCTAAACTAACTTTAATTGCTTTAGAGCCTTGGGAGTTACATTGAAACGGAATTATCTGGTTCTTTTTAGTTGTAAAATTCAGCTGTATGCTTGGTGTAAAATATTCAAAGGTCACTGAACACAGTTGGATTAGATGATATTTAAGGCCCCTTCCAACCTTCAGCTGTATTTAGACAATATCAGCAAATAACACTGTGTATCAGTTTGCAGGTTTAGACTCATTACTATGCTGTGTTTGCCTGTGTCTGCACATGAGATAAAACAGGGTCAGAAGAGGTATATGCACACGGCTTCGAAGAGGAGAAGAGACCCATAGAAGCTCTTCTGCTGGGTGTCTATCATAATCCCTTGCCTCTAATTTTTGTAGACATTTATAACAGGATCACAAGGTTCTTGTTATATGAATAGTATTCAATATATCTTTTTTGAAAGTTTTTAAGGTTTTAGTAAAGAATGGATGAGCTTTTGGAGTTGTCTAATGAATCTGTATATTCTCCAAGCTGAAAGGCAGGAAACAATAAACAGTGTAACACTCTGTAGACATTTTATTTATTAAGAAACAAACCTGATAATGAAAGACATGCAAGCTAAAATGCCTAGAAACTGTCAGACTTGCGACCATGCTATTCTTTGTCTGATATCTTAATAATAAATATATAAGAATCTGGCTTGTAGAAGTGTCTCCTTGTTAGTATTGTTATCAGCAACAATGATTCATCTGCAGAGGGTGCATGAAGAGAAATGTTTCCAGTGGAACATTGGAGGATTTTTGATAAACTAGCTTGGGAATGGAAAATACAGAAACGGCAGCAGGAGATGTGATTGCCATAAGAGACCTTGCCAGGAGACCCGAAAGGTTAATATTTCCTTGTTTACTTCTGACTGGGAGGGTCCTAATTTTGTACGTTGATTAAATTAGAATCCACAGGAAAGGAGCTTGTTGTTATGAGTTATTTTTAGCTATCCTGATTTATTATCTTTCCTCATTTATAGTTGTGTGTTTGTGTTTGTGCATGTGTGTGTGTGTGTGTGTGTGTGTGTGTGTGTGTGATTTTTGAGAATAATCAGCATTGCACCCGAACTTGAAGTTTTCTGTAGTTACTATAACTAAATTATATTTTTCATTTATTTTATTTATCTGTATTCAGATTCTCTCTCTTCCTCTCTCTTCATTCTTCTCCTTTAGAAGATGGCAGAGTGGTGTGGGAAGTCCTTTTGTATATGTGTTGCTTTTATTGGTTAATGAATAAAGAAGCTGCTTCTGGCTAATGGCTTAACAGAATATAGAAAGACTGGAAGAGAAATATATCTAGAACGAGAGTAAGCAGAGTCAAAAAGAAGCCATGTAGCCCTGCCAGAGACAGATGCTGGATGCTGGATGGAACTTTACCTGGTAAGCCACAGCCATGTGACAACACACAGATTAATAGAAATGGATTAAATCAAAGATATAAGAGCTAGCTAGCAATATTCTTAAGTTATTGGCCAAGCAGTATTGTAATTAATACATTTTCTGTGTGATTTTTTTCGAGTATGGGCAGCAGGGAACAAACAAATGACCTCTCCCAATAGCAGAGAGTATGGGAAAATGCCCTGAAACACAAATTTTAATGGTAACATGCCACATGTACAGGAAGACTACACCTTAGTGAACTCTTTGCTATTGAGGTACTTGTTTTATTTTTAATTTAAAAAGTTTTTTATTTTACATACCAAACACAGTTACCCCTCTCTTCCATCCTCCTGCTCCTCCAAAATTCCCCTCAGCCCCCCATCCACTCCTGAAAAAGAGTAAGGCATCTATAAAGTATGGCATATCAAGCATATCAAGCTGAGGTAGAACCAAACCCCTTCCCCCTGTATCAAGGCTGAGTAAGGTATCCCTCCATAGAGAATGGGCTCCAAAAAGCTAGTTCATGCACTGGGGATAAATTCTGCTCCCACTACAAATGGCCCCACAAATTGTCCAAGCCACAGAACTGTCACCCACATTCAGAGGACCTAGTTCAGTCCTATGCATGTTCCCTAGCTGTCAGTCCAGAGTTAGTGATCTCCCACTAGCTCAGGTCAGCTGTCTCTATGGGTTTCCCCATCATGATCTTGACCCCTTTGCTCATATAATTCCTTCTCCCTCTCTTCGACTGGATTCAGCCCAGTGCTCAGCTGTGGATCTCTGCATCTGCTTCCATCAGATACTAGATGAAGGTTCTATAATGACAATTAGGGTGGTCATCAATCTGATTACAGGTGAGGGCCAGTTCAGGCACCCCTAATGAGGTACTTGTATATGGCAATGCTGATATTAGTTTTTTCTTAATTTTATATTTAAGTTATGATCATGGTTCCATAAAATGTCCTATAAAGAAATAAGAGTCTAAGTATTGAGAAAGTTCTTACAAAATTCAGATATCTCTTTCATTCCAAGATAAATTTAAACATGTAGAAAGAAAATTCCTGATATATAAAGGACATACAGTATAAAGTGAAGTATACAGGTAAGTGTAGAGAATATGTAGATGATATAATACTTATGATGATGATAGTAAGAAATTATGTCATAAAAGCATTTGACTCACCAAAGCATTTTTACACCTACTGCCTCCAAAACCTAACAAAGAAAGATTGCTAAGTAGTTATTATTCTTATAACATCCTAGTGAAATGTAATACACACACAAGTGATCTACTCCAAAATAGTCACATTTTTGTATATTGGACATTCCATGTAAAAGATTCAAGAAGCAAGCCGTCTATGCCCATACACTTACTTATACCCTTTATGCAGCAGGCAACAGTATTCTTCTGCACTACACCTCAGTAACACATGTTCTTAAGCTACAAACAAATGAAATCATTTAGTGTGCTTTTTTGTGTTTGGTTTCTTTTCTAAATATTGTGCTTTTGAATTTGTTTATAACTCTCATCATATAAATTCCATTTTGTGAGTAAATCATCATTTGTGTTTAGTGGTAATTTGGTTGTTCCTAGTTTGGGGTCATTATGAGCAGTGTTACTAATAAGATTTCTCTCTCATTCTTCTGGAATAAAGTGACTATTTCATGATTTTCTATGTCCATGTCACTTAACACAACTTTGCTTCTGCTGGAAAATGATGCTGAGTTAGAAATATCACAGAGTTTGACATATAAAAAATAAATATTAGGTTTCTGGTTTCAGTTGTGGCTCATATGGAATTTGTATATTGTTATTCTCTTTTTTATAATACCAACTACAAATCTAAAACACCCAAGAACCACTGGGCATCTCTAGGCAAACTTTCTTCCGAAAATCTAGAGAGATGTGTGACTACAAAGTCAGAGCTGAGATCCATTTACCAGGAACCAAAGGAATTTGAACCATAACCCTGAAGAAACACTTTTGTGGTGATTTTGATGGACAGCTGGAGGTTGAGGATGGAATGGCACACCCCTGTACTAAGTACTGACCCAGTGGTGCAACAACTCAATGGGAAGTCCGTTAGCTGGAAGATGTGCAGGAATTATGACAATTATGGGTTGATAATCACTAGAAAGTTAAATCAATGAAGATGACCTTTAACAGATGAGTGAGATATCTTGCTTTCACACAGCATACAGTAATGAGCATATTTTAAAAGTATAGTACTAAAGAAAACAAACCAGTTTCAAAATCCTACATGTTGTATTTTCTAATTATGTGACATTCTGGAAAAGGCAAATTATAGAGCTGTTAATGAACTTGGTAATTAGCAGAACTATAGATGGGAAGAGATTTGAACAGATGAAATGTGGGATTTCTTCTATTTTTGATTGTGAGTCTAGCCTTTAATTGCTGAGTCATCTCTCCAGCCTGAAATGTGAGATTTCTTAGGGTTGTAGTTTTTATTATTCTTCATGATACTGCAGTGTCCAATAAATGACCTTATTATGAGCTTGTTAAAATTTATAGATTTTTTAAATCAAATATGATGCAAATTTTAAGATTAGGAAGTTGGATAATTTCATAATACAATTTAAGTTTCAACAAATTATCTATGTTACAAATGTGTGAAATAAACTCATTTTAGGACATTGGAGAATTGATGATCTAAGTAGCTTAGAAAAACTACTATAAAAGACAAACAAGCTGTACTTAAATGTAATTTTCATACTGATAGTGTTGCTTCCCATGAATGTATGGATCAGGAAATGTGAAGCCACTATCATGTGTGCTGAAGTTGGCAGAAAGTGGAGATTTTTATCACTTTTTAAGGTGGAACTTGTAGATAGGCAATGAGGAAGAGCTAGGATAGTTCTTGCAGTAATGAATTAAAGACTGGGAAGTTGGTGTGAATTCACGTTTTGCTTAATGTAGATACATATGGTTACATATGAAAATATTTATAGATATGCTTGTATGCAGGAGTAAGAGACATATTTTTCTCACTATCAGATGAGATGGGCTTGGAGTAGTTGCATTTCAGTTTCAACACGCACAGCGCCCAGATATCTGTTTGCAGACAGCATGGTCTAAATATTCTTTCAAAGCTGCCAGAGCTAGTAAATCAATTCAGAGGAATCTCAGAATACAAATTCAATATACAGAACTCAGCTGCAATTCTACGCACTCTCAATGCACTCTGAAAAAAGAAGATGAAAATCATAGTTATGTTAGTATCACAACAAATAAAATACTTAGAAATATATTCATACAAAGTGGTGAAACAAATCTACAATTAAAACAATTAGACATTAAAGAAACTGAAGATGTAAATAAATAATATCCATCTTTCTGTATTAGATAGTTTTTTATTCTTAAAATGTCCATAGTACTTAAGCAATTTCTGAAAATTTCAGTGATAGTTTCATAGAAACAGAAAGAATGATCCTAAAGTTCATATAGAACTTTAAGTAGTCACAGGATATGAATAGTCAAAGATGAACATGTTTCTTAATTTTAAACGATATAGTAAAGATTTAGTAATTAACTCAATGCATACCAACACAAAATAAGGTACAGAGACAGATAAAATAGAAATCAATTCCCCCCAAATAAATAAATGTATTTAAACTCAACTATTATTTGACAAAGAACCCAAGAATTCTAAATAGTTATTAAAATTGGATATTCATATATGAAAGCATGAATCTAGAGTTCAGTTTTATATCACCAAGAAAAATTAACTTGAAATAAATGAATGATTCATATGTAATAGGTAAAGTGATAGCATAATAGTAAAGTGATACAACTTTTGGAAAAATACACAGGGATAAACGTGTTGCCATTAATTTTAGACACTTAAAAAAGATTCTGAAACTATACACATCAAAAACAAACCCTAAGTAAGAGCTATATCAAAATGAAAATTTTATTGCAAAAAAGAGAAATAGCAAAACTGAAATAGAATCTTCAGAATTGGGGACATACACACAAACCATATATCTGGTAAGAACATATACAAAGAATTAAGACAAGCGGGTCCTGCCCCTATGTGAGAGCTGTTGACAGTTAATGGCTGCTGAAAAGGGGAGAGTGAGGTTTCTTCACAGGTGTGGCCTCTACTAGGCTACCCATGCACCCATGGATGACCCTATACCCATACATATATGAGCAGTACTGATTGGCCTCAGTAGATTATAAAGAAATAAAATAGGAGAAGGAGGTGAGAAAGCCTAGGAGAAGTTGGGCATCAGGGTGGATATGGCAAAAATACATTGTGTATGTTTATGGAATTCTTAATAAAGAGATACATGAAACAAATATTTTTAAGTAAGCAACTTTCAAAGTTCTAGAAATGACAGAGACACCTCACTGCCTGGAGAGTTACCCAAAGTTCTTCTGTAAAATTGGGGCATCCGTCTTCAGCCTACAGGCCCATAGTATCCAGAAGACTTATCCATGAAGCAGAGAATTTTAAGATCTGTTCTGCCTTGTAATGGCGAAGTTCATCAGTTGCTTTCTTCTGTATTCTGCAGAATGTTTGTAGTTTCTTCTGTGAAGCAGGAACTCTGAAGGACTATTATGTCTTTTGGGAAGTTCTACAGTCACTTTTAGGTGGGTCCTGAATGTCCAGTTCATATAGCATACCATAAAGCAGTCCAGGCAAGAGAAGTTTCTTGCCCAAATGACTAACCTTCTCACATTGAAGGGAAATTCCATAATGAGTTTCTTCAATGCCCATCATCCTCTCTGAAGTAATTGGTGCTGCCAGAAGCAGACATGTCTCACTGTTGAGAAAGTCATATAGTATGACAAAAATCAACCTTAAAATGTATCAATAGACCAAGATTCATGCCAAAACAAAGTATTCATCTCTATATCATATCCCCCTTATTTTTATTTAGAAATTGACTATGACCATTATTATAACCAACTCTTTTAAAATGAAAATAAATATTAATAATCATTTTGGAAATTTGGGCATAGTTTTCTCCAAACTGCTTTCTCCTGTATGTTGGGTGAAGTACTTTTAGGGGTTTGTGGAGACCTTTCAGGGGGTCTAGTTCCATTAAACCACATTAGCCTGGAAGAAATCCACAGGTTCCCATCCTCTGTGGAAACAAAAGCAGAATCTCTTCCCCAGAGTAAATCCTTAGATTAAAATTTTGAAGTCAAGATACCTTTAAAATATATGTGCTGGTTTAGCTTGGGAACCCAAACAATGAAATAACTCTCTGAATTTAGCTCATTCACAGTCAAAAATTTTAAAGAAAACACAATCATACACACAATCTAGACTCAGTGTATTGCTCATCATTACATGGCTTTTTTGGCTACTTTGTCAATAAGTTTGTTATCTTTATGAAAAAAATCTTCATAGAAAATTGCTTTAGCTCTCAGCAATCCGTTTCTGAGCTCTGAGGAAGCTTGCCTTCTTTTGAACAACCGGATCTTTCTTCTGGGCAAGAGACATTTTGGGATGCTTCCACCTCTTCTTCTTCACCTCTCTCTTGGGCTTGGGCTTCTTTTCATAGAGTGGATTCTCTCGAATAGCAGCATAAGCTTTCTTATACATTTCCTCCATCATGTCTGCAGTAATGTTGTTCCTTATGTACTGAAAGAACTGGTTTTTTGTAAGCATCTTTATTTTCCTCCATTAGGTAACGCATGTAGTCTGCAACATTCTGACTCAGAATGTGCTTATGATGGAATTCTGCATTGAACTCCTTGCTTTCAGAATCATAACCATGGAATTGTTTGGTATGATGAGGAATAGATGAGCCTCCATTCACACCTCCCTTCAGGGCCCCCCAAATTTTATTGCAGTTATACTTCTGGCAAGACCTGCATTCACGTAGCAAGTGAAGGCACCAGGCTGACCGTCAATGCTTTCCACATTGCATTCCTCTCCAGTCACCTCCATTTGGCCTTCATAGATCTTGTCCATACCAAACCTATTGAGAAGCCTGTGGGCCAGCAGTAGGCCAGTACAATAGGCTGTAGCATAATTTGTCAGGCCAACTTTCACACCTTATTTTGGCAGTTCATGTACATATACTGCACAGACTATCATATCCCCTTCATATGGGCATACACAATCTGGCAGATAATGTCTTTTTTAGTTACATGAGCTATCATCCTGTATTTGGATGTGTTGTACTTATTTTTGTTCTAGATCACTAATCACTTCCGAGCATAGTAGTCAGTTTTACCCTCTTGCTCCCTTCTAAATCTCACTTGGTATCTCTTGATGTAGGTTTTATTCTTGACAACTTTCACAAACCCCATCCTGTGGAACAGAAACCTGCAATTGCACCTCCATGAAGACCTGCAGGCTGGGCAGTGCTAGAGGGAAAAAGACTGGAGTGTCATGGCTTTTTTTTTTTAAACTCCATTTCTTGTTTATTTATTTTTTAATATTTTTTGAGGCAAGGTTTCTCTGTGTATCTCTGACTGTCCTGTATCTTACTCTGTAGACCAGGTTGTCTTTGAACTCATAGAGATCTGCCTGCCTCTGCCTCCCAAGAGCTGGTATTAAAGGTGTGTGCTATCACACCTGGCTTCTTTCTCTTTAATGTATTCTCTCTATCCTTTTTCTTTTCTCTACCAAGCCTACATATGTTTTTAAACACACTGTAAACCATTTAAAGTTATTTTTCATCTGATTATGTCTTTATTGTATATCTCTGTCTTTTTCTAATCACATGAGCCTTTAATTTGCTAAGTGATATGGCTAGGATTAAAGCTTTGCCTTGGTGGCTGGCTCCACCTCTCCTGGCCTTTCAATATGACAGAGGTATGCTTACTGCCAGCTTTGGGACTGCTGAGTGGGAGCTGTGCTCACCACCTCCACTCTGGGAAGCACCGTGAAGCACAGAAATCGTTTTATTTTATGTCTGAGTAGACGTTAAATCTGCCATGCAGCACATTGTGTAGTATGGAAATGTCTCTGTGTATGGCAATGGGAATCTGCCATGTTCTCCTGCCTGTGCATGCCTAGCAGACCCAATCAGGCTGGTTGATCAGATGGGGAGTGCTGAGCTGCTGGAATGCTCTCAGCTACTTTCCTCCTAACCCTGAGTGGGCATACAAGCACCCAGACCTGAAGTGCATAGTGGCCATGTAGGTTAACCCCAAATATTTGGACACCATTATGTAAATGGAGATTGCTCTTATATTTCCCAGCTGCTCAGACCACAGAAGCTATATTAATTAAAATACTGTTTGGCCGATGACTTAGGTATATACCTAGTTAGCTCTTGCATCTTGAATTATCCTGTTGTAGGAGGCCGCTTGTTTGTTTCCAGCTTCCCAGACTTGAAATAATCACTTAGAAACTGTATTAAGTAAATCACTGTGTGGCCAATCGCTATAGCATATTCCTAGCAAGCTCTTACATATTAAATAAACCCATATTTATTATTTTATATTTTACCATGAGGCTGATGGTCTACAAGCAAGGCTCCAGCTGGCAGCTCGTGTCTTTCCCCTCTGGAGGTTACATGGCATCTCTCGAATCTGCCTTCTTTCTCCCATCATTCAGTTTAGTTTTTTCCTCTGCTTAGCTCTATTCTACCCTATCACTGGCCAAGGCAATTTCTTTATTCATTAACCAATAAAAGCAGCACATATACAGAAGGACTTCCCACACCATTTTCCCCTTTCTGTTTAAATAAAGGGGAGGGTTTTAATTTCAACATAGTAAAATTACATACAACAAAACAGTTATCAAGCAAGAATTGCAGTTATAATGCTTATATATACTTTATCTTTTTATCATAACTAAGGGAAACTATAATTATAACCATCTATTCTTTATTTCCACCAAAGACTCCAGAAAGATATATTGTTACCTAAGTAAACACAAATTGCATTGTGAGCAACTTCCAAAACTCTAAAATTGACAGAGGCATCTTGCTGCCTGGACAGTCACAAAAAGTTCTTCTGTATCATTGGAGCATCCTTCTTCAGTTTACAGGCCCATAGTGTCTGGAATACTTACACATATATAGTTTCAAGCTAACATATATATATATATACATATATATATACATATATATATATATTCACCTATATTGGCAGTTTGTCAGTCACTTTCTTCTGTGTACTGTAGAATGTCTGGCAGACTCTTTCATGAAGCAGGAAGCCCAAAGGACCATCTCATCTTTAGGCAAGTTCAGCAGTTATTGTTTTTTGGGTCCTGCAAGTCCAGCCGAACAATTTGGGCAAGAGCTGTTTCTTGTGTAAATGGCTAGCAAACACCATAAAGAGCCTCTTCAATGCCCATCTTCCTCTTGAATTAAATGGAGCTGTCAGGAGCAGATGTGTCTCATTGCCATGAAAAGTCCTAAGTGAAAACATTTCAAATGCTGTATTCTGTAGGTCTTTGAAAGGTCTAACTAAAATATTTCTCTATATATCTAGAAAACCTAACTAATGTGACCACAAGCTTGGCTATTATAAATGAATATCTATACATTACAATTTTAAATGAGCTGTACACACAAACACTATATATATATACCTTAAATTTGTATCAATAAACCAAGATTCATACCAATGCAAAGTTTTCATATCTATAGCATATCCCCCTTTAAGTGTAAACAAGCATTTATAAGCAATAATATTTGAGAATATGAACATAGTTCTTTCCAAATTGCTTCCTGCTTTTTGTTGGGCAAAGTATTTTGGGGGGTGTTCACGGTGACCTTTTGGGGGTCTTGGACTATCAAACAACATTAGTCTGGAAGGAATCCACAAGTTCTCAGTCTCTGTGGAAACAAAAGAAGAAGGTCTTTTCCAAAACAACCAAACCCAAATTTTGAAGTCAAGATACCTTTATGTTTGCTTATCTTAGCAGCCCTCAGAATCAAAAATCTTTCTGCAGTCAAAAAACTTAAAGAAAACACAATAGTATATATAATCCAGACTCTCTGTGTATATTCCATCTTTATGTGGCTTATTTTTCTTTATTTATTAATCTATGAGTGTCTGTACTCAGTTTCTTTAAAGAATTTTTTTTTAATGATTTACTTCTTTTTCTAACTCTCTATACTCTTTTTCTCCTCTCCCCCAAGCCTACATACATTTATCCAACACTGTGGCCCATTTAGAGGTCTTTTATGTCTGAATCTGTCCTTATGTGTATCTGTAATTATTTTCTGACCTGGACTGCTTCTTAAAATGCTAAGTGGGCGTGGTTAAGGCCAATATGGCCCTGTCTGCATGCTTTGCCCAGTTCAACATGGTAGAGACATGTTTGCTGCCTCTGAGAGCCATGCTCATAGCCTCATTTTTAGGCACAGAGCAGCTCTATGTTGTCATTCAGCAAGTTGTAGCACTCTGCTCACAGACCTCATTGAAATGCTCCATAGCTGGTTCTCCCAAAGGAGTCAGAGTCATATGTGCTGGTGAACCAGGAAACTGCCATATTGAAACTAAGAACTTTTTTAATGGGGCTGCAGCATGCCACTAGAAAGGAGAGAACAAATACAGGTAAACTTTATTTTTTAGTGTCCAGAATTTCTTTTCAAGTCCTCTCAGGTTTTATGTGAATTTAGCTAGTACTCGTTGGGTGTTAATTTGTTGTTAGAGGCTGCCCATTAATTCACAGATGCCCAGACCTGAAATAACTACACAGAAACTATATTAATTAAATCACTGCTTGTCCTATTAGCTCTAGCTTCTTATTGGCTAGGTCTTATATCCTAAACTAGCACTATGTGACTGTGGCTTACCAGGTAAATTTCCATCCCCAGTGTCTATCTCTGGCAGGGCTACATGACATCTCTTGACTCCACCTTCTTTCTCCTAGCATTCAGTTTAGCCTTTAACTGCCTAACTGTATTCTACCCTATCACTGGTCAAGGCAGATTCTTTATTAATTAACCAATATAAGCAGCACATATACAGAAGGACTTCCCACACCATTAATCCATTTCTATTAATCTCTGTATCACCATGAGGTTGTGGCCTACTGTTAAAGTTACAGTGTTTATCTTCTTTGGCAGCTACATAGTGTCTCCCTGACTCTGCCTACTCTCTCTATTACATATCTCTTCCAGCCTGGTTATATTCTGCTCTGCCATAGGCCAAAGCAGCTTTATTCATTAGTTAATAAAAATAACATATATACAGAAGGACATCCCACATCTTAATGAAGCATTGAAATTTACTCAAAAAATAGAATTTAAGTGTTCTCTCTCTCTCTCACTCACACACACACACAATGCATGAACACACACACATCCATTCATCATTTATAATTCTAAATAATATATGCAGACATTGTCTTTGAGGCAAGCAGAAAATAGCAGTGGGTAGTGAATTTCTTCGAAGGATCTGCATATATAGTGAAAGAAAGAGAGACCTGGGGAATGCTGTTATAAGCAGATGATCAAGGTTAAAGTCAGCTGTAAGACTAATGTTGACAACACATACACTGTTAGAGAGTGATAGAATGTGACAGAATGGCTCTTTGCCTCTGTCATCTCCCTCTTAAAAACCCATAACCCCAGGCTCATGAAAAATACACTGTAGAAATTGCACATCAAGCAAAAGGCTTGGCAGTGTTCCTCAACACTGTTTAGGATATTAAAAGAAAGGAGGGTTTGTAACATGACGACAGCAGAGAGAAGCCATAGGAGACAGAAAGTCCATGTGACATGGTGACCTACATGGGATCTTGGAGTAGAAAATGTGGAATAGGAAGAACAGAAACTCAGAATTAATAATCTATAGTAGTAACATTAATGCATAAATATTTGTTTATTAGTTTTAATAAATATACCACAGCTATGTATATGTTTATGCTGAAATAGCATGCATTTGGGGTCAATGGGGCCTCTTCTTTTTTCTTAGCAACTTTCATTTAGATATGAAAGTGTTCTAAGACTGAAAAATTGTGTTCATTAAACATGTATATTAAGAGCCTTTCTATTCCTGAGACTGTGAGAAATGACCTTCCAGAAGAAAAATGTAATCTAAAAGTTACAAGTGTACAGTTGTGATAAGGAGTGCTTCGATGAACCAGGTGATAAATCAATGTCCAAAGTTAAAGTATAGGCGGGGTGACTAGACTAGGAGAATTCTGGGCAGAAGAAAAGGCAGAGATGTAGTCATAAGCCAGATGCACAGGAAGTAAGATGAGAAAGCCACATAGCTAAACATAAATAAGAATTATGGGTTAATTTAAGTTGTAAGAACTAGTTAATAATAATCCTGAGCTAATAGGCCAACCAGTTTGTAATTAATATAAGCCTCTTTGTGTTTCTTTGGGATTGAACAACTGTGGGGTCAGGAAGGACAAGAACTTCTATCTACATTAAAGCCTGCAATTTGAGCCTCCTCCTAAAACTGGATTCTACTCCACTGGCAGATAAGGAGACTGCCTGCTGTCTGAGCAGCCTCTGCAGAGAAAGTTGCTCTAGAATCTTTCTCAAAATTGCTAACAAATTGTATGCAAAATGACAATAGCTTGCGGCTTCAGTGTCAAATAAGAAACACTATCCTGAAGATATTCACAGCTTTTGTCTGAAACTTGGCTTTTGTCTTTAAGACAAGGGAACTCTGCATCCTATTGAGTAGTGTATGCAAATGCACTTATTTCTACCTTAAGTCCCTGTAGAATATGATGCTGCAGGAAGCTATTTTTACCTTTACATGATTTTGGTATACAACTTCAGGTGGCTATGACTAGACTCTTCTTTAATTTCCAAACTAAGAGAAGAGGTGTTTAAAAAAGAACAATGGGGCTTGGAACACTTTGTGGTACCAGAACTTAATGAGGACTGGGGTATATTTCTTTCCTGCACTTTTGTCCAGCTCCAGCACACATCAGGCCCATTTCTTATAAATTTTGGCTCAGGTTTTCCATATACCATAGATTTCCCATTATCCCAATCTTTCTTTCTATAGATTAGCAAACTGTCTCATCTATAATGTTCTTAAAGGGAGATGTAGTGACTTGTTCATTGCATTGACTGTTCTAAGGATAATTTCTTAGAAGTTGTAGACACAGATAATATTCCTTTATGACCACTGAGTAGTTGTAAGAATAACAGCTTTCAGTCTGCAGAATGAAAATATTCACCATTTCATTGAGTTTTAAATTCCTTTCTTGTTTTGCCCGTATTTTCCAAAACTCACTGCAAGTACAATTTTTATTTAATCTTATATCTGCAAATATTGCCTCTAAACTATTTCTATTCAGGACAGATAATAGTATTTTAAGAGTACCAATTGAAAATATTGTGAAAAATCATCTTCTTAAAAATTTTTGCATTTTTATTTTTAAGAAAATTTTATGAATTCTTTGAGAATTTCATATGATGTATTTTGATTATGTCACCCTGACTCCTTCCTTAGGTCCTCCTGATCAGTCCTATCCAACCACCAATTTTATGCCCTCTAATTTTTTTAATTCAACTATCCATCTACTCCTATTTGTGATGTCCATTTATATTGGAGTTTTGGGGCATCCCCCAGAACAGTATTGGCCTACCAAAAGCTACAACCTTAAAGAAAATTGATTTTCCCTCCTTGAGAAGACATTACCTGTCCATAGCTCCTCAGTTATGGCTCAGGGCTCATGGATCCTTTCCCACACCAAGCTATAATGGTGCCTGGCTTGGTCTTGTTCAGGTCTTATACAGGTAGACATAGTAGTGGTGATTTATGAGCACAGTGGTCCTATCATTTTCAGAAGATGCTCTTTGCTCTGCTTCTCCCTCAACTTCTATTTCCTACAATCTTTCAGACCTCTCTTCCATGATGGTCCCTTGGCCTGGGAAAGGCATAGGATGTAAATGTTTCATTTTTGACTGAGCACTCCACTGACAATTATTCTATTTACATTGTCTTTCCTGGACAGCAAATCTGGTCCAGAGCTATGGTTGGGAAACTCACAGATCCAAATTGTGAAGTTACCTCTATTATTCTACTAAAGATACATAGTATCAAATTGCCATGTAGATTTATGTAGTTATACTCATAGGTCAGTAGAGCTCCCAGACCTCATCAGAGAGGTTTCTTTGTGGAGTAAAGTCTGAAAAATCATGATTTAAATTTTTTCATTGGAGAAAAATAACAGCATAATTTAATCATGCAGAAAGGGTCATTTAAGAAAGCTTTTTATATAAAGAAATGAAAGATGATAGAAATACCTGTGGCTAACATCCAGAAGAACCAATTATGGATGAAACCACTCATTACTTTCAGGGGACCAGTGCTGAGCTACTATTCTGAAAGTCACCAAATGGAGTACCACCTACTGTCTTCAGATGCCAGCTGTCTTCTTATTTTTTGATGAAAACGCTCTAAGCATCAGGTAACATTTATTAGGTTCTGGGAAAGTGAACAAGATTGGTTAGAGATAGCAGCTCCTATCCTACACTGCAAGACTGTTCAGGTAGGCCAGGGAGTTAACTGGCCTTAAATGGTGATGGCAGTGACATTTTTAGCCACTGTGGAGTGGAAACTGCAGCATTAAGTACTAGGGCTCTTCCTTCACTTTGCAAAGTTCTGCTTTTTTTTCAGTATCTGTTTTTTAATTATTATTAAAAATTTCCACCTCTTCCCCTCCTCCTATTTTCCTCCCCCTCCC